>JAJIZJ010000609.1:0-520945 GCA_022606455.1 Callitettix versicolor
GTATAAATTTCAAAATAGCAGTTGAGCTGAAACATTAGTATGTGCTGTTAAATCATGTGTTGACGACTTACTTTTGCGCGACCATATCTCTATTTCTCAGGAGCAAGATGGACTGCTTCTTATATTCTGATATTGACCGATTTGCAACTTTACCCCACCCCCACCAAAAATTTCTCCACCCCCACCACTTTGGATCCGGTATGCTTTGAACAGGAATCTTTACCCGTAGAAGCGCCACGGATTGTAGATGGACGCAATATCGTCGCAGGTTGCCAAGGCTTTCTCGGGGATTGGCTATCTTTTGGCAACCGAGCTTGCCAAGCGTGGCAACAGAGCATTTGCAGGTGTGCGAAGACTTTCCCGGATGAAGGCTGGGGTAGTTCTTGGAATTGAGCTGTTTGAGGCAGACGTTGGCTCTGTTAGAATCATGAAAGCGTTTTCAGACTAATCGTCCAATGTGATCGGAGAAAAGTGGAGTCTCCTTTTCGATAACGCTGGCAACAGTGTTTATCTTGCAGCTGAAGTTGATGATGGAAAATTTATAAGGAGCTTCCAAGGTTACGATTGAGGGCCACTTCGATTGAACTGAGAGTTACCACCCTTAATCGTCTCCTTTTCCTCTTTGAATGCTTAAGAAGCTTTTCAAGGTTCCACGGCGGCCGAATCCATTTCCGTTTCTGAGTATCCACGCAGCCATTAAGAGTGCATTCATTCGTGTGCGAGCACAATTGTAGCCCAAACAAAGTATTACTGGATGTCAAGATAAATATGATGTTGCACATGAGAATGGCAATCTCCCCCCTAAGAACAGGGGCTTCATCGGGCTTCTCCGAGAACAAAATGGTCGATCATCTTACCAACGCCCGACAGATTGGATTGAGGTAGTTCGAGCTCCCTAGAGACCATATGCCTATTTAAGAAAGTTAATGTTACAACTAAGAGAGGTACTCAACGAACTTTGCAGTTATTCTTCCACATATGGCATAATTTGCAGCTTACAATTTACCTTGTGCCATAAAGAAACTCGTTCTAATAGTATCCTTACATAATCACTGAAACTTCTGTACAGTATATGCAGACTAGCTAGCTTGGACATTATGTGGTACCTCATCGCGCTTTGAAATACAATATCATCATCACACGATGGGTAGTTCTGAAATACAAGTATTGGAGGATGCAATAAGACAATCTGTTCAAACTATCAGGTCTGCATCATCACTTGCTGCCCAAGACATACCCTTCAGCAGGACTCTTTCTCAAGATTTATCACAGCACTTAGATTTCACATCGGATCGGCTTAAAAAATTGGCAGGCGAAATGCTCCAGCTTGTTTCTAGCAGTGAAAGGAAACCTAACAGTTCAGAAAGCCTGGTTTCCAGAAAAGATTGGAAGGGGTACTCCAATAAACTAGACAATATTTTTGAGGTAGTAGAGCACATGTTTGATCGCCTCAACACTCAGGATCCAACTATTGAGGCTAAAGAAAACATGCTTCACTTGGATAGTGAAGTGCATGATATGGAAGCCGCTAATGCACTTTCAAGATCTCGCATCATCAAACCTCAGCAATTCTTCAAAACCAAAATTGATAACTCGGAGCTGGCGCCTTTCAAACCGAAATTGACCAGTAAACCTCATGCCTTGAAATCATTCGAAGAATCATGCAACCTAAGAAGGGGAGCTGATACGGAATTCGGCAAGGATCCAGATTATTTCCCGCATCCTTATGAGTACGAGATAGACACCCATGAATATCCAGAACTGGTGCTTGAGATCCTGGAGCCTAAAAGACCCAAGGATTGGACGTCTACGAGCGCTATTTGGGTGGAGACCGAGAGTGATTTGAGTCAAATGGTCTCTGATCTCTCGTCCCAGACAGAGATAGCTGTAGATCTTGAGCACCACGATTACCGGTCATATTTGGGGATCGTCTGCCTAATGCAAATATCCAGCCGCGAGAAGGACTGGATCATCGATACATTGAAGCTACGCGACAGCTTAGTCGTACTTAATGAGATTTTTGCAAATCCAAACATTGTCAAAGTATTTCATGGCGCGTTCATGGATATTATTTGGTTACAACGGGACTTGGGCCTCTACGTTGTATCCCTATTTGATACGTACCATGCCTCTAAAAAGCTAGGGCTCCCCCGATTTTCTTTGGCATATTTATTGGAAAATTATGCGAATTTCAAAACGTCCAAAAAGTATCAACTAGCAGACTGGAGAATGCGGCCCCTTCTGGGACCCATGCTTTCATACGCAAGATCAGACACACACTTTCTTCTTTACGTTTATGACCAATTAAGAAACCAATTGTTATCGAGTGGAGGCCAAAAAATGAAAGAGGTTCTTCATGAATCGCGACAGGTTGCAAAGAGGAGATTCGAATTCACAAGATTCCGGCCAACTCTGGTTTCTGGATCAAAAGTTTCCTGTCCTATAATGGCACCAAATGCAAAGGAACCGTATAGTTCCATCATGAACCAGTTCAACCTTCCTAATCACACGCGGCCAATCGTCGAGGCATTATACTTATGGAGGGACGCTAAAGCTAAAGAATGTGATGAGCTGGTTAGATACGTTATGCCTAACCAATTGCTCGTTAACTTCTCGCTATTAGCTCTTCCAGTAGATAAAGAAACGATTTTGAGGAACCCGTACATAACGGATCAGGTGCGAAGCAGTGTTGATGAACTCGTCACGCTATTAAATTCTGTCATGCAGCAAGTAACCGATTCAGACTGGGCGCTCGTTGACAATTGGCACGGAAGCCCAGAGGGGGGGAAGCTTTCATCAGAAGAATCCCTAAGTGCACAGAAAATTGCTTCAATCTTTGAGACAGCCGTGACCGAGCACACGAAAGCTCTTCAAAAAGCATTTGAATTTGCCGAAGGCTCTCAGTTGTTGGGGAGAGAAGATATAGGCAGTGTGTGTGCCATCAGCTTCGACCTTAGCAATAGGCAGCCAATTTATCACCTTGATGATGAGTTTCGCGAAAGAACTAAAAAGTTGGAAAGCAACTTGACGAATTTTTCTTCACCTACACCGAAATCTACAACCTTACAAAGCGACCAAGACCACATTCAAGATGATCACTTGGAGAAGGCTGAAATAAAGAGCATAATTGCACCCAAAAAGTTGCTTGATAATGAAGACGAAATCATATCCTTGCGAAAGCGCAATCCAAACCGGAATGTCGAAGCAAGGAACATTGCTCAAGATGACGTTCTTCACTACTCAGATTCCACTATCTTGGGACAAGCGAAAGCAGCAACAAAGAAAGATAAGAAAACGAAGAGATCGTTCGACCCTAATTCTGCAAATGATGATGGACCCCAGCCAGCCAAACGGTCAAGAAGAATGAATCCAGGCAAATCTTTGACATTCTCTTCACATAAAAAGAGATAGTAACCTTAATGACGACAATAAACAGCTATCAAAGCACATTCCTCAATCTTAAAATTGGAAATCATAATAAAACCTGTACGAATTACATAACTCAGTTCTCGACAGAGGTAGTCCCAGAGGAAATGTCGTGATCACTCAACGACATATTATATACGTGAACAATGAAGTTTGGTTAAATATAATATAGCTTACCATATAATATAGCTTACCACCTAGAACACGAATCAGTGCTCACATGGCTCATACACCGAACCACCGGCAAACCCAGCATATCCCAATTTACTATACAATGAACATGACTGTGCCACTGGGCACGTCAACCAAAAAAGTCTAGGAGAAGGAGTAGAAATCTTGTTTGATCTGAGAAGCCTTACTATGGTGAAAGGGTATACGATCTAAATATTTACATAAAAGAAACTAGCACCACTTAAAACATATATCTGAACCAAGTCAGCGGTTAGTAAAATATACTGCCCCAAAATATTCCATTCTTCGACAAGAAGAATGTGACACTGGGTAGAAGCTCAGTCACAATAAAAACTGATCTGGGCGAAAAAATAAAAACTTGGAGAGAGGCTATACTGACCAAACCCTAGCGTTAGCTTTGATCACACCCCTCAAAACATAGTTTCAAGACAAAATAGTTCTCGTCGACTGCCAAGTTGTAAATGCCAAGAAATCATCTCTGTTACGAAAATCTATCAGGAGGACACTAGCTTTTTCAAAACTTCGAGCTAGTTCCCGACAGCCGCAACAAAGCCACAGAACTGAAAAATAATCCCCAACAGCCGCCTATTAGACCTCAAAACTATCACATCTTCTCTCATCGATTATATTGGACTACAAAAGAATCTTGTGTAAATGTACATATCATTTGTAGCAATCATGCTTCAATCCTCCACTCGCAAGCAATTTATCTCGCTAAGGTTAGCTTTGTACTTTAGATGGTATCAAGCCTAAAGATACTCAATCTTAACTTATGTCATTTTCAACTTCCCTCTTAGTGTAAGTTGAGCATAATTTAGTCCTCTATCCTTTCAGTGAGGATGAACTCGTTATATTCTCTTTCATCCGTGAGATTGTCCACATACTACACACACTGCAATGTCGTTGCCATAGATGCTTAGTGAATAAGAAACCAATATAAGGTGCTGTACGCACCTATGGCGAAGTGCTGAATCCACGTTTCTCTCATATTGCGAAAATAAGAGTACCCAACGCGTATATCTTGCTTTATTCATCAGTTACCGGTCTGTATGATTGTGGTATCATAGTTCCATAATCCTCTTCAAATCCTAGGAACTGGTTTGCCTCAGCCCTGACCACCTCCCCAACGTTCAGCACATTATCGAAGACATAATCGACAGCCTCTACTTTAGATTCAAGCTTTTATGATATCTAGAAAGCCGTCTTACTAGTTCTTTTGTTGACAGGTGAATAACAAAAAAGACTTAACCCCACGCACTTGCAGTCCTTGGTAAGTTTAAAGGAAGCAAACGCACAAGGTAGGTGAACTTCCCTGAATTACCTCCTTCACAAGTATTCTAGTTCTTTCATTATAGTTCAACAGCCTTGGACTGTGGGTACATGCTTGCTTGCCTTCCTTTAAGCCATATATTGCTAGGGCTAGTACTAAGGGTATCTCTCACGTACCCCATTCATTGAATCGATTTCCGTCCAATTGGGAATAATATTTCAGTTGGATTATCGTATCTTAGATTCAACGGGAACTGCTTGCTCGAAAACTGTAAAATGACAGTTTAACAACCGCCAGACTCTATCTAATGTGGTTGGCAAATAAATGCGCAGGTGAGATCTTAATAGCTTGTTTCTTCTTACGAAGGAAACGCATCGTTCAAGTATGACGGTCGTCGATAAGTAGTCATCATTGTATATTTTTAATCAAGTGTGTAGTGACATGCATATTATCTAAAGAGATGTGCTTGATGATGATTTTTAGGAAAAGACTTTATGTTACATGGCACAATGAAACGTTGTATCATCATATATGATCAGTTTGAATCGCAACCTTTACATGAAACAACGATCAAACAATGTATGACATGTTGAGTGATTGAGGCTACTAAGAAACCACTTTCTAGTCGTTTTCAGAACTTTGCGTCAGTGTTATCTATTTGATACATCTTATAGAATGTCTACTATATAGTGCTTAATAGTTTTGGTTAGTCTTAACCAAAGTAGAACTACTGTTAAGTGAAATATATTCTAATGTATTCTAGTCGCCTCCTTCAATTATTTGGTACATATAATTTATTGTTCGCTTGGATCAAATGTGCCTTTAACATACTGAGCGGTTTCTTGTTTTGCCTCAAAGGTTTTTGCTTCTCTGGTCCTTATCTTAGATAGAGGTGAATTTGAGCTCGAATAAAGCCCCTAACACTTTGTTTTCTTCGCAAGGGACGTTATTCTCAGGTGATGTGTTGAAGACAAGAATGCAGTTAAACTTTATCTGAGAACTTCGTCAGCTATATCACATACGTGATGCATCTCATTTTCTTGTGCTGCAGAATGTCACCGCCGGGTAAGGTATTGTAACTCTTCTCTGTGGCCCTTAACTCTAGCTTTTTCTACGTAACCTGTGTCATTAATATGGAAGCTCTGTTGACTGTTCACTTTCACACGCATCCGACGCTGCATATCATCTGGTTGAGTGGATAACTAGAGCCTTGGTTCACAAAGCTATCGCGAAGACCTTGTTAACGCATTTTGAAATATTCATCACTACTTGTGAGAGCAAGCTAGTTTAAACGTTTCGCCTATCAGACGTCCTAGGTTTTATTTGTACAGGGTACACATTATATAAGGTTGAGACGGAACAGAGGTAAATGGTCTTGAATATTCCGCGTACCTTTCTTTCGTCTCCTCTCTGATAATTCATACTTGCAGTTCCCGATTTACATTGGTAATAAGGCACTCTATTTCGAGAGCAAAATGTTTCATATTTCTCTGGTAGAAAACATGCAGCTGATTACGTTTTTTCATAAAAGAGCTTAAGATAGTAGAGACAAACCTAAATGTTAACGTGAATTAGCTTCTACACCGTTCGTAGGTATTTGAAATACTGCCCAATAGTCGATAGTTTTAAGTAATTTACGGACTACAATCACTGCGAGCAGCACTAGAAAGCGATCGCGGTAAATTCTTGTAGTTCGTGGCCAACGATTCGGTAGATCTGCGTTCGCATAATCCAAACGATTATCACCCCGCTGAAACTCTTAAGTATAAATTTTTGGCAGTTGCCATTGATATGTGATTACGTAATGTTGTGGAAGTACCATGGATTCTGCATGATAACGCATTTACATTCCGCTTTTGCAATCAAAATGACATCCATCAGTAAAAAACTGAAAGCGAACGACTTAATTTTACAAGTGAATAACGGACCGGTTACTTGTAAACCTTCTTCTTCAGACATTGAGATATAGCTTTTCAATTGACTCGAAATAATGATGAAAGTCTGAGTACTGCGATTATCGTATACAATCCTTATCTTATCGCATCTTTTCTCTTTAGAGAAGTTCCGTTCCTCTTTATAGAAGTTCCGCTGGTCTCACGGATTTCCCGCCATGGTGATGCCGATTGTATTGCAAGCCCCTAACTTGTGCCACGTAAGAATATCACACATAAAAGGCCTGTAGTCCCGCCGTACGACCAATATGTTTGGACTAGGTGAAGATACCAAGCTTATAGAAGAGGTACCAGGTACCATCAACTTGGTTGATATGCAAGGTGTGCTTGAAGTCAAGGGTACCAATGGTAAAATCATTTTGCACCCTCAACCAAGCTCCGACTTAAATGACCCACTTCGCTGGCTGCCTATCAAAAAGGAGTATCAAGTATGTTTACTATCTTTTTGGGGCTTTATGCAATCGGTATCAACCGTCTGGAGTGGACCCATATGGTCGCTATGGGTTGAAGAATTTGGTATCACATACAGCCAGCTCAACACTCTGAGTGGTTTATGTTTTATCTTTATTGCAGTGGGATGCGTGGTTCTCCAACCATGTGCCTTGAAACTTGGAAAGCGTTTCGTATATTTGATGTGCACTTTATTGCAAATAGTGGAAACGTTGTCTACGCAAATACCGCGGGAGTAAGCCAGTTGTACGCGGCGGCCTCGATAGTTGGATTTGCGTCCGCTCCAATGTTTTCGTTGATCGAGATTTCATGCACAGACATTTTTTTTCAACACCAACGGGCGTTCAAGATTTCCTATGTCGTCTTTTCTCTTTATGGTGGAGTTGCTCTTGGCCCATTGGCAACTGGGTACGTGACTGATGGCGTTGGGTGGAAATGGTGTCCATACATCATGATCATTATCTTCAGCGTAATGTTTATTGTCCAGTTCTTTACGTTGGAAGATTCAACATACAGAAGATCGGAGACACCAGAAGATCTTCAAAGTAACATTTTGGAGCAAATTAGAAGTCACATGAGCCAAAAAATTGAAGCTTTAAAGGTTGGCTCTCCAAAGATCGATAAGTCCGAGGTGATAATCAATGTCGATGATGATGCTTCCCTTGACTCTACAATACCGAAACTTTCGTACTGGCGCCGCATGAGAATCTTCTCGACTGAGCATGCAGATCCACGAAAGCTACGATGGATTGTGTTCAAGCCTTTCTTGTTATGCTCTTTTCCAATTGTTTTGTGGTGTGGAGTTTTACAAGCAGTTCAACAGATGTGGCTTGCGTTGCTTCTGAGTACACAATCAGAGTTTTACTCAAGTGAACCTTACAATTTTTCCACCTCCAAGGTAGGCTTAACAAATTTGTCCACTTTAGTCGGAATTATTTTGGGAATTTTCTATGGTGGTTGGTGTGTTGATAAGATGACCATATACCTAGCAAGGAAGAACAAGGGTATCATGGAGCCTGAGTTTCGCTTATGGAGTATGCTTGTGCCAGTTGCAGTGAATCTTGCTGGTTTACTCGCTTATGGTTTGGGAATTCTGAACCAGTTCAGCTGGGCTCTACCAGTTATATTTGGACAAGGATGTCTCGGATTCTCAATGGCATCTGTCACGGGTATTGCGTACACGTATTGCACAGATAGTTACCCCAATCTCGTCAACGAAGGGATTGTGTTCATATCATTTGTCAACAACGGTTTGGCGACAATCTTTAGCTTTTTCATCAGCAATTGGATGGAGCGAGATGGTTTAGTTTTAATGACCTGGATGATGTTTTTGATCGCTCTTGGGGTTACTGGAAGCTTTCTTATCTTCATTTTGTTGGGCAAATCATTTAGAAGAAAAGGCAAGAACCTTTATTATAAGATAAGTGAGTTGGGTGAGACCCACTAACAACTCCAATACAAGTCCACACGTTTGTAAAAAAGATCCAAGAAAGAGAGATAGCCTCTATTCACCGCTTCTCTTGGAGGTGTATTCTTAGTAGGATGCCATTAGTTGAAAAAGATGGGTCGCACTAATAAAGATCCGAATTGATATGTGAGGGAATGAGTTGAGTATTGTCCTTAAGTTTGAGAGAAAATGTCTCCCCGTAACAATATAGGGACAGGATGTGGAAATTGTATCTCTAATTGTAAGGTGGCAAGTCCAATAGAGACTGATTCGCAGCCCGGTCAAAATGCTCTCCTGCAAGGTATCATAGACAGAACATTATCAATGATTGAACCTTGAAGTACTACTCAGCTTTATCTCGTAGCATCATAAACTTCACACCTCCTTAAGCATAATGCTATGATTTCAAATCAAGGCGCCTCATCGAAACCAAGTTTTATCTCTATACAGTACTGTACTGTATCAAAGTCGCTTAACGACTTCGGACTACATTTACGATACAATTTACACCGTACAGCAGCTTGTAGTCCTGCATGCATTTGGCTGCTATAAACATTGTTCTAGGTATGCATAGTCGTGCGTGCAATGAAAAGCTGGAAGTAACGTTAGCGCCTTATCTAGAATGTGCTAAGTAGCTCAAGTTCGAGGAAAGAAGTCGAAAATGCACCAGGCGACATAGCATAAAGTCCCAAAGTCCACGTGGGTCGGTCATGTGATTACGTAATCATAGTTCTAATTGCGAAAGCCATCACCCACGTTCGCTGTGTCTTACATTCTTATCTTAATATTTGCAACGAACGCAAAACATGGAAGGTACAGATATTATTGTTTCTAAGATCTAAAACTGGAAATATATTTTATTGTGAAACATCTCTCAAGAGAAGGGCCAGAAGACTGTCTGTGCTAAGCGGACAAATATTTCAATGAGCATATTAGAAACTGTGTCTCCATTCATGTCTCCTCATGATCGTGGCGTTCAGCTAAGTGGCCCAGGTGGCTCACAGATACATCTGAAGATGGAGCATAAGGGGCAACATTTTGAAAGATCAAGTGATGAGTACAAGAATGCCGATGTAAATCGATCGTATAAGAAGTTTGAAAGGCAACAAGGCTATACCGACCTCACTATTGACCCATTCATTTCCCGATATATCAGGTCTCCCCATTTAAACACACCTTTCAATTATCACAACGTTTTCTTCGAATCAGTCAAGGATGACCTAAACAGTCAGCTGTTTGATTTATACCAAAAATACCTCATTCAGAAGGATAATTACCATATCACCAAACCAGCAAAGACATCGACCCACGATGAAATCAACCTTTCGCATGAACTCAATCTCACCAGGAAGAGGATCGATAGTGAAACGGATTCAACTACCCCTCAGCGTACATCATTGGACCACCCGACAACTTCAGAGCTGGAAATCAAATATCTCCCAAGAAATTTCATGGATTGCGATATAAATAACTTGATAGACCTAATTTCCAGGTTGTTGCGATCGCTTATTGCGTTGAACGATAAGAATGTCCACCCGTCAATCTCAAATCCTCAGAAGGGTTCTAAAGCCACAAATCAAATACTAACCAGATATCACTCGCGAACGCCTCCTGCTATCTCAGCTCATACTTACTTGTCTCGTCTCACACGCTTTAACAATTTGAACCCCGGGACTTTATTGACAACAATATACTATATAGATTTGTTGTCTCATCATTATCAGCCATACTTTACATTGAACTCGTGGACTGTGCATAGATTTTTGCTAGTTGCTACGATGCTATCGCAAAAGCTGCTTGAAGATTTTTTCTACACAAACGAGCATTATGCCAAAGTGGGCGGTGTGGCTGTCAGCGAATTGAACTGCTTGGAGCTAGACTTCCTCGAAAGAGTCGATTGGCGCTGCGTGCCGGGGAAGGTTGGCGAGAACAACTTGTTCTCCATAAAATACGCCAAAACTACCCTCGACTTGTATTATGCTCAGTTGGTCTCGCTCATGGGACAACCATCCAACGGTTCATCAGTTACGACATACAAGATCAAGCATTCTGATGAAGATGGAGTACTGGAAGATGAAAGCAATGATGACATATTTGACGACGAAGAAGACGACGAAGATGCGATGGAAGATGAGGTATTTGAAACTGCTGGACAAGGAACTAGAGCGATGTATGACCATTTGGGCTATAGTGTGGATGGATCTTCATCGCCTCATTTGAAGCGTCGTTATTCTAAAAATTTTGCTTCATAGGCAGGCAAGTCGTTCTTACATACACGAATAATTCAATAAAGCAATACGCTGTTATATAACTACAACTGTAAAAAAAATCAATCTAGCTTAAGAAGTGAATCGTTCAATCATAATCGTGATTGCAGCGCACAATCGATAGAACAAAAACTTCACCATTGGTTATGTACCATCATTGCGGCTTGAGCAATTCAAAGGAACAACACAAACTCTTATCAACACTCATAACTGCTCCATAATTGTTGAACTCCCCACAATAATTAGGAGCCAGAAACACAGTAACCAACTTTCTCTTGTTGAAGAATTCGTACCCGTCTTCAACGACCATGTGACCCCTTACTATCAAATCTATATTGAATTTCGAGCACCAGTAGTCAACATGTTTGCGGCCAAAACAATAGGATACTCCTCTATCATTCTTGGGCCAATTCTTCATTGAAAATTGTTTAATCAGTGGATCTGGATCAGACCACAAAAGATCAGCCAAGAGTCCCTTATCAGGAATGTCAGTGGGCCGCTTTAACTCTTCAATTTGATTCAAGTCATGCAAGTCTGGTGACAATCCCCCATGAATGCAAAAGATCTTGTCATTAATTGTGGCAGCTATGGGAAGTGTGTTGAAGACATCAATGAAGCTCTTCCAAACTTTATGCCCCCCAGTGAAACTGGACAACCGTCTCTTACATTCGTCATAAAAACCATATATCTTAGTGATATTGGCAGACTCATGATTTCCTCTGAGCATGAAAAAGTTTTCAGGGTATTTTATTTTGAAGCACAACAATAGTAAAATTGTCTCTAGAGATTGACACCCACGGTCAACGTAGTCTCCCAAAAATAGGTAATTCGTATGCGGAGGGTAACCACAGCTGTTAAATATGCGGATTAAATCACTGAACTGACCATGTATGTCCCCTACAATTTTCACCGGAGGTGAAAGCCTGAGAAGAGTGGGCTGTTCGAGAAATATGGACCGGGACTTTTGAAGAATATACTTGATCTGCTGATTGGATACTGGCAACGGTTCCTTTGCGCGACGGCCCTGATATTTTGACAGACCCATTTGAATCAAACTTTCGATAATGGGGTCCAAATTAAAAGGGTCCTTCTTTACACCCGGGCGTCCAAGCGATGACAAATTGGGCGATCCGTGTTTGATATCAGGTCTAGGTTCCTCAATACTTTCGATTCCAGATATGGACTGAGGAATCTCCCCCAAGGATTCGTGGATAGGGTCCAAGCTTTCCTGTTCGGAAAAAAACCGCGCTTTTGAAATGAAGTTCTTCCCCGGGGAAGATCCTAAGGACAGTAACAGATCGTCTTCCTTCTCTTCGCACATATTTGTGAATACTGGAGATGAAGCAAAAGAGTCAGTTTTGGAGCTCTCAGACGTTGACTCGTAAATATCGTTGAAAGGATGTGAATGAGGCTCAGTGTTGGGAGAAGCGGACAGGCTCAAGAGCTGTGCGAGCTCGACTCCCATTTCTACATCAAACCCATCACCTTGATGTACTGAAGAATTACTGCTTCGGGACCGAGAACGTTGGACATTATTGCGGTGAAATTTATTGTTCGTTTTCGAAAACTTTGTTTCGATTTCAATAGCTGAAGAAGACTTCTGTGAGCCTCTCTCAGGCAAGGAACTTTTGTTCCTTTGACGCGATAGCGCTGGTGAGTCGTCTGATTCTAAGTCGCCTCCTGAGGAGACGCCAGACGACGAATTTTCATTGGTTGAGTTTCTCGGCAGGGGGTCATCTTTAGACGGGCTATTTCCCATATTTCGATAGTATATGACCACTGAACAATACTCGGAAGTAAATGACGAATATCTGTTGGAAAATTTAGCGCTAGTCTTTGAATTATTAATTCGCTAATTCGGCTCCGAACAGCAAAGAGGTAATCGCGCGACCTTTGGCACGTGAAAATCGGTGTGTGGGTGGGAACTCTTTGACAGAGAGTACCTTCAATGTTACCGACTTTCCGTTCAACTATGAGTAAATCCGTTCCGAAATCAATACGAAGTGCCGCGTGCTTGATTATTGGAGATGAAGTGCTCAATGGCAAAATTTTGGATACCAATTCCCATGAATTTGCCAAGGTTTGCTTTAATAGACTAAGCATACCTCTCCGTAAAACTATCGTTTGTGGGGACGACACAGAAGATATCATAAGGTCGATTAAGGTATTGAGGCAAGAGGATATGACTTATTAGTAACAAGTGGTGGAATTGGACCTACTCACGATGACATAACCTATGAAGCCATTGCAACAGCATATGACTTGAAATGTGAGATTGATTCAAGTGTGAAAGATCGGATGCAGCAATTGAGAAACGATTACATCTCAACTTTATCTGCGCAACAAGCGGATGCATTTTACAGAATGGCTACAATACCACAAGCTACTGAGAAGATTTCTGTTGAAAAGATATATTGCGACGATTCCTTTGGGTTCCAATTGTTGGAATAGATGAACAGGTATATATATTACCAGGAGTTCCTCAGCTCTTCAAAAAGCTTCTTAATCACTTAGCTGACCATATTAAAGGGCGTCTTGAGTCCAACGTCCAGCATCGTTTCTTCATCAGAACAGACACAAAAGAGAGCGAACTAGCACCATTTCTCTCTCAATTGCAGGGGAGATGCAATTCCGAATTTGGTGTTAATGCAGTTAAGCTTGGAAGCTATCCCCATTTTAACTGGAACATGAATACAATCAGTGTAATTGGAGATAGCAACATAGCTCAGGACAGGTTAAAACTCATTGTAAAAGAGATTATATCGTCCATAGGAGGAGCTGCTCATGAAATCAGTCAAGAAGAAGAGGATAGATTGACTACTCTGGATCCAAATTAATGACCTTGATGGTTATATACGAGACTTAATGACTTATGTAGCCGGCAGTTTCAAAGGGTCTTCGATAATGCCGCCGTGATATCCTCCACTGCCTTTTCAATTCCACTAGGCTTATCACCCATTCCTTGAACAACATTTCCTTTACCACCTGCTTTACCACCAATACTTGTAGATGCAAGAGCAGCCAAGTCATTAGAGTTAACACCCTTCGAAATTGCATCATCCGATACGTAACACCCATGGGCAACCTTGTCTGATCCGGCAAATAAATATATGGTCTTCGAGTTGTGCTCCTTCTTGATCAAATTAATAGCATCGGTGATCGCCTTAGCATTAGCCGAGATATCGATATGAGAGACAAAGTAATTCGAGCAGTTCTCTGATGTCAACCAATTGTTAACAGCCTCAAGCACTTTCTTAGACTCCTCTTTTTGTTTCGCTTTCAATTGATCCTTAATAGACTTGTCAAGCTTGGTGAACTTGGTATTGAGCATCTGCTTGTCTAACACAGAAATGCTTAGCTTCTTGATAGCTACTCCCAACTCTTTGGTCTTCTGTTCCTTACTGGAACCAAAAGGCATGGCTTCTGCTTCACTCAATTGGTTCTCGTATTCTTTAGCAAGTTTCTGTACGCGATGAGCTTCAGTACCAGTCACCGCAACAATTCTTCTGATTCCTTTGGCGATACCTGATTCTTCAATAATGACTAAATCCTTGATCTCACCCGTCTTCGCAACGTGTGTTCCACCACAGAATTCGACAGAAACTTGATGCCATTCATCCTTTTTCGGATCCTTGAGCAAATCCTCCACAGGGACACCGACCGAAACAACTCTGACTGGATCTGGATACGTCTCTCCAAAAACGGCACGAAGTCCATTTATTTGTTGAGCATCGGCCAACGGAACATCTTTCGCAAACACCTCTTTGTTGTCGGAAATATATTTGTTGGAGATAGCCTCAACTTTAGTAAGCTCTGCTGGAGTGAGACCCTGCTTATGACTGAAGTCAAATCTCAATTTTTCCGGGGCAACCAATGAACCCTTTTGATCAACACCATCTCCAAGAACCTCTCTCAATGCAAAATTCAAAACATGAGTACCAGTGTGGTTGTTACGAATGGGCCACCTTCTCAATTCATCGTAACAAGCAAGAACTTCATCCTTTACCTTCAAAGCTCCGTAGACAATTGAACCTGTGTGCAACACGTAACCTCCATAAACTTGAACATTGTCAACTTCAAATTCGGCAGATCCGTCAATCACAATCTTTCCCTTGTCATACTCTTGACCACCTTGCTCGGCATAAAATGAGGTTTTGTCAAGAAGTATACCGACCTGCTGTCCCACCTCGGAAACTGAATCCACAAACGACGATCCGTCATAGATTCCAACCACTTCAGCTTTGACATCGTCCAATCCGTATTTGTAGCTGTCATTCGTCTTCGGAATAGCAGAGTTCGAGTCAAGTTCTGACAAAGCATGAACATCCAATTTGACCAACTGAGAAGAACCTTTGTTTGAAGAAGCTTTGGATGCTTCCCATGATTCCAACCTTGCTTTTTCAAAACCTTCCTCATCTATTTTGAGGCCAGCTTCTGCTGCCATCAAACGCGTCAAATCTACGGGAAAGCCGTAAGTGTCGTAGAGTCTCCAGACATCCTTTCCCGATAAAGTTTGTTCGGGAGTTTTTGATGCGATGATAGCATATTGCTCAAAAAGCTTCTCACCTCTATCCAAAGTCTTAGCAAATGAAAGCTCCTCCTCGTTGAGGATTTCCTTTAAATCTTGCATGTTTCTCAAGATTTCTGGAAATATTTCCGAGTTTTGCTCTATAACCACGGGAACAAGTTGCTGAAAGAAAGATCCAATAGGGTAGTTCAAATACTTACGAACATATCTGGCCCCTCTTCTCAAAATTCTTCTCAAAACATAGCCTCTTCCTTCGTTGTTTGGTACTCCACCATCAGTGATAGCAAAAGTCAACGTTCTGACATGGTCAGCAATCACTCTGTATGCGGTGTCAATTCCATCCTTGTCCTCAGAGCCAAATTTTCCAGTGTAGGGTCTTACTCCGGAAATTTCTCTTATTTTATCAAATATGGGCTGGAATACGTCAGTGTCATAATTGGATGACTTTTGTTGCAAAATAGATACCAACCTTTCAAAACCCAAACCAGTGTCAATGTGCTTAGCTGGCAAGGGACGCAAAGAGCTATCTGGCTCTCTGTTATATTGCATGAACACCAAGTTCCAAATTTCAAGCACGTTAGGATCGTCCATATTAACCAAGTGAGCGGCGTTTCTGTTACCAATTCTATCGTAGTGTATTTCCGAGCATGGTCCACATGGTCCTTGGTCACCCATTTCCCAGAAGTTGTCTTTTGCATCTCCGGTAAGTATATGATCTTCGGCAACGCCACGGTCGAGCCAAAACTGCTTAGCCTCAAGATCGGGGCCAAGACCAAGTTTTTCGTCGCCCTCAAAGTAGGTAACGTACAATCTATCGGGGTCCAATTTGTACACGTCTGTGAGGAGCTCCCATGCCCATTCAATTGCTTCCTTTTTGAAGTAATCGCCAAATGACCAATTACCCAACATCTCAAAGAAAGTGTGATGGTATGAATCTTGACCAACATCCTCCAAATCATTATGCTTTCCTCCTGCTCTAATGCACTTTTGTGAGTTGACTGCCCTCTTCCAGGTCGACATTTCAGAAGCAGGGTCGACTGTGCCCAAAAAAATAGGCTTGTACTGGTTCATACCAGCGTTGGCGAATAACAACGTTGGATCGTTGTGGGGTACCACAGATGAAGATGGGACGAACTGATGACCATGCTTTTCTTTAAAATATTCCAAGAAGGTCGAGCGAACCTTGGACGCGGGCCAAATGATAGGAGAGTTAGTAGACATATTGTGTTTAAATCTCGAACACGTCCTTATCATGCATCAAGTGTGCTCGAGGGATGAAAAAACGAAGGTCGTGCAAGCTCAAGAATGTGCCAACAGTGCGTCGTGCGACCTGGATGCAAAATACTATATCTGCCATGTATATCTTATCTGTGCTGAACAGAGGTATCAGCGAGCGAGGATGGTATTTGGGCAAGGAACTCAAAGGCAGCTTCTATCTCGCTTTGACCTGGTGTCTAAAAAGAACATTTTAAAGGGCTAAAACCTTTTCTTGCGAGATTTACACGAGAGTTTATATTCTAAGAGCACTGTGATTTATCTATTGGTTTTCTTTCAAACACATGCACTAAGGTGATGGTTATGTTTCGGCTCTCCCAGCTACTATTCTTTTAGCAGGAAACTTTCCGATGGAAATCCTGCATTTACGTATTAATTGGTACAGGAAAAAATGCTCATTTTATGGCCCCAAATAGAACATGCGGCCCAACTCAGCTTAATTGATATCATCATCCTTAAGCTCTCATGTTAGTATGATTTTGATAGACGAGCAAAAGTATTCTTGTCTAGAATGTATCCGGGGTCACAGATCTAGTTCCTGTCGCCATTATGGGAGGCCCTTATTACAAGTAAGAACAAAAGGACGACCTAACACTCATACCAGCGGTCACAAAAATCACAGAATAGCGGTGTTCGCCGAGAAAATAGAGTCTGATCCTGACTTACCTCACGCGAATGGGTCCAAATGTAACAAATCGAACCCTGTTATCATCCTCAAAGCATCTGCAAAGCATATAATCGACTTTAACAGCGGTAAAATACTCCGACCATTAGGTGACTCAAACGAAAGCACGCTTCCTAAAACATCAGGTCCATATATAAGTGAGGACAGCTTTGTTAACTCGGTTACCTGCGAGACCGGTGGCATAGTCAAGCCTAAAAAAGGCTGCAATTGTTGCCCTAACCGAGGAGGTAAGGTTAACAAGTCGCAAATCGTCAGCTCGTATTTGAAAAGGAGGCGAGAGCAGCAGCCTGCGCTTCAGTTTATTGACTATTCTGATGAAATACCTAAGCAATCCCAGGAACGCAAAGAATCCCACTCATCTAGCACTGCCGAGAAAACTTCCACAACGTCAAGCAATGACCTTAGTCTCTCTGGTGATCAAACTCAATATTTTGATGTGTTGAAAGTTCCATCTTGCACTATTCCAGGCTCTTGCTGCTGTGGTGACGATTGTGGTTGCGCCGGATGCATGGTGCATGGCAACTCTGGCACCGGTCCTCTAAAAGTAGACAACACCAATCTCAACCATGAGTACATCAACTATATCAACCTGTTGATTATGAAAGATTCCCACAATATGATGTTCAGCTCCCTCTCATCTCCTGAGATGCAAATACCGGGCCAACTCCAACATAATCCATCACATTCGCATGAGGATATGGCAAAGTCTAGCACATTAAGCATTACAAATGAGGAAGGCGTTAGTGGCCCAAACGACGGTCAATGCATCTGTCCCCCAGGGGCCTGTGAATGCCCCAACTGCGAAACACATGGAATCATTGATGGCCTTCACCTTGATGATCTTTTCGCAGCCACGCTAAATCCAAGTCCGCAGCGCGAACAACTTCAGGTAAAAACAGAGCCTGCGCGCTGTTGCTCTAGTGCAGTTCATTTAGAGTAAAACACCTAGCATATGTAAATAGAATTAGTGGAGATAAGAAATAGTATGAGTGTACATTTTCGGCATTTTTCGCAACCAGTATAGGCAGGCCCAAACACCATGATTGCGGTAGAATGTTCTAGCAATTTCCAGAAATCTTTGTTTAAAGCCCGGGACATCAGCTGCAAGTTGCAACCATTTCGTGGAACCCAAGTCATGTCCGAGACCTTCAACAGCGAGCATCAGACTGGCGAAATATTTCATCCGGAGGCCAATGAAGATGATGTTCACATCATAGATCGAAACCTCCCTGACACTTCCAACTACGATGGGGCCAGCAATCTCATCCCGCTCACTATAGGAACACCCAAGCTCCAATACAATAATGATGCCAACTACGTAGATCTGCCCCAGGGAAATAATCAGAACAACGAGAACAACAATTATCAGCAACTTCCTTATGAACCCTCTGGGTTCACTCCAACAGGCTATACTCCGGTGTTGGCTCCAAGTCCGAGCACAGAATTCCCAAGTAACCAACAGCTTGCAACGTTTAACCAGCCTAAATTCTATCCACCATTACAGCCTCTCTCGGAGTCGGTTATACCTAATGGGCTCACAATACAACCTTTTGCGTTGAAAGGAAAACCAGAAGCTGATATTCCTGACAGACGGCCTATAACACAACCTAAGAAGAAAAAAGAGAGTACGGGTCCGAAAACCAGGCCGGCTTTTGTTGTGAAGCTCTGGTCAATGGTTAACGATCCTGCCAACCACGAGTATATCAGGTGGAATGAGGACGGAAAGACGTTTCAAGTTTTCCATCGAGAAGATTTCATGAAATTGGTACTTCCTAAATACTTCAAACATAACAACTTTGCCAGTTTCGTGAGACAATTGAATATGTACGGGTGGCATAAAGTGCAAGACATCACTAGTGGAACTATGAATAACCAAAAGGACGAAAGAGGCAACGATGAAGCTTGGCAGTTTGAAAACCCCAATTTCATTCGCGGTCATGAAGAATTGTTAGACAAGATTGTGAGGAACAGAAATGGGAATCAAGAAGGTGAGAACAATGATAGTCAAGTGAACTTTGCCTTGGTCATGAATGAACTAGACCAGATAAAGATGAATCAAATGGCTATAGGTGAAGATCTTCGCAGAATTCGCAAGGATAATCAGACCCTTTGGATTGAGAACAACAGAACTCGTGAGGCGCAGAAAGAACAGGCAAAGACTCTCGACAAGATATTGCATTTCTTAGCCGCAGTTTATGGAAACAACACAGGCAAGATATTAGAGGTGGACAACGCACCTTTTGAAGGGGAACATTACATGACTGCGTATTATCCAAATCAAACCTATCCTTCGTCACAACCGCAGGGTCAGCTGGCATCAATGCAATTCAATCCATATCCTCAGAGGTCTCCTAGTCCATTCAGTAAGCCTCGTTTGATGCTCACAAACGAAGCTCACCAGAGAAGTCCTTCAAGTAAAGACGAGGGTAGGCTGAGCTCTAATTCTGGCCCTGATTCCATTGAAGAGATAATGAGGTCCTACGAGAATACACCCAATAGCGCACCTACAAACAGTCCCAATTTGAGCAAGATGTACCAACAAATCATGAATCAGGAGGGACCGGTATCATCTCCTCGCCATTATTTCCCTGAACTTGTTTCCAATGGATCATACTTCCCTAACCGCTCGCAGTCACCAATCGAGGCCAATGGGAATTCCACCCACGACCTTATTAATGGGATAGAGCAGGATGTCAATAAGCAGGGTCAATCTCTACAAAAAGTTCAAGATTGGATACAAGACTTGGCATCACAGCAGCAGAGAAACCAGCAGAAGAATCAAGGCACTGTTGAAGAGATTAGCCCCAAGAATGACATTGATGAGTTTGATGTCAACGAGTTCTTGAACTCAAACCAAAACTACAATTCCGGAGCCACACCCCAGAGCCCGCAAGATAATGCGGCTCAAAAATCAAAGAAGAGAAATGTTCAACAAACCAAGCCACAAGCCACCAAGAAGCAAAAACGCCTGTGACGATCCTAATACAATGAGCTGGCTCATATCTTGTACAGTGCGTAATTTTATTTAGAGTCAATACATCAATTTCCAATTTTTACAAAATTTGGCAATATGTCAAAAATTCATCATCCGAACCAATATTAATTGAAACCGAGCAATTGTTTTCCACTTACCGGCAGCGGAATTACTCTGTTGGGCCGTAAAGATTCTTGACAGCTTCTCCCCCACTGTGATGACGTTCTTTTTTGCGCTTTTCATGCAAGTGCGCAATTATATTTCGAGTCGGCACTCAACGGCTCAGATCCCAAGCGTGTGACAGTGTCGAATGCAGAAGCTGCGGCGCAGTGCATTTACGGCTCGTTGCATGGGCAAGCAAAGGCGGATAAAAAACCTCACATATTAAACTTTAAACTTCCGACCTCGGACCGGTAGGACTTCTAACCCTCTTCCCGATCAGCCGCTAATTTAGCACCCCTTGCACCCACGGCGCGCGCTTCAGTCATATCGAAGAAATTGAAATCACTTGTGTTTTTTGAACATCGGCTAGTAATCGCAACATAGCAAACCAACAGTTTCGACAGTGACTTGGGGTTCCGAAACAGCCACTGATATCCTTGTGGCGGGTTTGCTTACGACTTACAGTCTATGTGGTTAGACCAAGATACTCAAAACCACACATCCGAAATGGCTACCAGTCCAGCCAACGCTGCTCATAGAACCAAGGAGAGAAAACGACACTACTCGAAGAATGGGTGCCGCGAGTGCAAGCGTCGAAAGATTAAATGTGATGAAGCAAAACCCAGCTGCTGGCAGTGTGAGCGCTTAAAAAAGTCATGTTCGTATCCCGATGTTGGTGAGAAGGTACTTCGAGTTGCACGTAGGTCTGTGACCTCCCGCTCAAGCTCGTCCCCAAAAAAATGAAATAACACCACAACCAGTTTCGGCCCACAGTACTACCGCTTTCAAGCCTGAGATACCTGCCAGGTTCATGAACGTGCCGAATCAAGATTCAAGAGGTACGAATGCGCCGAATGGTCATCAACAGTATCCTCCAAACCAGGGCTTACATCAAAATAAAGCTCAAAACCAACTACAAATGCCCAATCATTATGCCCATTATCCTCATGTGCCAGTATCACAGCCTCAACATCAGCAACATTTTGCAGCACCTCAACCGCATCATCTTTCACACCCACCACAACCCCAGCAACAACATGGCATCCCTATTCCTCTCCCGCCCCATCACTATTCACCATATGGAATGCCACAGCACCGCTATATTCCATCTTCGATTCTGAATCTATTGAATGACACGCTGAACGGTGTACTGTCTTCAGATCATTCTTCGTCCTACACTTCCAAAGGTAACACTCTGCCCGGATCATCCTTGTCCCAAGATTCGCCGGTCATGTACACCACTCCTGGGTTGAATCATGCCAAACCAGATGAAAACCATCTCGCAGTACCCGATTTTTCACAGAATGATAACATGATGATTCTAGACAACTACCAGTATTTCAACCAGGACGACCTCAATTTATTAGCGTCTGACCTTAACAATATCGTGAGCAACATCATGTTCGAGTCTAATTACGATGGAAAGTTTGACGTTGCGAACTTGAAGAGTGATATCAAGGAGGACGGGAACATGCGGAACAGCTCGCCCCACCAGCCTGATTTAGACCTGAAAAATATAGCTTTTGATTACATTCAGGTGAGCAGCCCCCATGAAAAGCTTTACTTGGAGGAGTTCTACACTCATTTTGCTCATATCATCCTTCCTTTTTGCTCCTGGGATGAGAGTACTAATACCTACGTTAATCCTGCTCGTGATATATTGCTTCAGAGAGCGGCCAAAGAACCATTTCTCCTAGCTGCAGTTCTTGCCCAAGGAGCAAAGACATCATTCGTTAGGCACGGAAATGAAGCCGACGAAGAAGCTTATTGCAGTTATTTGTCGAAGTGCCTCAAATTACTTGGACCTGCCTTAGGAAACGGCGACGAAAAGGAGACCGTGGACCTTCGATTAAACATCGAGGCCGTACTCTTGACAGTTTTGCTATTGACTTCAGCCAATGCATCGAACCTGAAGCAGGATTGGCGACCGCACTTGAGAGGGGCCAAGGACTTGCTATTAAAGTACACTTCTAATAATCGAAAGTGGAGAAATTCAAAGATTTTAGTATTTTGCAAATACTGGTTTGTATCCTTCGAAGTCCTAGCGGGAATCAGTTCAAGCAAAGGCGGTACTCTCAAGACCAACTCTGAAATCGACTGTTTGATGAACCCTGGTAATCGATATGAGATCCAAGTGATGAAGGATTTAGGGTTCATAAAAGAGAATGGTTTCAATATTCTTTACGGCTACCACAACAGTTGTGTCGCTCATCTTCGAGATTTGGTCAAGTTTCTTAACAAGATTAGACAAAATGAGACTGTCGATGCTTTTGAGATTCTCAGAGTTGTCGCGGAACTATACAAGCAAACTGAAATCGAATTTATTAATAAGAATGGAATTATGTCACCGAGTGATTTGAGACCTGGACAACCTACGACTGGCCATTTGTTGGAACATGTGTTTGTTAACAAGCAAGAAAAGATATTGAGCTGGATGGACATATGCCACCAGGCATACGTTTTGGGAGGTGTCTTAACTCTCTTGACCAAAGGCTTGAATACACCGTATGATTCCCCTGCCGTTCAACAGATAACGTCCATTCTTGTTTCCTTCGTCGAAGTTTTGGTTACTGTCCCCGAGAGACCTGCAGCGATAAAGTGTGCCGGGATGATGATCCAATGGCCTCTGTTGGTAGCAGCCATTAATTGCAAAGGGGAGGACCGTAGGTTCACAATGATGAAATTCTTTAAAAATTCGAGTCAAAATGGATCTGGTGGAGCACAGATTGCACTTAGGAGAACCAAGAAAATTTGGAACCAGCGTGACAATGGAGAGCCCATTGATGGTTCTGATGATGCCGAGTTTGTTTCTTACTAAATTATTTATTACAGCGCAGGAGATTTAACCTAAGCCTCTTGCAAGAGCGAGTACCAGTTCATTTGTCCACTAGCCAATTGCATCCTTTTTTCGAGACTAGATAGCTGAAATTGGCTCGCATCTGCGTCTTGCCAGTCGTCTTTGCTAAGGGAATAGATATCTTTGTTTTCGATGTTCCAGTCAAAAAGTCCCCGTTCCCTCATGTCCTGAATAAACCACCCTATACGTTCTGCTCCGAGCCTAGCACCATCCAAATTAGCTGAAGCTGGCCCTGTGCGTAGCCCGGCATACTTACCAACCATAAATAGAGGAACTTCATCGTCCCATTGCAAGTTATCCGTGAGGCATGGTAAACCATTAACAGTGCGGATAGGGTGAGACTCCATCAAGGATTTGAAACAAGGGAGAGCATGAATATCAGCTTGCATTCCAGTTGCAAAGCAAATATAATCCACTTCATCCAAGCTCCAAATCCCTTGGTGCTTTTCGTTAAATCGAGGACGCCGTGTGGTCTCGTCCCGCGACTCGAGCCTTAAATTCCACTTATTCAATTCTGCATTCCACAGTTGATCCACGATGTTTGTAAACATATGTACCTCTAATTTACCACTTTGAATATGGTTCATGATTATTTTGTAGTATTCTGGGTTGACTGAACCCCCCTCCCTTGCCTCCTGAATCATTTGGAAGCGCTCTTCGTCAGTATCTTTGAGATAAAATGACATCTTCTTGACGTTTCTAAACTTGGTAACCCAGTCCAAATGGAAATCGAAATGCTTGATTTTCAAATTACTCCTCAACACGAGGTAAACTTTGTCAACGCCTTCCTTTATTGCCGTGTCTGCAAGCTGAGCAGAGGTTAAACCGCCCCCAACAATGACGACTTTTGTTTGTTTTCCTTGCTTCACTTTCTTGATTAGCTCTGGCGAAGGAAAGCAAACTTGCTTCTTGATAATATGTGAAGTGTGGCAGCTTCCATAAGGATAATGTGGAGCCTCCACAAAAGGGGCTATAGGATAAGCAGGTTTCCCTTCGTGCCCACATGCGGTTACACATGCCTTGCAAGCGAATCTGTTGCCCGATTCAGTCTCGATTAAAAACCCTTTTCCCGTCTGATTGGTGTCAAGTATTTCAATGTAACCGTATTGAATATTCACAACTCGATCTTTCTTCACGATATCTTTGAGTTGGTACTTGTCGATGATATCGTGACAAAACTCGTGGAATAATCTTGTCGAGGGCCTGTAGTAGTCTTTCCAATCACGCATATTAATGTCGATTAATCCCGGTCTGTCATGATTGAAATCGTCCTGTTCGCTAGGAGCGGGACACCTTTTGTCTTTCATTTTTTTCTTGGTGAGTTTCTTCAATTGGTGTTTTGAATACTCTTTACCCACCACATTCTTAATCTCTTTGAGATCCTTCTCACGGCCATTCATATGCGAATAGGAAACCAACCCATCAACATTTTGCGGGTCAACATGAAAAAACATAGGGGATCTAAGGAAGGGAATACGAAAGGCTTCAAATTGACTATCCCATTGGGCCATAAATTTGTCTGAAAATGCGTCAAGTACCAATAAATCACTGGCTGCAAAATTTTTTTGAACATAGCGATCTGGCTTTTTGAGCATGCCATACTTGGTGTTTGATAGTCTACGCTTGATAAGATCAACCTTAGCACCTCTATTATGCAACCAGTGAACTCTCTGGTGTTCGTCTTCAGTGAATATCGAAGCGGGACATCTTTCGCACAACCTTGCACATACAGAGAGACCACATGTTCCGCCGCCAACGACAATCACTTCCTTGAAGGAATCTGAATGAATTTCAAACGTGGGCAATTCTTGTGACATTGATGGGTATCAACTCCCCCTCGGGCTCCACTTATGATATTAGGTCAGAACCACCAAGGTGACGACTGGAACTACTGCGGTTGGTAATGTGAGCAAATCGAATTGACTAGATACAGAGGTCACGTTCAAGGCATCAATAGCCGCTAACAAAGCCCTCGATCACACTGAGTAGTCCTAATGCACCCGGATCAGGAATGCCACCCTCTTCACTTTTGAACTCTTTTTCATTGACGTACGACGCTCTTCCAAATTTGGCCTGTAATTTTTTGGTAGACTCGCATCCTTCTTTAGCCTTATCAACTGCTTTCTTAACATCACCATCTTCCCTTAACGAGTCGACAAATGGTTGCAAAGTGTCAATGAGAGTACGACCACCAGTACGAGCTCTAGTATACTTGAATAAGCCATCGTACAATGCATCATAAAGCGCCTGACCCACTGCTTTGGAATTGAGTTCTTTTATAGTTTGTAAGTGTTTCACGAAAGCCGTCAAGAATATCGAATATAAGCCACCGGAGGTACCACCCATACTGTCTTCGACCAATTCAGTGATTACTGATAAGGTCGCTACTGGATCCGACAACCTTGATTTAAATTTCTCATCATTCTCCAATGCTTTCAATATAGCATTTGCTCCATCCACAAGAGTTTCACCACAATCACCATCACCCACTAGCGTGTCGTAATGAGTGATCTTTGGCTCCGTTTCCTTCAATTGCTTCAATGCACTTCTCAAACCAGATTCAAACAGTTTGGGGTCCATTTTTATGTCACTGGTTACGACGTCTGTGTGGGCCATTGGGGAGTCGATTTCTTCCGTAGAATCGTCCCAAGCTTTGGAGTCGAAAGTCTTGGGCTTCCAGCCTGGGGCGTTTGTAGGTGCATCAATATATTTCAACACTTCGTCAGATGATACACCAGCATCACCATTGGCGATATTGGACAAGTTAAGCAAGGTGATTGAAAAGCCGGGAGCGTTCAAGGAGGTAACGAAGTCACTAACTAATACTCGTTTTGGCTTCTTGGACAATGGTAGATTCTTCATAATATGTTCCGTGATCGAATACATTTCCAATGTCGAAGTACCACCAATATTGTTCACAAGAAGAACATAATCATCCTTTTCAAGATCAAAGTTGACGTAATGGCGGTCTTTATCTTCTGGGGACAACAACTTGTGGAACATATCCTTGATAAGTTCATCAATGTTAGGTATGGGAGACAACTTGTCACCTGGTTCGTTGTGAATTCCTAATCCAAGCTCTGCTTCATTTTCACCAGTAAATTCAATCTCCTCATGTGCCTTTCCTGGAACAGAAGTGCGGTCTAAGGAAGCGCCAAGAGTCACCAAGTTGCTATTCACTGCCTGACCCAATTTGAAAACATCCTCCAAATCGGCACCAGTTGCAGCCAACCCACCAGTAATCTTGTGAATCAAAGCTGTGCCAGCCAACGCCCTTCTACCTACCATTTCGTTCTGTTTTCTGCCAACTGCAACATCGTCTGTGACTGATAAGAGTTCCACTTTGTATCCTTCGCTCTTGGCCCTTTCGACCACCAAGCCAAAGTGCAAAACATCTCCCGTATAGTTTTTCACAATGATCAAAGTACCCTTTTTCTTGTCTGATTTGGTTTTCACCGCTGCCATAATTTGCTTAGTAGAAGGAGATGCAAATATAGAACCACTGACAGCAGCATCAAGAAGATTGTCTCCGACATATCCAGCATGCAAAGGTTCGTGGCCACCGCCACCACCGCTGATCAATGTGACTTTGGATTTGGTATCGGAGTTTTTGCTGAAAAGTACCTTTTCCAGAGGAATCAAAGAAACTGTGGGGTTTGAAGCTGCCAAACCGCGGAGATGAGTCAAGGTTAAATCTTCATCTTTCCCGTATTTCCAATGCTTTGCTAGCGTCATTCTTAGTTCAATATTTGAAAATTGAGTAGGAATCTACAATTGGGTAGATGTAAAGCTTTCCCGAAGCGCCCTGGCCCTTATATATCTACTTGAAACTATTATGCAGGCACATCAATAGGCTGAGGTCTGATTGCTCCGCACAAGAAGAGACTAGCGGCCAACGCCGAAAAAAAGGCACAAAATATTCTAATCGCTTCAAGAAAGCACAAGGACTTTCATGCTTCCTTCGAGAGCCGTCACACAAATAATTGACCTTGTAGCAGTAGTCGAACGTTGCAAGCCCCACCGACAATTGCAATCGAGGCCCCCACCAAAACCCTTGAAGGGAGGGGTGCGCCCCACCACCCGCCGTAGCGACTAATTTTTGGCGCCGCTCGTAAATTAGCCGCCGCCATTTGCCGCAACCACCAGCGCGCGCACGCAAAACCGCTGGAAAACCCAAATCGGACCACCCTCACCGACTGCATACAACAGCCGCTATCTCCTGCCAAATCGGTCACGCAGCTCATCGGAACCTATAGCTTTGGAGATCCCACATCTCGTATAAGATACTAGAATTGGAACTTGGTGCACTAAGACAATCACTCTACTTACGCGGGAAGGTCTGGCTTCCACTAGGTTGATTTCTGACGATGAAAGATGATGTTAAGAAGCCTGCAAGCAGCACAAACCAAAATGTGGATGAAGCCAATCAACCATTGACGCAGCATTATGGAGTAAAAAGATCCAAAACTTTTGTGGGGTGTTTCACGTGTCGGTTCAGAAAGGTAAGGTGTGACTTGAGGCGTCCAGCATGCAACAATTGCTTAAAAGCTGAGGTGATATGTGCCGGATACGACATCAAGCTCCGATGGTTGGAGCCAGCAATATTTGACACCAGAGGAAGAAAACGTAACAAAACCACGGCTGATGGTCCCAGTAAGCGAGTAGACGTGGGTTCGAAAGGCGTCGATGAGGCAACTCCAGATATTTTTCACCGGCGCCATGTTGGGTTTGTGCGATGGGAAGGCCAGGACGAAGACCATCGACCATATTTGTCGTACGACGATATGGATCGAGATTTGAAGATACTACACAACTCTGTGAACGATCCTATGGTGCATGGGAAACTGAAGACGAAACTTTTGGGGCCCTTTGGTGTTTTTGATGGCACCAAAGTGAGCTCTGCTGAGCCATCAGCTCCAGCTGTCGAATCTAAAGGAAAGCCAAGAAATAAGGAAGTTCTGGCTGTGGAACCTGTTACTGATTCTGTCACTAACTCAGTTGCTAATTCAGTTGCTAATTCAGTTAACACAGTTAACACAGTTGCGAACTCAGTAGTAGCTGAACAAAATCACGACCAACTTTGGCTTTCCAACGAATTGCGAGACGACGCTTTGCTTACCGCAGCCGCCTTGAACGGAGACTCGCATTTCCTCGACTTCATCACGGGCATTGGTCAAAACGACTTGTCGGATCTCGGGAACACTTCCAACTACAACTTGGCCAACGACAACGAATTTCTCAATTTGGTGTTTCATCGAAACCACAACGCCTTTCCAGGTGCTGAAAATGCTCAGCTTCTCGACACCGAGCATGCTAGCTTCATGGACCAGCCTGGTGTGCACTCGAATTATTCCAACTACAACAACTACTTCTACAGCAACCCATACCAGCTCAACGAGAGTCTTGAGATTCACTTACATGCTTCAAAAGCAAACGACGACGACGATTCCTCGAGCTTGGTAGAAGGTGATAGCATGAACTTGACACAAATGCCCGCAAGTATAATGAGTATAGTCCAGGCGCCATTACAGCCCAAGCTCATCGCAGCGCTTTCGATTCCAGATTCTCTGGCAGGTATTCCAAGTACAGCTCTACAAGTGCAACCTTTGACAAGGTACCTCCTCAACTACTATGTGACCCAGGTAGCTGATCTCATGACTGTTATCCCATTGACGGAAAATCCCTGGAAAATGATTTACTTTCCTCGGGCGCTCATGGCTATAGGCGAGCTTCTGGCGTTGGGGAAGACATCTGATGCCAAAAATGCCCTTTTGAATGCATTACTCGCAGTGCTGGCGTTCAATTTGCAATCAAAGTTCCCGAAAAACTCCGAGTCCATGAAGTTCTATCTTAATCTCGGGATCAGACTTCGCAACCAAGCCAGTCTTTTTGTGAAAAATTTATTGGGGTCCCACAGTGATTCCAAAGCCGGCATTGAGCATTGTGTCAACAACGAAAAGTACAAAGATGTGCTCTGTGCGGTGATGTCTATGATCTCGGTAGACTTGGTTTGGGGAACAATGCAAGACACCAACTTCTACATCAAGTGGTGCGGTCGAGTTATCAGTGCGAAGATGATAACCAAGAAAAAACTTTCTTCCAAAGCACGAGTGCTCCACCGCATTTTCCTGTCGCTCAAGTTGATCCAGGACCTGACATGTCTTGATCTCCAAAACATCCAGGACGATTTTACCCAGCTTTCCAAGAGCGGCTACGACATCAACGGTGACCAGTACGACACCAATAACCGCAAAGATAAAGGAACCATAGATTTTATCATCAACAGCGGAGACCGGAACTTGCGACTAGCGGGTGGGAGTGAAACCAAGCAGAACTCGCCGCTGTTTGTCAACAAAAAGCTCATCAATACCATGAAAAAGGACGAAAATTTTGCAACCGATGCACTTTATGGGCTCCCCAACTCACTCATTGTGCTCTTCAGCCATGTGGTTCTGCTTGTTCGGACCAAAATCTACTATACCGAGAGCCACAAACTGCTTCCTGACGACCTAGGAGAAAAAGTAGAAAAGGTTGACCAAGGTCTTTGCAACTGGCAAGTTGACTGGAAGCTCTTCACCATCCAAGGAGACGAAAAAAAATTCACCAGTCCCATGCACGAAGTCACCTATCACCATATCATGTCATTCTACCATGCGCTACGAATATATTTCAGTCGGCTAGTAAAAGGAGTCAAGCCGGCAGAAATACAGCACCATGTAGAGAAGACATTGAATCATCTCAATGCGATTCAAAGTCTCATAAAAAAAGGCGATGCGTCTATCATTCCGCTTTTTTGGCAAGGATTCATTGCTGGGTGTGAAGCACTAACGTCGGAGCTACAATTGGGGTTCAAGAAATGGGGTGCTGATATAGCACAGTACTTGGGTAGTTACTGGGGAGCGCGGCAGATCATGTTGGAGGTTTGGCGAAGAAAAAAGGTGAAGGAGACAAGAGACGACTGGGTCAGTGTGATCAAGGATTGGGAAATGAACTTGATGTTGGATTGAGGAAAGGAAGGAAGAGAAAAGAAAGAAAGAAAGAAAGAAAGAAAGAAAGTACTGGGAGCTTACAAGAAGATGTACAGAAGATGTACAGAAGATGTACTGAAAGTACTTAGGAAGCAAGAAGAAATTCACGAGAAAAACTAGCACAAGAAAGAAATTACAGAAAGCACTCACAGAAAGCACTTACAATAGTGTACAAGAAGCAATTCAAAAGAAAGCTCGGATCAAAATTATTTTTCACTTCATTTTCGCAGCCGGTTTGCAACCTCTTGGCGAGATACGCGAAAACCAATATCGCGGCTTCAGGGCCCAATTTCGCGGCTTCTACCGAGCCCGATGCGTCGCGTCAACAGACTGTTCCAAATTTCCCGTCCCTTCATCTGGAACGACAACATTTTTTTTTGCGGTTAGCATCTCTGCTCGTTTCATTGTCGCATTCTTGTTCTGTGCCTGTGTGGGGCGCGTTTCGCGAATGTTTGCAAACACAAGACGTTTACACAACAAACAACGCGTTTTTCACTGGTGGTTTTTTTCGCGTGCCACCGCCTTACAGGCGCCCACATCACTGCAGCTTCCTTGTCTCAGCCTGGGACGCGTCCCACGAACGCGTACGCACCTCGCAAGGGGGTGGGATACGGACACCGCGTTTGCAGCAATTTTCATCTTTGGTACCGAATCGCGATCCATATGGAAAAAGTATAAAGGGGACCGGTAAGCCCCTTGGATCTTGTCATTCACATCTTTCCACTCGTTTTCATCACAAACTCATACATTCATTATGCAATACACCGTTTTATCTGCCTTGGGTTTGGCTTCTATGGTCGCCGCTAAGTCCACCATCACTGCCGTTGACACCGTCACCGAACACCATACCACCGATGTCACCGTCACCCACTGCTCGCAAGATGCTTGCTCCACCACCGTCCAGGCCCACACCCAGACTGTTGTCACCGAAACCGTCAATGGTGTCAAGACCGTTTACACCACCGTTTGCCCTCTCACCGAAGAGGCATCCACCGTGGCCCCAGCTTCCACCTTGGCTCCTGCTTCCACTGTTGAAGAAGAGGTTGTGACTGCCACCCTCACCACCACCGTTAACGGCGAGGAAACCGTCTACACCACCGTGTGCCCTGCATCTGAGCTTCCTGCTACCACTGCTCCAGGAACTGCTGCTCCTGCTTCCTCGGCTCCTGCCACTACTGCTCCTGCTCCTGGAACTAAGGCCCCAGTGCCAGCTCCTGCTGCTGAAGAGTCCGACTCGGATATCACCTACGTGGATGTCACCGAGACTCCTACCGTCTACGAGACCACCGGTGTCGAGGCCACTATCACTTCTCAGGCCACCCTCACCTCGTACTACAACTCTGCTGCATCCAATAGCACCGTTGCTGGTGTCAACACTTTCGAGGCCAAGGCTGCTGGCCAAAAGGCTATGCTTGGTGCTGCCGGATTTGCTGGGTTGGCTGCTGTCTTGTTGTAGATATAACATCGGGAATGTTTAATAAATGGTAATTGGTTTTCTCACTTGTAATCGCGACTGCTGATCAACTAACCAGTCTATGTTCTATCACTATTCTCAGAACTGCTCTATGTTCTCATTAATCTCTATTCGAAACATCCATGCTTATGTTCTTGATTTTCGTCCGTACTCATGTTCTAATGTTCTATTCATATATACAATCATGTGCCGTAATCCACAAACAATGGCGATTGCGTGTAGTAGTCCCACTCGGGGTCCACTCCAATGAAGATCTTCCACGCCTTGGCGGCTATCACCACCGCATACTGGTAAAGCAAAATAGGAAGTTTGTAGTAGCTACTAAGCACAAACTTCAAAGCGTCCATCACCTCGTCGAAAGAAGCCTTAAACTCTTCTTTGAATGTCCTATTCTTTTTGGGAGTGGGCTTCACAATCTTGGGTTTTTGAGGCGCTGCTCTCTTCACTTCTGGTGCCGGTGCCGCAGGAATGTTCGGCGTCGAGAAGAATGGGAAGTCAAACTTCTTACTTCCAGGGTCTCATAATTACCTGGCTGGGTTTTACCCTTGCGAACGTCTTCCAAGTGATCCAAGTACATTTGTTTGAACTTGTCAATGGCATCTATGGACTTGGATAGACGCTCAAATGTGTTGAACAAAGCCACCAACTCAATTCTTCTGAATTTAAGCTGAGCGTGGTTATCGTTCTCGAACAAGATCTTCATGGCGGTACCGTAGCCAATGGTCTGTAACTTACCCCACATGCGGCACCGGTCACATCCCACACAGTCCATAATGGCACTGACATTTTTGAACCTGGCACGGAACTCTTCCTTCAAAGTAGGGACGTTTTTAAACAACGTGGAAGTGTCGAAAAGTTCATTCTCTCCCAATTTGGAGACGACTTGCGACACCAACAGCGAGTACTCATCGCGAATAGCGGCGTCATCGTTGGCGAGAAGCAGCTGCTCCGACTCGTCCGACGCCAACTTGGCAATGGGGATCATTTCCGCCAACTGCACAATCAGCTGACTGACGAGAGCATAGTTGAAAAAAACGTTCGACAAACGATCGTTGAACGAGCCCACTCTTTCCATGAACACCGACAAGTCCGGATAGAAGTCACCGGTAGGCAGCAAATACTCGTTCGACAAATGCACCGAGATGGACGAGTGCATTCCCGAAATCATTCTGTAGAACAAGTTTTTCTCCACACACAGCTCGGGTGAACCGTTTTCTGTCATCGACATCGGGTTAGTGTTGGGGAAGCAATTTTCGGCGTAAATAGCATGCCAGACATCGTGAGCCTGGGCACCTCCGTAACCTGTAAAACGCTCGGGGTTCTCCACCAAGTCGACAAACACACAGTGGTGGTCGTCGTCTATGTGGCAATAGTCCAAATCTTCACAAGTTTCCGAGTTATCGTCGGAAGCACCCGTGGCACTAGGACGGTTGATCTGGCCGAGTTTCAGCGGCTGGTGTTCGCTGGACACGTCTGTCCAATTAAACTCGGGAAGAACCTCCACAGCACAGTTTTCAGTGACACAGAAGTGCTGGGCATCCCAGAACCGGCACTGTTTGTCGAGGTCGAGTTTGAAGTACCGGAAATAAGGCATCTTGGTAAGACTCAAGACAAGAGGCCGTACCGCTTGGTTGAGGCTGCTGATGTAGGATAATGTGGTATTACATGACAGGGTGATGTTTTGGGAGCAAAATTCGGGAGTTCCGAGTGGGCTGAAGGTGGCAAGCACCGAAAGCCAAAAGAAACTTAGGAGGATAACAGACCTTAACATGGAATGGTGTGGCGCAGTGAAAAAGATAAGTGAGATCTATGCGACCAGAACCTGAAAAAAATTAGGTGTTATTGTCAACGGATGATTTATATAATGCTCTCTGGAATATTCTTGCAACCGCTGATGAATAAGCCCACGCCTGCATACAGAGCCGATGACTCCTGCATACAACCGAGGACACGTCAACGCGCGCGTAGTTTTAGTTGTGTGATCTGTGGTTATTAGTACATAAGCTCTTCTGTCTATAGTTCTTCTTAGATTAGTTTATATTGTAGCTACTCAAACTTGATCTTCTTCGCCGTCTTGGTCATGTCGACGTCTTTGAAGAATGCACCGTAAGCCAGATGGCTTTTTTTCTTGGTGTGTCCCCCAAACTTGAGCAACTCATCGGGGACTGGTTGACCTGCTCCTCGCAAAACATTCATCAATGCTCCACTCAAGTGTTTTTCGTGCTCGGTGAAAAGCGTGTGTGCAATACCTGTCTGGCCCGCGCGCCCAGTACGGCCGATACGATGCACATAGTCCTCGACGGTAAGTGGGAAAGTCAAATTTATCACCACTTTGACATTGGGAATATCCAATCCTCTGGCAGCAACGTCGGTAGCCAAGAGAAGATTTGAGTCGCCACGCTTGAACGAATCAAGTGCAGAAGTCCTTTGCTGCTGCAGCAAGTCGCCGTGGATGGCTGCAACATTGAACCCGGAACGACGCAACATGGCTTCGACTCTGGTGGCTTCCTTTTTGTACAAGGCAAAAACCAAGATTTTTTGGTCCGAGCCGTATTGCCTCAACAACTGGAGCAATCGGCGTTCTTTATCACGAGGATCCATCACCTCCACTGTCTGGGTAATCCGCTTATTTGCAGCCAATTCGTCCCGGTTTCCAATCGACACCTTGACGGCTTTATTCATGAATGTTGCCGCGAGCTCACGCACCTCCTTGGGCCAGGTGGCTGTGAACATGAGTGTCTGTCTTTGCTTGTTGGTGCAACCAATGATGTTTTTGATATCTTCTTCAAAACCCTTTTCCAACATTCTGTCGGCTTCATCAAGCACAAGATAGTCAATTGTGCTCAAATCCACCGCCCCATCGTTGAGAAGATCCACCAATCTTCCGGGTGTTGCAACTACAACACTGGCAGTCTTCACCGCCTTGATCTGCTGGTCTTTGGGCACTCCTCCGTAGATAGCCACACAAGTGAGTCCACAGTTCTTGGTGAGCATGGTCAAGTTGTCGTAAATTTGAAGCGCAAGTTCACGAGTAGGCGAGATACATAACACCCGAAGGCCCTTCTTGTTGTCGGTGATGATGTTGTTGATGGCAGGCACTCCAAATGCAAAGGTTTTACCCGACCCGGTTTCGGCAACTCCGACTACATCATCGCCATTGAGAAGATAAGGCCAAGAAGCAGATTGAATAGGAGTTGGTTTGGGAAACTGCGTCACTATGGGTGCTATCTTCAGCTGGAGCTGGACATGGTCGAACGAAAGAATAGGCCTAAACCCTAGTTTGTGAGGATCTTCAACGGTAACCTCGTTGGTCTGGAGAAACTCATCGATATCACTCTGAGGAAGCGCAGTCAATTCCGCGGCCTGGGTATATCCTGAAGAAGAAGATTCTCCGGAAGAAGAGCTCGAAACGGTAGAGTCAGACTTTTCTTTTTGGTCCTTCTCTTCGGTCTTTTCTTTCTTCTCCTTCTTTTCCTTCTTCTCCTTCTTTTCCTTCTTTTCCTTCTTCTCTTTCTTCTCCTTCTTTTCCTTCTTTTCCTTCTTTTCTTTCTTCTCTTTCTTTTCCTTTCTCTCCTTCTTTTCCTTCACCTCATTGTCGTGCTTGGGCTTCTTCACCTCCACATCGCCGGACTCGTGCTTTCTTTTGGAACCCATGCTACACAATAAATTTTCAGCTCATCTCATTTGCAGCGATGTGCAGTAGGGCGCCGCACTGGCCGCGGCAGACAACGCACCAGCTCCACATAAGGCTTATGGTCAATTCCATTGCCAATCACTTCTGAGGTCTTGAGAATCTCCTGAAACACAAGGCGGAACACTGAAGGACAACTGAAACTGAAACCGCGGCGATAAGCTTCATTTTGAACTTTTTAGGCAAAAGTGCCTTGGCTGCGAAACATTGTCGGTGCTCGAATAGGCAATTTTTTCACCTTGACGCTTGCATTTGACATGCACTGAACTTCCAGCACGAACCACCCAGAGTGTTTCTATACATCACGAAGGGTATAAAAGAGCAGCTACCGTCCTGTAAAATCATTATCAAACAAACAAAAACTACAATGGCCGCTCAAACTACTTCCACTACCGCTTCCACTCAAGCCGAGACCAGAGACCACAGAAAGCCTGTCAAGCATCTTAGAAGAGGCTCCCTCGCTCACTACTGTGTTATTGCTTAACTCAAAAGTCGATGTGATTGAATTTTAAAAAATATATAAAAACAAAAAAAAATATTTCTATTTAGTCAATAAAACTAAAAAGACCAAGTGTAGCGATACAAAAAATGAAGAGAATGAAGAGAATGAAGAGAATGCAAGAGTGAGATCCGAGATCTGAGGAAAGCTTCAAAATCAATTCTACAAATCAAAACATTATAAGAAAAGATAGATATATAGTTTAGAAATACGAGAATATGTCATAATGGAAAGACCCTGTTCCGGTCCACTTTGGCCACTTTGGTCCTTTGGCCCACTTTGGTCCTTTGGCTTCGGTCACATCCGGTCATGTTGGCGCACTCGGTTCCTCAAGATCCGGTCGCATCCGAGGGACCCCTCATGCACTCCACATTATGTCGCGTTCGAGCACGCGCAACCGATCAAAAACGGTGACGTCAAAACGTGGAGGTCACCGCAACGTGGTCAGCATCATGACCACAACCAAATTTGGCATTGAGCGCAACAATGCATTGTGATCGAAACCTGACACTCCGCGGAAAGGTGACACTCTCATGCAAAGGTGTCTCATTAGGCGTCGCATGGTGAGGCGTCAATTGGTACCATAGTAGTTCTCTCGTAGGCAAATGGAATCACCGAGAATTCTCAATTCTCGAGTTCTCAAATTCTCGAATTCTCTCATAGACACAAATCTCCAGTGATTGCTCCTACGTGGTCATCATCGATTTACTATGCTACTTTCTCCGCTTCTTGTGCTTGTTCTTGTTTCTGTACGCAGCGTCAGACTTGAGTTTCTCGGCAAAAACCACCGATTGGCCCAAGTCAGCCTCCTCGTGTTGCGAACGCGCCTTTTTGTTACCCTTTGGAGACTTGGTCCCCGTTTTTACCTCGGGCAAACCCACATTTGATCCCGGGCGCTCGACTCCCATTTGCGCCGCCTCAGCATACAGAAGCTGGCGGCAACTAATATCAACAAAAGCATCCTCCAGGTCGTTCATCGACACGTTCAAAAGCTTCACGCCCGCCCCGTCCAGCTTCTGAACAGGCATGGTGAAACTGGTGGGCACATCTTCCGCCCTCAATGGCTTATCATTGCCGGAATCTCTACGCTTGAACCAAGGCACCACAAACGATGGAAACGACTTGTACATTAGTGTGGATGCAACTAGTGGAATAGTGGACTGAGGTTGAGAAAAAATGTCGAAAACGACGCCCAACCTTGTTGTAAGAAATAAACAACAGGTATAAAGAAGAACAACAACCTTATCGGTGCCACAAAAGCGCAGCCCCACGAAACGTGTGCAGGCGCGATAAGGAAACGACCGCGAGCAATGTTACCAAAGCAACGCTTATGTAAATATGCAAAAGTGCTTACATAAGCGATAAGAAATCGACCGCGACCGCCGCTTATGTAACCAACCACACCTTTTTATGTAACCGCGCCATGTTCGCGATTCATCAACATCACCTCTACAATGGAGGGTGGGAAGAAGTAAGTATTCTCGCAGCCATTGTGGCTCAAAACTAACGCCAGCTATACCTGTTTCCGGCCTCGAAGGACCCGGTGACTTCCCTCCTCTTTGATAGTGTTCATAACCTTTTATGGTGTGGTGACTCTGTGGGTCTGGCTCGTTCATTTACACCCAACGCAGGTTATCCTTTCCAACTTTATCCTTATACGAAATTCTCAGCCACTACGCTGCCTCTTCCGGTCGTGCAGCAACGTAACCATCTGCGTGGGATACTTTCGCTTCTGCAAAATTGTGTCAATCTCAATTCTCGCCGTGGAGTTTCTCAGGCCACTTTTACGGCGGCTTCCGTGACGGATTCGGCCAATGTTTTGCGTAATTTGTCGTGTATGGCGACTCCAGGGACCGGTAACGACATAATTGTGGGAGGGGCGCAATCGCTTGCTAGCCTAGATATGCAAAAATGTGTTGCAACTGGTTTTGACCATAGTGGAAATTTATCGTTTGTGGACTCTATGGCCAAGACTTTGGTGTTGGGAACCACAGATGGGACCGTGGAGCTCTTTGATACCGCGAGCAACTCCAGCGTGAAATCTTTTCCTGCTCATTCTGGCTTGTTGAGCGACATGGCGGTGCAGGGCAACTACATAGCAACATGCGGTTATTCGGCCCGCCGACGATACGACCAGAAAAGTTCTTCGGCCGCAGGCGGCACCTCGTACATCACAGATCCGCTCGTGCATCTTATCGATACTCGCATGATGAAACCGCTTTCACCCATTCCTTTTCCCAATGGCGCCTCATTCGTCCGCTTCCATCCCAAGCTCCCCAATATAGTCATAGTGGCCTCGAGCACCGGCGTGCTTGAGTTTGTCGATATATTTGACCAGCTGAAATTAAACGTGTATCAAGTGAACATGTCGCCGGCATCGCCAGGAATCTCGCGAATGGAAATTAGCGACAATGGAGAATATATTTGCTGCAGCGAAGGTCGTCTGCTTCATCTATGGTCGTTTACCAGCGATACCAACTTTGTCAACTTTCCTACACCGCTCGAAGAGCAAGATATACCTGCACCACTTCCGCCGCCTTTTGAGGTCGACGATCCCGTCCCTTTGTCTTCGGTAGGAATGCCCTACTACAAGGACTACCTCCTCTCCAACTATGCCACAGACATGGTCTTCACCAAGGAGCTTCTGAAGGTTCCTGCTGAAGTGGACACTAGCCTCGGCCATGGTGCATTTGTACCATACGACAGAACTGCGCACGGACCACGAAACATTTCGCAGCCATACCAATCTCTACGGGAGCCCCCAGGAAGCAACAACAACGCTCCCAGATTCATTAGTGAACGGGACGGCGAGTCTAACGAAAATATGATCCACGCTGAAAATTCCATCTTCCATCTCAAATCGCCCACCTCGGTGCCCCATTGCTACTCACGGCTCCAGATCCAGTACTCCAAGTTCGGGGTGGATGACTTTGATTTTGACTACTACAACAAGTCGAACGGAGCATGTAGTGGTCTTGAAAACCACCTCGACAACTCATACACCAATGCACTTTTGCAATTGTACCGTGCTGCTCCGGCATTTTACAATTCTGTGGTGGAGTCCTTGCTTCCCGAATACTTGCCCAATGGACCCGAAATCATCCTGTGGAACTCCCAGGGCCTGTCTTTGCTCATAGAATTGGGCTACCTTTTTGACATGATGCACAAAGCCGAGGGCCGCAATGTCAAAATCGCCAATTTTTCCCAGCTATTAACTCAGAGTGCAAGTGCCGCTTCCGCTGGAGTCATCAACACCGACGAAGAAAAAGTCTTAATGCCGACGGTCTTCGAGAAATCATTATTCGATTCAACCATTACCTCTTGTCTGAGCTCACCAGCAACCAGAGAGAGAGGCGCCACATAAACTCGGAAAAAATTGAAGATATCATGAGTATCAGACTCGAGATGCAAATTAAGAGCCAGTGTGCTGAAACGGAAACACATACGGGGTCGCAATTGATCTTCGATTTGACCAGTCCCCCCGAACAGTACTTGAACAAACTAGCAATTCTTCGCCGAGCGGAAAAAACCGACATCACCATATTATCTTATATGGACTATTTCATGGATCAGTACAAACTGGCGTCGTGCAGAGAATGTGAAGCACGAGGAGACCCCATGCTGTCAATGCCAGACAGCGGGTTGTTCGTTTACCAAAAGTATTGCTGATCAACTTGAGTATGACCAATTTTGAGCTCCAACAGATCCACAATTGTCGCGGATGGCTCGTTCCTGAGTTTTATATCGGCGAAGATGAGAGGTTTGTCGACGCTGGAAGGGGTCGCAAGTACGAACTATTGGGATACGTTTGTGAAATAAGTCATGGTCCTGGTGTAAAGCGCGGAGCCCACAATCTTGTTTCGTTTGTCAAAATTAATGGCCAATGGTATCTTTTCAATGACTTCTTGGTCATGCCCATTGCACAAGAAGAAGCACTTAACCTTTCGTACTCATGGAAAAAACCCGTGATTATAGTTTACAGCGAACCAGACCAGGAATTTCTGTACTTTGAAACCTCAACTTTCAAAAAGATTCAGGACCTCGACACCTCCATCATATACAGAGACCACTTTGTACGAGCCGCCAGAGAGGGTCATCGCCAAGAGTACAAGCTCCTTACGAAACAAGAGGCACCCGAAATTGGAACTCTAATTGCTATCGATGCGGAATTCGTGGTTTCGGAACCTGAGCAGTTGGAGATACGATACACCGGTACACGGAAGCTTATTAAACCCAAAAAGTTGACGTTGGCTCGAGTATCGGTGCTTCGAGGGAACGGTCCAAATGTAGGTGTCCCATTTATCGACGACTACATTGTATGGACCGGACACATTGAAGATTATCTAACGAGCTTTTCTGGCATAGAACCTGGCGATCTTGATCCTGAAGTGTCTAAGAAAGCATTAGTGACGCTTCAAACCGTTTACCGCAAATTATGGTTGCTTCTCAATGTGGGATGTGTCTTTGTGGGCCACGGTTTACAGAACGACTTCCGATGCATCAACTTGGTTGTACCCAAGACTCAAGTGCGTGATACGGCCGATCTCTTTTATCTTCCTGAGTTCAAGAGAAAGCTTAGTTTGAAGTTTTTGGCCTACGTTTTGCTCAAGGAAAAGGTGCAAACTGGTAACCACGATTCGGTGGAAGATGCATACACGGCGTTGATGTTGTTTCAAAAGCACGAGGAGTTGACCCGCACGGGAGATTTGGAGACCGTACTCTACCAGGTTTACATGGAGGGACAACAACGACGGTTCCGAGCTCCGTAGACCATAGACTCCGTAGGAGTCCGTAGGACTCCGGAGGAGAATACTGGGAATTGTACTATTACGTAAATGCAAGTAGGCAAGTATACACGGCAAAATTACAGAAAAGAAAGAAACTGGTACAAGTAACAAGTATACAACCAATACTTGTAATAATGAAAGCTGGTAGACTACTGGCTGCAAATTAGGCGGAACCTCTACTGTATGCAGTACACACATCAACACCTTTCGTTTGCACCGCAGAGTACTCCGCTTAACATGTCACCTTCCGAGACATATACAGGTCCCCCGGATGGTCTGAAAGCGCGCAAAAAGCACAATATGGCTCACCCGACGCACCAGAAGAAGGCTGGATCCAGAGTTAGACCCATGGTCCGCTCCTCGTCCCACAACAAACTCACCCGACTTTCCACCTCTTCTTCCGGTCCCACTATTTTACTCAGGCCGAATCTAAACCGGTCCAAATCCACAGACAGTGTCAACCGGCCGCTGGCTCGTCTGAATCTTACCCGAAATAACCGGCTGATGGGATTATTGACGGGATTGCAGCCGCTAACGAAGACGACACTGGGACCACTGCTCACCACAAATCGGTCCAGCGGTTCTCTCAAGGGTATGGCGCCAGCCTCAGGGGGTATACGTACCAGCACACGCAAGGGTAGGGCCATCTTGAGGCTAAATGAGGATAACGAAGACTACGAAGATATCAATACGGACAACGCAGATGGTGAAGATGAAGATAAGAATAATGAGATTTCTGGAATAAATGGCCCTCAGGGCAATGACAATGAAGCACGCCGGCATACTTCTCGAGAGGATGGCCAGGATTCGAGATCTGGGTCACAAATAAGTATACTGGTTGAGCCCCGGTCTCAGTCAGATATGAGTGTTCCCTCTGAACCACCGACCGAATCTCAATCTGAGGTTGAGGTTGAGTCCAGAAAATCGCAGCTACAATCTCAAGAAGAATTTGGTAAATCAGAAGTGCAGAAAACCGATACAAATAGTGCTTCCGTTGGTCAGGCTGATGCTCAGACTAATGCTCAGGCTTCTGATTTTATCAAACAAAACTATGCCACAGCCACTGGTGAACGTTCAGCACTAGGCGAAAAACAGAACGGTGACTCCAAAACTCAAACGAACCTGGAATCTCGGAATGTTCTGGAGCTTGATCGTCCCACTTCGGGTGCCCTGGCTAGCTCTGAGGACTTTCGTTCTGAGTCTGCCGCTCCCTTAGGTGGAAGTGTGTCCTCTAACCTCTACGGGGGCTCACTCTTGCTCTCCCAACTGACGGGACTTACCAAAAAAGTGGACCATGCTCAGCCGTATACCGCTGTAGCGCCCACTTCGCTGGAGAATATGAGCGGTATTTCCTTCAAAGCGAACCCTATCGAGTCCACAAACTACCACAACCTTGCCGAGCCAGTCATCAGCGGAAAAAATGCAGTTACACCCAGCTCGTACCAACCAGAACAGACCATCTACTCCAATTTGCAGCGCACAAACTCGCAATATAATGCACCTCGCAAACAAAATATGAGCTTGCAAAACTATCTAACGTCCAACAACCAAAGCGAACATGCCCATAATATCGAGACCCGTACACAGCAGCGATTATGGCTTCAGCGAGAAAATTCACTTATGGATGTCGCCGAGAACCACAACTTTTCGTCGCTATCTCTCAACAAGCTCATGTTTTCTCACAACTACAGTCTGGGAAACATCAAAGATCTCGATAATGGAGCGGCTTCGGTCAGTTCCAATACGTCAAACCAGCAGCAATCTAACGGAGTACCAAGTGATCCTGGAGCAGCTTCATCCAGCAGTATTAGTGGTCTTTTGAGGATGCTACAATCGGGACACAACTCGATTCAGTCCCGGACCGAGTTCGAGCGGCTCAACAGAGAATATCTCAACGTTCGGCGCCATTTGAACCCTGTTGGTGAAAGCTTATCTCGCTTGGGAAAACTCAAGGACGAAGTGGAGATGCCAAAAAAGCGCCAAACCAAAACCAATACTAATGGAAATGCCAATAGTTTCCGAGAATTCTCTCCTCAAACCGCTGAACAAGAACACGAAGTTTCGTCGCAAATCAACCGCATCTGGCAGCAAGCTTTGCTTCTGTCTCTGGCATCTTCTTCAAATGTTTCAACTGCTCCTAAACAGCAAAGACCCACCAACCAAAGAGCGTCGAGTCAACATGCGCTCTCCACAAACACCCACCACGCGAGCGGTCAAGTTGAAGCAGAGAGCGAGTTGACAGAGAAACTTGAGTGAAAAATATTCTGTACTTGAGTGAAAAATTATTCTCCAAAAATTCAAAACTACACCAAAAGCTACTAAAGCTAATTAAAGCTTCATTATGTACATTTATAGCATATTTACATTATCCCTGTCTCTGCTTGTGCTTACCATTCGACTTGCAGTAAACATAAACCCGGCCCTTTCTGCGAACCATATAGCAGTCCTTGCAAAACTTTTTGACCGAAGTTCGAACTTTAAACCCTCGGAATGGCATCACCATCGAGGCCAATCCCGACCCACTTCCGACCATCATGCGCGGAAGCGTGGCCAACATGGTTTGCATCCGTGGCTGCATATGCGCCATCGGCCTCGCGGCCCTATAAAGCACCGCCGATCCCCGAACCAAAGAAAGCATAATGGAGGTTTTGCAAAAATCTACGATATGGCACCCGCACACCATACACCACAAGCACTAAAACTCCTTGGAATTTCACACCCACACACCAGCACCCTAATTGACACGAAAAACAATCTCAACCACCGTCGTCATGTCCACCCATTCGTACAAAAAGCAGACGCGTATTCCGGGTCGCTGTCGGGGGTTCCCGATAAAATGACGGTGTTCCAGGAGTGTCTACAACTGTTCAATGCGTCACCTGTTAACGCCGCCAAGTGCCGCAAGTTGTTGGCTAGATTGTTGAGTTTGATCTACCACGGAGAAACTTTCCCTTCCAACGAGGCCACCACCCTTTTCTTCTCCATTTCGAAGTTGTTCCAGCACAAGAACACTGCGCTTCGTCAACTCGTTTACTTGACGATCAAAGAGCTCAGTGCAACCTCGCAGGACATTTTGATGGTGACTTCGTCGATTATGAAAGACATCCAGTCCGGCGAGTTGGTGTACAAACCCAATGCCATCCGGACTCTTTCTAAGGTGTTGGACCCAACCACCGTTTCAGCATCCGAACGTCTTTTCCGTAATTGTTTGGTTGACAAAAATCCAATTGTGTCGTCTGCTGCGTTGATCTCTACCTACAACTTGCTCCCAATTGCAAAGGACGTGGTGAAACGCTTTACCAATGAGGCATTGGAAACAGTGCTGCTGTACAAACAGTTTCCAGCAGACCAGTTCCTGCTTCACGAGTACTATGGTCATCTGACTACTAACTTGCCAGCGACCTCGTATATGTACCAGTACCATGCGCTAGGCTTGTTGTATCACTTGAGAAATCACGATAGAATGGCATTGATGAAGTTGATTACGTCTTTGGCCGATTCCGGTACCTTGAAGAATTCCTTGGCTATCATCCAGTTGATTCGGTATATCAATAAGATTTTGGCCGACGATCCATCGCTCATCAACCCGTTGTATCCACTTCTCGCGGGTTTCCTTAAGAACAAGAGTGACATGGTCGAGCTTGAAGCCTGCAGAACTCTCATTGGTGTTCAGCACTTGATTAAGGAAGACCAATTTATGAATGTGGTGTCGACTTTACAAAAACTTCTTGGTGTTCCTCGCACCGCCACCAGGTTTTCTGCTATTCGCTTAATTAACAAGATATCGGTTAAGCATCCAGAAAAGATCGTCGTGGTCAATTTGGAATTGGAAAACTTGATAAATGATTCTAACCGTTCAATTTCGACGCTTGCCATCACCACCTTGTTGAAGACAATGGGCGCTGGTACCGTAGAGCTGACTGGTTTGGTTGCCGGAGGTGAGAGTGTCGACCGCTTGATCACAAAGATGACAACCCTTATGGATGAGATCACAGAGGACTTCAAGTCAGTCATTATTGACGCCATAGAAAACTTAGCCTTGAAGTTCCCTTCAAAACACAAAAAGTTGGTAGCATTCCTCACCGACTTGTTGCGCGATGATGGTTCTTTGCAACTCAAGTCCAGCATTGTTGATGCTTTATTCGACTTGATTCGTTTCCTTCCAGATGCCAGTGCCAAGCAGCTCATCTTGATGAACTTGTGTGAGTTTATCGAAGATTGTGAATTTACTGAACTTTCTGTTCGTATTCTCCACTTGCTAGGAGAAGAGGGACCCTCCACCGCCAATCCTTCTTACTATATCAGACATATATACAACCGTCTTGTGTTGGAAAACTCCATTGTTAGATCATCGGCTGTTGTATCATTGGCAAAGTTTGCTGCTGTGTGTGGTGGCGACATTGCTCGTAACATAAAGATCTTATTGGGCCGTTGCTTGAATGATGTCGATGATGAGGTGAGAGACAGAGCTGCTGTTTCATTGGCTTTCATTGATCGTGCACACAAAGAGTTGATTGTTTCAACCTCTCGCTACGACTTGGCAGCTTTGGAAAGCCAATTGACCAACTACTTGAACGATGAGACTAATTTCGATGTGAAATTTGACATTAATGAAGTTCCTATTTTGACAGAAGAAGAGTTGAAGTCTCGTCAATACAAGACCAAGATCGAGAAGCTTGAGAGTTCTGCCGCAGACAGTGGAGATGACAAGGAAGGTACACCTGCTGCTAAGGCCCAGGACAGCCAACAAGACGACAACGCTAACGAATTGTTGAAAATGCAACAATACGCTCAAGAAATCAGCGCTATACCTGAATTTGCTGCTTACGGAAAATTGACCAAATCTTCCCCTACTCCAACATACCTTACCGACAAGGAGAATGAGTTTGTGGTATCGGTTATCAAACACTTTTTCATCGAGTCGCAAAAGTTGGTATTGCAATACAATATCACAAACACATTAAACAACCTTGTTTTGCAAGAGGTGTCTATCGCAGCGCAGCCAGACAACGAACATTATGTTGAGGATGTGGTGATTCAAATCGATGAGCTCAAGCCCAATCAAACTGGCGTTGCGTATGTGTCGTTCACCACTCCATCGTTGGACGATGAAGTACTTATTGCCGCGTTTGGAAATACGATGTCTTACATCAACAGAGAGACCATTGACAACGAGGGTAATTACGACGCTTCAGACGATGGTTGGGCCGATGAATACCAAATTGAAGACTTGGAGGTGTTACCTGGTGACTTCATTAGCCCATTATACAACTCCAACTTCACGGCACTTTACGATCAATTACCACATGATGCATCGACGGTCATAACGTTGGCTGGAATCAAGTCGTTAGAAGCTGCGGTTGAGAAGCTCGCCAAGAACTTGGGCATGATGCCATTAGATGGTCTGGATTACATTTCCCCAGACACAACGTCGCATGTGTTGAAGTTGCTTGGAAAGGATGTATGGGGCGGCAAAGTGGCCGCATTGGTGCGTTTGGCTTCTACGGGAGGAAAAGTGGTGGCCAAGCTAGAGGTCAAGGCGGAGACAGAAAATTTTGCAGCTGTTGTCGTGGACGGTGCAGCTTGAATATCGTTACAGGAATCATATTAGTATAATCATGTACTTACCATTTACTGGGGCCAAAAGTTTCTCCCTCTTTGAGGGTATAGAACGGTGTCAGCTTGTAGTCCTTGGTATTCTGGTAGACGGTGTTTCCCCACCACACCAACTTTCCGCCGGGATACGAAACACAGAGGAAAATAATGATAGCTGATATCGCTACCCCGGCATCAAACGCTGCTGAGATGACATTATTGTAGCGGGCATGGAAAAAAGTGTGGTACTTCTTGAGGTAGTAGTTGAAGACAAAGCAGGTTGCAAAATAAAGCGAGTAGTTGTACAATGTCGAAGGTGGGATGTTTCCTGGGCCGGTGAAGAAAACTGGACTGTTAATTCGGCCAAACCACCGGTTGGGGTATCTTTTCCATAAGAGCCAAGTGAATATGGGGAAAACTGCACCAATCAAGAAAAAGTACAAAAGAGGGTTGTATCTTTTTCCCGGTGAAAACAACTCTTTCACCAACGAAAATGATATGGAAGCATTGAATATCACTCTTCCATTTGGACAAGAAAATTCATTGGTGGACTCGCAAATATTCTTGATGTTGAACCGCATCCATTGCTGAACCCCAACATTGACCAAGCATGCAAGAATGGTACCATAGATTTGAAAAACGAAGAGAACTCTTGGAGGAATCTTCATGTATTGTCCCAACTTCAAGTCTCGAGAAAAATCCAAGCCTTGTCTCATTGGAATGAAACCGTAAAGTTTGATGAGCATGTTTGCAAATGGGTTTCCCGGAAAGACGTAACCTGCCACGATTTCCGTCACCACATTCAATCCCACATGCTGGTTGGTGAGTCCTTCCAAGAGACCCTGGGGAATAAACCCCACAAATGCTATACACAAGGCAATTACCAAGCCCCAAGCAGGCATTTGGGTATGTTCGTGGAACCCAGAAACGGTTGCAAATGCCAAGCCAACAGATACAACAAATACTCCCGCATACCACCAGTCTGGCACTTCTTTGAACGAGTTCATGAGTCGTTTGTGGATATCTTCTCCACCATGCTTCGAGTTGCGGAATTTTGCAACTATGTCTTTACCGTTATAAAGTGCGGTGTGAGTGAAGATGGCTATCACGGCAGCAAAGTTGGTTGCATAGTTGAGAGAGGTACGAGTATGGGATGAACAAAGGAGAGTACTCCTTGTAAGCCTGGTGGTCTATTCTGTAGTCTTTGGTGATGATTTTGGACATGTTGTATTTCTGTTGCCGATTGTCGAAAGTGGACGAGCTGATCATGGGCATATACTTGGCATCCCATGTATTGGTGTAGTAGAGTATGGGCAAGAGGACAATGAAAAACACAAATACCGAACCATAAGTATTTGCAGCCACCCAAAATGGAGTTGCAAGTGGACTAAAGCTCAAAGCCTGGGTAATCTGAGTCCAGTCGAAAGTAATGGGAATTATTCCCAATCCCAGAGAAACCCCAAATATCTGGTTCACAACGATATTGTTGGGCGCTATCCAACACACCCAATTGAAGTAAGAAAGTGCCTTGAAAATGAACCCTGGAAACCAGTACCACACAAACGAGAATATCGTAACCACTGCAAACATTTTGTATCTCGACCAATTGACTCTGCTCGTTTTGAAGTTTTCTGCAAGATTTGACTTTGCCAAGGCGCTGAAAACAGTCGATGTAACCAAAGTTTGCGGCCAGAGCATGTGTGCTGGATACACAATGAACCTACGAGTAAGTCCTGCTACACCGTAGCCAAGTAGCTGAGTGGAAAAAACCATGAGGATCTGGTACCCGACCGAGACGTCTTGGTTGTAAAAGTTTGTCTGGGCAATCAAAATGTTCATTGCGTACGACGTGGACGACGTGAGCGAAACCACAATGGTCAAAAGTGCATGTTCTTGCTTGGTATATTTGCCTGGATTCAAGTTGAAAAATGGAGCCCGCTTGAATTGGATATCCGGCAACTTCTCTAGTGCCTTGCCTATGGGAAAGGAGATCACCTGGGCCACCACAAAACCAATGGTGATGGAAGGATACCGCAAGGAGAAAAACTGGTTGACACCAGAAAATACAATCACAAAGATCGTGGTCAAAAACCAACTTCGCCAGTGGTTGAGCTTGATATTTGGATCCACCTCGGTCGAAACTGCTGCTCGCACTTCAGGATAAGGAGAATTGTTCATCATCGAAGGATCTCCCTCGATAAACAGAAGATCATTATCGGGAATCTCTAGGTAAGAGAAGTCACTAGAGTTGTCCCCACCCTCAACAACAATAACCTTCTCGAGCTTCTCTGACATTTTCCGAACAAAGCACTCCTAAAAATTGTGCTGGCGCCACTCGGGAATAATATATGCCATTCTTGTGTCACTGTGGCTTGACGTTTGTTCGGTGCATAATGGCAGGAGATGCGGCGTTTTGGTGCAGGTGCACGCGCAGTTAGAGATAAGCGCCAGGGAGATAAGAGATGCGGAATGTGGAAAGTCTGAAGTAGGAAGGCAAAAAGGACGATATTTGGGGTCTATTTTTTAGAAAAGTTTTAATTGATCTCGAATCTGGGTGTATCTAGATTATTTTATTTCTTTCGTCGTTGGCACATATGACGTGCTCGCGGCTGAGGCGCGAAAATGCATAAGTTAGCCACCTTAACCAACCACAGTTTATTTTTGTAGAGTGCTCGCCGAGTTTCCTTCCGTAAAAGTTGCCTCGTAAAGTAATGTTAATCAGGTGATGGTTTCTGAAAGTGAATGAATTCGAATTGCTGCGAAAAATTGAAATTTTGCAAAAGTGACCAAAAATCTTGTAGAACTCGAAAACCTTGTAAATGCCCTGTTCCATTACACGTTGACATCCATCTTTTTCATGGCTCGACTAAACCATTAAATCTCTTGCAACATTGAATCCTGCATCCAACCCATCTCACAGATGCGATGAGCGATTCCTCAGTGCAATGACTGATTCTGTTTTAGAATGTCTAGACAAAGTCAAATCTGTACTTTTGGACAACAGCTCAAATGAAGAACTAGAGGCTCAGATAAACAGTCTAGGGTCCTTGCTTAGAGATACCGTTAATGATCATCAAATACGACACAATTTGGCACACCGAGAAGACTTGTGGGAAATTCTTTCTACTATTTTAGAACAAATTAAATCAAATGAAGACAAAACTGCGTTTTACTATAGATTGTTGAGAGGAGTATATCTTCTTGTGCGAAACTTGGCTTCTGAAAATTCTCCAATTGACCTCAAAATTGTATATTCAAGTCTACAAAACGTCCACATCCAAAAAAACGATATCGGCCAAAATCTTGTTATTTCCTGGCTACAAGCTTGCTCAAATTGCTCACAGAGCTACATTTTGTCATCTGAGGACCTTGGGTACCTTGATAGTGCACTTCAAGGTCCAATAATGTGGAACATACTCACCACCTCCAAACAAGCTAGACAACCTCTAGTATCTATTATAGTGAAGTCTCTCGAAAATCTCACCGTGAATGACTTTCTTACAAGAGAACTATCGTCTTTGGTGTGTTTTCTTGCTGCTGAAATTTCCAGTTTTTCAGACATTAAAGAGCCGCTTGAATTCAAACTGATAGAGGTGTTTGAACAGTTCATTTGTAGCGAAAGCTTCAACAATTGGATACACACCTACAAAAATGATAAGGACAAGAGTCTACTTTTGGTAAAAGCAGGCCAAAAGACTGCAACTTCTAAAGAAAATTGGGACCAATATCAGCTTACTGCGATGCTCGCTTGGATGTATGATTTGTTTGTCGACATATCTGAGCGTTCAGAAAGACAATTGACCACACAAGATTTCGACAGGATTGAGTTACAGTACTGTCATTCCATAATAATTCGACTTTTGGACTGCCTTTCGCATTTGTGCATGTTTGACACATCTAGACAGTTTCTTCGACACTATGGAGCTGTTGAAAAATTGATCCATTTACTAGCTTCGGTGCACCAAAACGTAGAGAGAAAGACACTCAAGGACCAAAAGACAGAACAAAGTACCAAATCTTTTCCAGAAGTCAAGTCGGCGATAATTGAGATTATAGCCCATCTAGCACACAATACTTTTGAAGTTCAGGAACAGGTTCGTTCCTTGCATGGACTCCAGATAATTCTCTCGTGCTGCACAATTGACGACAACAATCCGTATCTCAAGGAACGGGCTATAGTGTGTATCAAACAGCTTCTTGCTGGGAACGAGGGAAACCAAAATTTTGTCAGATCACTTGAAGCTCAACAAGTAGTTGACGATAAGGTGTTGGAGGAAGTAGGGTACGAGGTGAAGATTAATGACGGGAAAATAGAGTACGAAAAACGCAAATAGATTATTAGGTGATAAACTTAGTTAATTAATTTTAGTTAATTCATCTCCTCTCAAGCAGACTCCAATGCCTTGATGATAGCACTCTTGACCTTTTCGACAGAAGCCTCGTCAATAAGATTCAATCTCTTCTCTTTGGAAGCCAACACCCTCAACTCATCCGGTAAAACATCTTTTTCAAAAGAGTAGCCATCCACTCCTTCCAAAGACAGGTTCACCACTTCAGCAAACTTGGCTGGATGGGCAGTCGACAACGAAATGTACTTGGCAGACTCTTTGGTGGTTGAATCTCTTTCTATGTTTCTGTAGGTGGCTGTGACTCCCACGGCGGTATGAGGATCCAACACATATTTTCTTGGATGGTTGTGGTAAACCTTTTTGATCATAGCAGCAGTTTGGGAATCGGTAACCTTTTCAGAGTCAAAGTCACGGCGAGCAGCAGCGACCACCGACTCTGGAGCAACCACGGAACCGGTGGACTTCAACTGAGTCATCCATTCGTTCAATATAGATCCTGCCTTTTTGTCATCTCCCTCAGCCAAATTGTCTCTGATTAAGTACCACAAAAGTCTCTCAAAGTTCGAGGATATCAAGATGTCCATGGCAGGAGAATATGTGGCCTTCACCTCGGCTGGCTTGGAACTATCAGCAGTTTTTTCGTAACGACCCGATTTCATAAAACGATCCAAAATATCATTCTCGTTGGTGGCTATAATTAATCTGTCGACAGGCAAACCCATTGCCTTGGCATAGTAGCCTGCAAGAATGTCACCAAAGTTTCCCGAAGGCACCACGAACCGGATTTTGGAAGCAGCATCGGTTCCAAGCTTTTTGCGCAACTGAAAAAATGAGTAGACATAGTAGGTCATTTGTGCCAAAATACGAGCCCAGTTGATGGAGTTGACAGCTCCCACATGGTACTTGTCATTGAACTCTTTGTCGCCAAAAATTTGCTTGACAATATCTTGACAGTCGTCAAAGGTACCTTTCACCGACAAGGTATGAACATTTTCATCTTCCACCGTCGTCATTTGTTCTTCCTGGATTGGCGATATTCTTCCAGTAGGGTACAAGATGAACACAGAAACATCTTTTACCTCTTAATCCGTAAATAGCAGCAGATCCAGTGTCACCAGAGGTAGCACCAACGACGGTGATTTTTTCACGTTCCAGTTCTGATTTGGCAGATGCGTTTCTTCTGACCAAGAAATACTCAAACAAGTTACCCAAAAATTGCAACGCAACGTCCTTGAAGGCATAGGTAGGACCGTGGAATAATTCCAACAAATACACTCCATTTTCTTCATCAATAGGATTCAAAGGAGTGACGTCTGGAGCACGGAAAGTCGAGTAAGATTTCTGGATCAACTTCTCCAAGTCGGCACTGGGGATTTCCTGCTCGGAAATGTACTTTCTCATGATCTGGAACGCAAGTTGCTGAAACGACAAGTCTTTCCATTCTGTCAAAAATGAGTCAGGAAACGAAGGAATCGAAGAAGGTACAAACAAACCACCATCTTTGGCCAAGCCCATCATCACCGCCTCCTCGAAGGAGATGGAGGCGTCGCTGGCCGAGCGGGTCGATCTATAGCGCTGGGAAGCAGACATGTTGAGGATGTTGGAGATGATTCACAACTGGAAAATTCGCGGAGTGCAGACAACCGCCGGTACCGGTGTGTGGGTGCCTGACCGGCGAATGGCGGGGGCTTGGATGTGATGAAAATAGTAATTGGCTATTTCACACTCTGCATATAGAAAAGTGGGACACATTCTTGTCCTTTTTTTTATATTCTTTTGGTGAGGAGAGAGTATTTCGTAAGTACAGATACGTTCTGTGCCACGCGCCAGAAGCTTGGTAGCTCGAAAAGTATCGATTCGATTTTTGTACTTGAGGATGGGACGACCTTATGGAATGGCTGCAAATATTTCATCTGTATACTGTTAAGAGTATGAGTGGGGATGTATATTGTAGCTATAGATAGCTTCCTTGAAAATGACTTCGAATTTATCTCACCTTGACTCTCGGGTAACATTCTCAATCTAGTTCGAAACGGTAGAGCCCAAATTGATAAAGCAATCAAGTCACTAAGAGTTGATTTAACGGTACAGTACTGAGCTGCAGAAAGTGAACCAGAAATAGCATCAGGGGTAGCAGAATCAGGGGATTCATTAGTTTGGCAAACAAATAGAACGGGAGGATAGCTATGGGCGAAGTACCATTAAAGTACTAATAAAGTACTCATAAAGTACTCATAAAGTACCATTAAAGTACTAATAAAGTACTAATAAAGTACTCATAAAGTACTCATAAAGTACCATTAAAGTACTGATAAAGTACTGATAAAGTACTCATATAGTACTCATAAAGTACCATCAAAGTACTAATAAAGTACCATCAAAGTACTAATAAACACTGTCCTCGTTTTGTACTGCTAGGTAAAGCACTGTAAGTGGCATAAGAACGATTTCGTGAGGTTTCTGGGAGTAACAATGCGACTGAGAGTATCAGTTGATTGGATTAAAACATTCAAACTCACCGCTATGTTGTTATCTTATTCTGTCTGAAGCCTTTACCTTTATTAAAGTAAACAGCTCGAAGTAAAAACAATGCTTCAAAATCATCATCTGACTTGAAGCACCTCTTCATGCCAGACTTCATACAGGACAACCGTAAAATTATGCAAGATCTGATCCTGTTATGGCTTCAAATGGACGAGCCAAACAAGAGAATAATTCCATCAGGAACGGAATAAAGGTTCTAAGTCCGTAATGGTCGGTTCCACTAAATCTTTCAGAAAATCTTCCTCAGATTTTTCATGTGATGGGCTTTAGCAAAGTTTCCTGTACATAGCCGTGAGAAATCGTAACCAGATCCTGTCGTACGACAAACTAACAACTGTATGCTTCGACTACGCATTCTGACCCGCTCGTGCCAGTACAGTACTGCAGCCCTGGCACTGTATCGCCCCGAAATATACAAGGATATCATCACATCAGGATATCTGGCGGTGAAAAATCTTATACCTGAACAATGTTCCAACCAGCAATTTGTCACTGATAACGACGACGATTTGGAGGCGCTCGCACGGCGTTTTGATGGTCCGGTGGAGTTTACGTTTGGCTACGGGTCCGGGGTGTTTGACCAGGCGGGGTACACGAAGCGAGCAAAGCCGCAAATAGACATGATCCATGTAGTAGATGATGCTTGCACTTTCCACACCACCAATTTGCGACAGTTCGGCAACCATTATTCCGGTCTCAAGTATTTTGGAGGAGCCCCCACCATTCTGGCAGTCCAGCAGTGGGGAGGCGGAGTCTATTTTAATCCGTTTGTGGCCATGGCTAGTGGCGGCAAAACCCATCTTCTCAAGTATGGTGTCACCACATTAGAGCTGTGTCTTCGAGACATGTGCGAGTGGAACTCGCTCTATGTTGCTGGCAGATTACAGAAACCGGTCAAGTTTTTGCGGCAAGAAAACAAGTATATTGAGCTTGTTAATCAGTACAACTTAAAAAGTGCACTTACATTAGCATTATTATTGGCACCAGCCAAATTTGATGAAGTCAAGCTATACGAAACAATAACCCTGGTGTCTTATATGGGAGATCCCAGAATGGCAATTGGGGGCGAGAATCCCAAAAAAATACAAAATATTGTGAACAAACAATTTACAAAATTCCGCCATTTATATGCGCCGATCATGGAGCACATGGTGGATGGTCACACATTGGTGAGAACCGGGGGTGAGGTTGGTCGGTTTGAAAAAAAGGAGTTCACGCCGGAATACGTTAGCAGCCTTGTGCAGCAATTGCCAATTGGGTTCAGACGCACCCTCGGCGTCACTTCACCTTCTGGTGCGATGGAATTTGCATTGGATAAGAAACGCCGCAGCCGACTAATTTTGGCAGTGCGTCAAACAGTTGGGATACCTGCAGCCATTCAAACTCTCAAAGGTGTACTTACTGCGGGCATTACCAAGTCGGTAAAATATGCATGGGAGAAAAATTCTAAATGGCGAGGCTAAATGTTGAAAGAGCAAAATAGAAGAATACGATAATTTCGCGTCGCAAACGAAACACTATTTTTTAGTCACCTATGTAACAACAATAGCCTACTTTAGCTATCATGCTGCAGATCTTTTATTGATCTTACAATTTTTTTTTTGTTACCGCCGCAGTGCATGAAAGATATGCATGATCAAATTACAGTAAAAAAGGGCTGCAGGAAGAATACTTGCAGCAAGAATGGCTGCATTTGCATTATGTATGCAGTAGAATGATACACAAATATTTTTTTTTAATACTACTAAACTCCGGAATAGTGAAACCTCCTATATGAAAATTTGCACCAACACATTTCATGCTATGTTCGAATCTCAATTTAACAAGTGAATGCTTCTTTTTTTCAAGTATTAGTGAAAGATTTATCCAAAGCTTTCAACGCATTTTCATCGTGGTCGGGTCTATTAAGATTGGACATTGGACGTCCGGGACCGTATTGTAGAATTCCGTGTATGTTACTCAATTGGGACAGCGGCGTAGTTGGAGGCACAGATGTAGATGTAGATGTAGATGAAGAATGCGGCGGTGCCGCTGCCGGTGCCGTTGCCGGTGGCGGAGGAGGAGGAGGAGGAGGAGGGGGAGGTGGTGGTGGAGGCGTTGAAGGCGTTGAAGGATGCATAGGATGGTGTGGAGCCATTGGCAGTTGCACATATGCTTGGGAGGGGGCTGGTCGTAATCCGGTCGGATTTGGTGGCAGCAGCTGCAGGTCAATGGGGGGTTCTACCTGATAGTGCATTGGCATCCACCGCATAGGTGGCGGCTGATATATTATGGGAGGTTGTTGGGGAAGATGGTATGCATAAGGAGGGTGTTGGAATTGCATGTTTACCGGAGTCATGGTACCCGATCCGGACAGTTGAAGTACGGTTTCAGGATAAATGTCGGGTCCTGGGGTTAATCCGGCAAACATAGGGTCACGCGAAGGCACCTTGACGTACGGAGGTACTGCAATGCCGCAAGGATTGGACGACAGTGGCGGTGGCAGTGGCAGCTGCGGTGGATTGGGGTTGCTTTTATTAGATGAATGAGGCTCTGCCATTGGGAGAGCATATGCAATGACATGTAGGCGATGATTTTGCTTTGTAGTAACGGAAAAACTTTGTTTTATCAACCCCATTGGTTTTGTATTTCTTTCACTGTCAAGTTCTCGGTAGGTTAGAAATGGACCCTGAACCCTCGAAGCCAGCCAATTTTTGCCATCTGTCCATCGTTTCATACCGCAAGCAGTTTCATCCCATGCATAAACCATGTATGGAACAATATTATCACGCTGATGAGATGTAAGACGTCGTTTTATTTCCGGGATGATGCCACGACGGCAGCCTTCGAGAATCAAGAGTGCGTCGAACGCAGTGACCAAAGCCCCCAGGTAGCTTATTTCATCCGATGTAGTATTATATTCGGGGATGATGTGCATGCCATGGGGATTGAACGCATGTATGATCTAGAAATACTGGTTGATCCGTTTTAATCGAGGGGATCGAGGATATTTTATATAGTTTTTCATGCAGCGCAAGTCATGCATGTACCGTACGATGACAATTTTCTATTGGAGTCAATGGCTTCGATGCAATTATGTGAGATTGCTGCAATTTCATGCGCCTTACGTGCCTGATCTGTACGATGTCAGCATGTTTGCATGAAACAATAACAGTCCCCGAGTAGCAATATACCTGAGACGTGCATGGTGCATCGCATCTTTCACCCGAGTCCCAATTTCTTATTGGTCAAAACTTGCTGAGGTGGATGATTTGCGTGGTAAAAAATACGAGTCGGGCAAAGCGCAGTTAAGATGGATTATCGCCGCACAACCACAATCGTGCATGAGGATATTTCATATCCGATTTAGGAAAGGTCCACAAGTTGTAAAACGCCGTGAATAAAAAAATTTTTTAACTTTTGATTCCACCACCGATAAATTCAACATGGGGTTTCATTTTTTATCAACTTTAAAAATTAGGTTTTATCATTGAACGGCATTCGGCGGGTGGCTCCGAAAACGAAAAAAAAAACTTCCGTATGGGGTAAGTAGATACATGCTGTCGTTGGCTTATTGCGTCTTGCATTCTCCAAAACTTGCCATGTGAAACGTGCGGCTGCCTCCTAATCCGCTGCTCGATAATCTGTCGTTAGGCTTCCTTGCGGCGTTCGGAAGACGCCGAGCGTGCCCGGACCGGCTTCCGAAAGGGAACTGGGTGCGCCGACACAGCACCCCAAAAAATTGTATACACGCCAGTACACCACTACAGTACGGAGACCCCACCTGAATTACACCCGTGCACCACACACCACACTAATCTTTCTCACCGCATTACTTTCCATCATGCCTCGCGGTAGAGAACCCACTTCAGAAACAGAAACGAAACAGCCGGTTTCGCGGTCTGCGAACAAAGCCAGATCTCAGGCGGCCCAATCTGCTCAGCAGGAGTTCTTGGCCCGTCATATAAATAGCAATGGACCCCAAGATAAACCAAAAATTCATCCGCTCGATTTTTCCAATCTTCCAGATAAGGCAATTCGATCGTATATGACCAAACATTCGTTGCAGTATCCGGAACCTTCGTCGCTCAACGCAGATATCCTCAATCTGCACATCGGCAAGAAGACGCATTCGTATAAAAAGTCGCTGCAAACATTGATGCCAAAACGAGAGTTGGCGGAAAAAATGAGAGATCACTTTTTGGCGCTTCCTTTCGAGAAAACGAGATCATCACCAACTTTTTGTACAAGGTGAAGAACCAGGACCGGGACTTTAAGTTGACGTTTTGATGAGGAAAGAGATTGAAAAAGTAAACACAAAAAAATTAAGATCAAACGATTAACAAAACAAATCATTACAAACAAAACAATCGAACGAAATCACAACAAGAAAATGAAGAAATGACCATCAACCGACTAAAAGAAACAATCTAGTCACCAGCTACAGCACAGCTCCAGTTTGCACCCAGACACCCGCGACCCCCAAATAATTGATCGCATTTTTCATTCCACATTATGGAGACTTCCACCGTGGTTTTTTTTGCCACCATTGTGGCCGGCTTTCTCATTTTGCGATGGCTCATCTCGCCCATTCCCGACCCGCTCGAGGAAGCAGCAGCTGCTCATGCAACTCAACGCGATGGACGCAGACCAACGCCTTCCACTCGGTCTAGACGTCCGGTCAACGACAGCATGATAGACGTGGTTCAGGCAATTGCACCGCAGCTCACCCGGGCCCAGATCCGCATGGACTTGGAGCGATCGGGACTGGTGGAGGTGACGATTGACCGGTTTATGGAGGAGGGCACATTGCCAATGCCAGAAAATCAAAACGATGAAGAAACTGAAGAAACTGAAGGTAACCAAGCCCAAAGCAACCAAAGCAACCAAAGCGAAGGAGGAAGCGGTATTAAACCAGCAAACTTGATTGAGCGGTACGGATTGGAGTCAAAAATCGACCAGGATGTGTCGAATGCTGCCATCAACTCGGCCACTAATCAGGATAAAATCGACTTGCTTAGTAGCAGACGCGAGGAGATGATTTTGAATGCACGGAAACGGTTGGCGGCGCAATTGAGCAACGAGATTGATGCCAATCCATTGATGTAAAATAGTGATGAGTAAAGGAGAAAGCAGAAAGCATCCAGAAGACTTAATATCTTAAAGTTTTCTGAAGTCTTAAGTTTCGAACCGTCCTAAATTTGACTTTACTTCTATTATATTTGGAATGTTATTTTAGTATGAGATGTTATCCAGTCTCTAAAGTCTTTAAGTCTTTCTCAAACTCTTTTCTTAAGTCTATTTTAAACTTTGAGTATTCCCAAACTCTTTGGAGGCTATCGTATATCTGCGTCTTGAAACTATAAAACTTCTCTCAGTTTTTCTCAGTTTTTTCGTAAACCTCTCCCAAATCCTCAAACGTCACAAGGGAACAAAACCCGTCGGCGGAGCTAACCACCAAGCTTTTTCCGTCTCCATTCCAACACAAATCTGTGATGGTCAGATAATGCAAATTCGAAACCAACCCCAACGGCTCAATTTGTTCGGTATCATACAACACTATCGAGTCTTGAGTAGCCACTGCAAATACCATTCGATAAGGAAGGGAAAATACCGCATTGGTGGTTCTGCGTCGGTAATAAATTGGACTAAATTGCACGGCTATGGCAGGTTTTTTGAGTCCTGGAAGATGACATACTGGAGGTCGATGGAGTCCTGCTCGTGTATAAATGTAAACTGTATTCGTTTCCGTGGAGTCTGATTCGGCAACGTCCGATTCCGACGCTTTGGTGAAACCGGCGTTTTCCGGTGTTTCGGCTGCACTTGCTTTGGCTGTGCTCTGTTCACATGCTTTCGTTTCCATGGCTGTGGGTGAAATTTTGCCTGTTTGTGCATTATCTTTGCCTGCTAGTGCATATTCTTTGGTTGTTTGTGCATTTTTTGTTGTTTGTGCATATTCTTCGGCTGCATTAGCCTCAGGATTCGAGTATGCAGCTGGATCTGGATAAGCCGCAATTTTATCTGTTTCAGCCTTGATTTCTCTGCTATTGGATGAATTTGTGCTTATCGCACTTGGTTCATTGGTTATTTCTTCTCTGTAGATTCCCAGCGGTGTTACAAGCAAGCTGCCATCGGGAGAAAATGCTAATCGCCGAAAAAACGACTGCAAAGTTTCCGAGTAGTATAGTTGGGCCAGCCGGAACGACGCCAGCACCGATCTCAGCGTCGGAACATCGGCACGGCCGATTTTTGAACCACTTTCAGAGTAAATGGTTGCAAATGTGTCAATGCATGTATATGCACCGTCCTGTCCGCCAGCTGCGTCGCCAAATAATCTCCGCATGGATCCCATGCAACACCTTGAACATAATGCCCATGTTCTGCAATTGCGCCCACCTGACTACCATCGGCCGCCTTATAGATCCGTGTGACATTGTCCATGGATCCCGCAGCAACATATTGCAGATCTGGACTCCATGCTATATCGTAGATCTCCGAAGTGGACGTCCTGCAGACATGCCGCACCGTCCACGATTCCTGTATATCGTCGTCTTCATTGCCGTATTCCTTGACTATGGTATCAGATTTGGTCCAGAAAATTAAGGTTCCGTCGTCTCCGGCGGTAGCCAAGACCGTACCTTGGGGATCGAACCGCGCAACATTTACCGCTTGAGTATGCTTTGAAAGTGTGCTTAAATACTCCACCGTTGGCGCGACCGGATCTTGGTTGCCCTCGGTATGCAAACGCCAGATGCGGACATTGTTATCGCCGCCCGCAGTTACTAATCGCCCATTGGCCCCGTTCTTTTGGAAATCCACCGAATAAATTGGCTGGTTTTCGTCGTGCCAATGCACGGTGAGGGTGGTGGAGTTCATCGAGCGCGTCTCAACTTGGCGATGCCTAAAGAGGGGGTGTTGGATGTAGAATAGTTGGGTGTTTGGGTGTACCATTATTGCGGGTGTGTGGATGTATAACTAGAGCATAGTGCATGCGCATGCAGGTGTCAAGCGTACGGCTCCAAGATAACCAGCACAAATTCACTCCCATAATGGTGACTCTCCAAGACAGATGGGAGCAGAGTAGACAACTGGATAGGGTCAGCAGAGTGCAGTATACAAGATATGGACGACTTTGATACGGAAACTCAAGATAGTTCAGAAGCTGCTTTTCCTCTAGATGAAGACGAATACTATGACGCTTTCTGTTCTGAGTACATGTCGTTCACCAACAACAACCCCACAACTTACCATGCTGTTCAGTATATGAGCGAGATGCTTGAGGCCCGAGGATTTGTTTATATCCCAGAAACTCGTCCCATTGATGAAAAAACTGCCCAGGTGATTGTCAATGGCGGCTGTTTCTACACAAGTAGAGGAGGTTTGTCGCTTGTTGCTTTCGTTATTGGGGGCCAATGGCAACCGGAGAATGGTATTGGAGCCATAGGAAGCCATGTTGACGCTTTGACTGCAAAATTGAAACCATGTTCCATCAAGCCAAATGTCGATGGATATCAGATGCTTGGTGTAGCCAATTATAGTGGAAGTCTCCAAAAAAACTGGCTAGATCGTGATTTAGGAATTGGAGGCGGTGTGTTAATCAAGAAAAACGATAAAGTTTCCCGAAAAATCGTGAGTTCGGGTTCGTTTCCTATTGCGAGAATACCCTCATTAGCGGAGCATTTTGGGGCTGTAGCCGATGGTCCTTATAACAAAGAGACGCAGATGGTTCCTGTTATAGGGTACGGCGAAGCCAAAGAAGCGTCAGAACCCGAAAAAAGTGCTCCTTTGTACGGAAAACATCCACTACCACTTTTGAGGTATGTTGCAACTCGAGCTGGCTGCAAATTGGAAGAAATTGTTGGTGTGGATTTGGAGCTCTATGATATCCAGAGTGCGTGCAGAGGAGGTCTAGACAACGAGTTTATGTTTGCGCCCCGGATAGACGACCGGTTATGTTCTTTTGCTGCGATAAATGCCCTTCTTCTGTCGGCATCAGAGATCAAAAATTCCACAACTTTACAGCAATGGAACGGACTAAACATGGTTTTATTGGCTGATAACGAAGAAATAGGCTCAGGAAGCCGCACCGGTGCAAAGGGAAAGTTTCTTTCCACAACTTTAAAAAGAATTTTATCGGCTCGCAATTTGCAACTTCAACACCTCAGTGTCACATTTGCCAATTCTTTGATACTTAGTGCCGATGTTACCCATGCTTTGAACCCCAATTTCAAACTGGCGTACCTCGACAACCACTATCCAGTCCCCAACAAGGGACTAACCATCAAAATGGATGCAAATGGCCGGGTTATGACCGACTCCATCGGGACGGCCATAATGCAAAAAATCGCTGAAAAAAACAATTTGCAATTCCAAACCTTCCATGTTCGAAACGACATGCCCAGCGGCAGCACAATTGGCCCTATCTTGGCAGTGGAGACCGGAGCTCGTGTGGTGGACGTGGGATTACCCCAGCTTTCCATGCACAGTATTCGAGCCATGTGTGGGTACAAAGAAGCGGGATTGGGAATTAAAGCGTTTGAAGCTTTCTTCCGTGACCGGACTACAGTAGCTAGAGCAGTATGTATTTGAGAATGGAGACAAATCGAAAAATCGAAAATCGACAAAATTCGACAACTTTCAACATAAAAATTGCGAGACTCATTTTCGACAAAACTTCAAACTTTCAACTTTTGTCAACTTAAATATTATCGTTTTATCTTCACCCTCGGTCATTAATCATCAATCCGGAACCCGGTCACAACATCCCCACGAGGCACGTAGCCATAAAAAATGCAGCCATCATCACCGACGACGGCGACAGACGAAATGAGTCGTTTTGCGAAGACGACGTTTCCAAACTGGAAACCGATGCCGACGACAATGTGAGGTGATGTACCACCGAGGACTCGCTGAACGTACCCTTGGCGCTGGTTTCGGATGCAGAAGCAACCAATAACTCGTCCATAGACGGGTCAGAATCCGAATTGGTGATGGCGGCCTGCGCTTTAAAATTGCCGACGTTGGAAACCGATGTTACCATTTGAAGATTTCCTAACGCCAGGGTGGTGGGCGTCTTTAATAATGTTGTGGAAGAGTCGATTAGCAAGGACATGGAAAAAAGGAGCGTAAGGGTCTGTTTTTTTGTGAGGAAACAAACTGTCCTTTTAAAGGAAAATCGTCGTTAAAACACCCATTGTCTTTTCAGGCACATACTGACGCAAAATCTTGCAGGCAGGGGTATGCATGCGTGACGTCATGTGCTACAACGGTTTAATCAATAAGCTACAAAAAACTGCAAATATATACCAATTCCACTCCAGGGTTTTCGTGGTGACCCATAGACAACACTTCAATTCAGTCACTTCTTTCCACACGCTTCACCAACTTTAAACGCTGTACAAGAATCTTAATCCGCGTCGCGCAACGACATTGTTTCATAATACATATTGTGTCAACAACTTATGAGCCGCACGCGGCGCGGCGTGCTTCCCCGATCCGGCAACACTTTGGCGTAGCCGGCGCAACATAAAGCAGGTACATGTTTGATGGCAGGAACTACTGCGACATTCCGCGAATAGCGGTCTGACTAGTGCCCTCAGTGCGGGCTCAAGACCTACATTCAATGAGAGTACCGTGTACACACCGGGTATACGGGTATATTTTATGGATATTGGAGCCTTTGTTACTCGAATTGCTTGTTTTGAACTGAAATTGCTAAAGACCGAGTCAGCGTGTGGTCATATTTCTCCACAATTCAAATTGCAACCTCCAACTTCTTTTTGTAAATTTCCAACTTCTTTCTGCAACTCTCTAACCTTCTCTGCAACTCTTGCCCAGAACTGAATTCATCTTTTTCTTCATTTAATTGACTTTTTCTTCATTTAATTGGCTTTTTTTCTTTTACTGCATCAACTCCTCTTCATCACGACCTCCTCCAAATCCCAATGCCCTCTTGAAAATATTCGGTCTTGACATCTCCTGTAATTTATATTTGTAAATCACATCAAAAGTGGGCGGTTCAATTTCCCGAGGGTGGACATTGACGTCTTGTTCCGCCAGCAGCGTAGACATATCCGACTTGGTGGGCATGAGAGGTGTGGTAGCAATTGGCGGTGGAGGAGTTCCGGTGATAATGCCATCGATTCTGTTGGCAGATGCGGGATTGCGTGCCAACAGCGCCGCCGATTGTCTGAATGCTTCGTTGTTAGCATGGTGCTCGGAAGTGCTGGTTCTACGGTCGGTGTTGTCGGAAGTGGCACCGTAACTCGTTCTTCCGCCAGAATGGTACGAGAAGATCGACGAGCTGTCGTCGAACACCGAACCCATGTCTTCGAGTGTCAAGCCTTTGGTTTCAGGAAAGAGCAAGTGGACACAGAAAAACGACAAAACACACGAGAATGCTGGAATAAGGTAGGTTTTCCACTGGATGGAATCGAGGAGTATGGGAGTCATTTCTCCAACGACAAAATTGAACAACCAGTTGGTGGCTGTGGACATCGCTGCACCTTTCGACCGCACCGAGTTGGGAATCACCTCGTTCATCATCCAAGGAATTGGACCCCAACTGGCACCAAACGCAGCGTTGAACACAACCACACAAACCACCACCACCTGAGGAGTATACTCGTTGTTCACGCACAAAGAAAATGCAATCACGAGCAACGGAACTGCCATGAATACAGCACCCCACATCAAGAGCGGTTTGCGGCCCCATCCGTCAACCAAGTACCAGGGGGGAATTGTACTCGCAACATAAACCAACGAGTTCAACCCAGTCATAAGAATTGCCAGACGGCCGATCCAGCCTGCCAGCTCGAAAATCATCGGCGCATAGTAAGACACAATATTGATACCGTTTAACTGGGCAAACATCTGCGAAAAACAGGCCACCAGCACCCTCTTGGCATACCGATGGAGCATGTAGCGATAAGACCGTTCTCCGCCTTCAACTCGAGCAATAAGCACATTTTCCTTGATACTACGAAACTCGTTCTTGGCCGCTTCGTCCTCCACGTCGCCGTCAGCATACAAATCCGAGATCACCACCATGCCCTCGATGTCGTGGTTGTGATCCAAGAGCCACCGCGGCGTCTCAACGATGATAAACAGACCAAGAAACAAAAGAAATCCCATCACACACTGGATGAAAAGAGGAGTTCTCCACGAAAAATCGTTCTCCAAAAACGAGAATCCGTAGTCCACCCAGATACTCGACGAATAACCGATAATATTGCCCGTAAATTCAAGACAAGCGTAGAAACCACGATCGTCTGGAGGACTGATTTCCAGCTGATAACATGGAATAATGGTGGTTAGAAATCCAATTGCAACTCCACTGATGAGCCGTCCAAACCCGAGGTTGACTATGTTGACAGATGTTGTCTGAATAAGTCCTCCTACAAGAAAAATAAATGACCCCAACCGAATGGTCTTGCATCGTCCAATTCGGTCCCCCACCTTTCCCGCCTCAAAAGAACTGAAAAGTGCCCCTATTTCCAAGATGGCAATCATGGTGCCCACCTCAGCAGGCAGCGGCTCGTTGTAGTATGATTTAAAGTAGCTATTGGTCAAAAGGGACGACATCAAACCTTGTTCAAAACCAAACAAAAACACTCCCAAAGACACAAAAATCGACGTGAAGTTGAGGAGAGCACGGCCCACAAGGTAGCTCTCCTTCATCTGGATGTTGTGGTGCAGATTACGACGAATCTCCATTGTTGGCGAAAGCGAAAGTGATCGAAATCAAATCGCTCGAGATCTATTTCTTATCTGCATTACGTCAGCGGGCCGGCACATCCAATGCACCAACTGTCCCCCCACACTATTAACACTAGCGAATATTGTTCAACCGGGCGCTGTTCATGTGAACGTTGATATCCAAACGGTCGGCGTTTTCCTCGATATCCCGCAACCGGTTGTTCTGGCTCTCGACTTCCACGCCCATAGTCGATGCTGCGTTTTTCAATTTCTTCAGATACAACCCAATTTGGTCCAAATTTGCAGCCAATTCTTTTTCCATTTCGTCGTCTTCAGAGTCGTTTTCAAACTGGTACCGCTTGGCGGCCGCGAGACTCTGGTCGTCCTTGTACTTTCTGTGGATCTCTGAGTTTGTGGCATTCAGAGTTATGCCCTGTTTAAGACGCTGTTCCGAGGCATATGCACCTTGACGATTGGTCTCTCGCAAGTATTTTTCCTGGGTTTTTTGCGCCTTGATTTTCTCTTCCTGTTGGCGAAGCCGCGACTTTCTGTTGAATGGGTTACCTTGCGCTGGGATGAAAATGCTTCGGTTTAACCGTTTCAACTCATTGACCTTGTCGTGAGCAATATTCGTCTGAGTATCTGCCAACAAAAGATTCTGCTCGGCATTATACAACCGCTCCGACTGCGACCCAAGCATGCCCATAGTATTAGTGGCGGATGCGTCGGCCTCCTGGGCCATTCGCAAGGTGTTGCGAGTCAGGGCCAAAGACTCTTGTTTCACAAACCTAATATCTTGCTTGATACCCTCCACTTCTTCGTCTTCCGAGTTGACCTGTTCTTCCTCTGGAAGCTCATCTTCCACATTCAAGTCGTCTTCCTCGGGAAGAGCGTTCAAGTCCAAAGTAGCATCGTCTGGCGTCTGTTTCGGAGGCCGCCGCATATACAGCTGATTCAGCGGAATTGCGTTCAAATCAAGCGACTCTGTGTCGGCATCTCGAGCCGGCGCAGCACTTTTGGTTTTATAGGGAGAGGCAGCAGAGCCAGCTACCGGCGTAGCGCGAGCATACGGTCCATTCCGAGCGTTTGAATTTTGACCATTTGCGTTCGTGGCTTGTGCGTACGGACTATTTTTTGGAGGTCCAGAGGAATGTCCGTTCCTTCCGGCTCCATAAGGTGAGCCTGAGGCTCCAGCTCCATTTGAAGCGCTTTCATACGGAGAACTGGTTCCAGAATTACCGTAAGGAGAACTGGCTCCAGCTCTTTCATATGGAGAATTATTAGCTCCCGCTCCTCCATAGGAGAACCAGAAGCTCCAGAACCACCATATGGACCAGAAGCGCCAGATCCACCATTTTGAGTTCCATATGGACTTGAATTATTTCCATGATTTCCATTTTGGCCACCATAAGGCCCAGCCGAGCTTCCTGCAGAGCCATTTCCCACATAGGGGTTACCACCTGGCCCCGGTCCGCCACTAGATACATTAGCATATGGATTTTGAGGAGCCAAACCTGGCTTTCTTGCCTGGCGTTCTTGGGCATACTCCCTGAAAGCTCCAAACTTTTCCTGGCGTCCCTTGTTTGATTTTGTGGATACACCTATCTTGTTGAGGTCTTCTACGAGCTCTGCCTCCGTCGGGTCTTTTTTCTTGAAAATTGTCTTGATACCCATGGTTGAGTAGTTTGTGAGGCGGAGCGAATTAGTATGACGTGCGGTGGTGCATGGGTGTGGGAGAAACCAAACGAACAAAAAGAAATACGGATTGAGTACTTGGAAGTCGAGAAGAGTAGCAAAGAAGAGATTGGTATGCTATTGGGTTACTTTGGAATACTTTGGGATACTTGTAAGATGTACGTATTGGGAAAGTCTATTTTACCTTTGACATATTGTCACGTGACACAATCACAAACCAAAATGATTATTGTATAGATTTCGAAAACTATCATTTCCATTTGATACCAATGCTTACCCCAGCGTAAACCCCGTCGTATTCTCATTTTCCAATTTTCTCCATTTTCTTTTCCTTTTTCTTTTTCTTCCCTTTCTTTCTCCCTTCTCCTCCTCCTTCCGCATTCGGAAACTACCCCAGAAAATCTCATCTCATCGCGCAGTTGCAACTCTATGCTGGTGGTAGTCGAGGTCAGGCAACTTTACAAAAACTCGCATGCTGCGGAGGAGCTCCAAAGCGAGCCTAAACGACGAAAAGTTGCAGGGGAAGAAAGTATAGGCAAAAAATACCATTTTTCACCAAAAGTGGTGTTGAAAGAAGAACCCGACAAAAACTCAGAAATCGATATGGACGCAATAAAATTAGCAAAAGACACGGAAATGGACACGGAAATGGACACAGGGGGCCCCGAAACAGACATAATAGACACCGAAATGGTGGTCCCAGAAAAAACTACAATAGAAACCAACGAGTGCTCATGTGGTTATCTTCATGGAGCAGGCCAGGGATTTCACCATGACAAAACAGCCACTGGACTTGGTATACCATTGCTTCGGGGTCCCGACTGAAACAAACTACAAATTACCTACATCGTCAGCAAAGCTTATTATCGTAGCCAATTCATCATGTCTTATGTTACCTACTCCAAACTGCTAATCTCCTTCACTACCTCGTCGTAGCTCTCTTTGTACTCATCGGTCTTGTCTGCGTTCTTCTTTGTCTTTCCTCCACCAGGAACCACCATCACACAAGAAGTGGGTCGTTTGGTGGCTCCGGCTGAACCCAAGTCTTCTTTGGAAGGAATGAAAACGTACGGAACACTCGAGTCTTCACACAAAACAGGAATATGTGAGATCACGTCGGGAGGAGAGATATCTCCGGCTATTATCACGAGTCCCTTCTCGCCTTTTCTCAATGCTTTGACCACTTCTTTGACTCCGCGCTTGACGTGTTTGGCCTTGGATGCTTTTTTGACGGTCTTAAGAATCTTTTTGTTCACTCTTTTTGGGGCCAACGGCTTGGCGAACGGCAAAATGGCCGCCATCCGCTTGTCGTAGTTGTCTTCTTCCTCGGAAACCTTCTCTTTTTTGGCCATGTTGCACTAGCTATGTCAAAATGAAAATTTCAAAAAACCAAAAATCGGTGCGCTTGTGCCGCGCACGCCCGATGAGATGCCCATAATCTCGTATCGTGGTTGTACTACCACACCATGCCGAGGGACCGCATTCCGTCGCGGGGCCAATTGCTCAAGCGCAAGCGTCCACAGGACACAAAGAAGGTGTATGGCGAAGTTTTACTCGAAAATCATACTCTGACACCGATATTTTCCAAACTCCGGAAAACGAAATCATGATCAACGGAATCAAGAAACTCAAATCCGGCACAAAACAGACGGAAACGAGCCAAAACTCAGCCACGGTGTGCTTGTTGGTCTCTGCTACCGAAGCAGACTACTTGGTGAACGACAATTCGTTGGATAGTCACCTTAAAATCGATTTGAATATTGGCGAATTTTCCATCTCCAGTCCAATTGAAGGCTCAATTGATAGGTTTGTCTATATAAGTGGGGATAAGGTATGTGTGCTGCGGGCAGTTGTGTACCTCTCGTTCTTGCTTGCCGCGAGGGTCAGTAGCGTGGCTCGGTTGCAACCATTTACATTAAAATCTTCCAACTATTCACTCACTTTGGTGACGAAAAAACTCACAATTGCAACCCAGAAATATTTGGTGGAAAATGCCGGTGCTCGCCGGTTCGAGTCTAGTACTTACGCATTGAACCCAGAAGCATCGCTTTTGTATGTCGCTGGCGACTTGGGAAGCTTGTACAACTTTTTGGTAGTGCTCACCAGTTCATCCATTCTAGCTCCAGAAGAAGCACAGTTGCACCCAGCCGACATCTACGCCAATGTTAACAGTGCAGGTCTCTACAAACGGTCCCAGGAAAACGACACCCTTCTCAACTCGAAATCTCACGATATATTTCGTCATGTATAGCTTATTTTACACCCTTTAAACTTTTTGCACCTTGGCAGTCTGGTTGTTCTTCGAAATGGCCGCAACTCGATCTCCCAACGATAATGCTAATCCCTGTCCCTTGGATCTTATTCTCACATGTCCAATGATTGGTCCGTCACTCTGCTGCTCAATGCACAAGTTGGCTAAAGCATCTTCTCCAAATGAGGATCGAGAATACAAATTGGCCGACAAGAACAGACACTCTTGTCCCACCACTGCTCCCGGAGTAAGGCAATTCATGTTGGTGCCGGACATAAGAACGTCCAAGTATTCCTTCAACGACTTCATTTGCGACTTTATAGTGATCTTGTTCTCCCATTCAAACTCGTTCCACATCTTACGGAACGAACTTTCAGAACACACCGCCGGCTTGATATAGTCCATAATATCAACGTGCACATCGTTCAAGATGACAATTGTAGACTCATCCGAGTGCTGGCCATCGTAAACAATGTTACCAAAAATGACTCCGGTATCGGCAGAAGACACCTTAATTGTAGTTTGAACTTTGTGGAATCCATGGGGTCCAATGTTTGCACTAGCCGCTTTGTCGACCACCGTCAAATCTCCCAACGTAGCAAACTCTACCGACAAATTGCGCAATGTGCTTGTAGTCTGATTCACCAAAAGAACATCCAACACAACGTCGTATTGATGCACCTTAACATATGCTTCAGCATAGATTGGATCAGAGAAACCAGTCAATTGAAGAATCTTGTTCAATCTGGAACTCAAGTCTTCCTTCTTGTTTGCTCCCATCAAGGTAACATCTTCATTTTCGACGTTCCGAGCAACGTCCTTTTCGAGCTGACGGAACAAAATCAAGTCGTCCACCTGCTCTGCATTATCGTGGAAATCCTTGGCTTCAGCTTCAGCCTTGCGCTCCTCACTAATCTTGATCTGGCTCCTGAACGCATCCTTTGTTTCATCCAAGAAACTCTTTTGGATGAGCTCAACATCCTCTTCGTCGGACAAATACTTGATATACGAAAATATTCTATCAGCGGAATCTTCGTCAATCTTCTTTGTAACATACGACGATTCTCCCAATCGCAAAATCAGAACCATTATTAAGAGTGCTTCAGCTTTCAATGCATTAACGAGTTTATCAGGAGTTTGAAGACGTTGTAATCTCAAAATCAACTTCACCAAAGTACTAGAAAATACCAGGGCAAGATAAAAGTCGCCTCCTAAAAGAAGCTTGCGGACTGGAGGCTTTTCTTCCTCTTGGTGAACCACATCAACTGTCATTGCGTTTTCAGTGGCATATGTGCCATCTGGAAGAACCACCGGTTTCTTGGTCAGTTTACCAGAAGATTCCTCTTCTTGTTCATTGTCCTTTTCTTGCAATCTTTTTTCGCTTGCAACAATTGGGACCTCTCCGATGCTGGAACGCAAGTACTTCCAAGCCTCACGAATCAACTTTTCTTCTTCACAGTATTCACCGATAATCCAGAACGAGCCGCGGAAAACCTTACCTGACTTGACAGAGGGCAATGCATCGATCAATCTGGTGATAATCAGCTGTCTAAGATCAGGGAACTTTTCTACAACTTCCTTGACGAATGTGATGACTTCATAGGCAGCAGCGGTGTTGATAGTACCCATCGACTCGAGCAACAAGTCCACAACGCTAGCGGCCACTTCAACGAAGCGAATGGCCAATTGGTGGATAGCATTGATCAAAAGTTGTCTGTATTCAGCTGACTTTTCCTCCTCGGACAGCGAGCTCTTTTGAAGTTCTTTCTTCAAGAGTTTCACCACATCCTCCACGTTTCTGCTGGAAATCAACAGAAGAGTGACATCGATGGCCTTTTGCGCACGTCCAAATCTTGAGACGACAACACCCGTAAAATCTCCAACGAAAGGTCTTGGAGAACACCGGGGTTGGCACGATTGAGGTCGTTGATACGCTCCAATGTGATGATTTTGACGTTGTTATCGGTCTCCTTAGTGGCCAAATCGACAAATTTGTTGGCTGCCAAAAGAATGTGGTGAGAGCTTGAGGACAACAGGGTCAACGAAATTGCTGCTTCGTACACCACCACGTTCGAGGGAGACTCGATCACCTCTTCGAGAAGCTGAGTATACTGCAGTTTCATACTTGGATTGCGGGCGGCATCACGGCGCAAGAACTCGATAAACGCAAGCTGAATCAACAGATCCAAAGTCTCAATCACCGCTACATTATCCTGGATATACTGGAGAGCAGCATCGCGATTCAAGTCACCCAAACACACAAACGCATTCCGCCGGCACACCGAGTCCAGTTCCTCGTACAAGAACCGGTACACCAACTCGTCAGCATCGGGAGCAAGATGCTCGGCTACTTTGTAGATGGAGTAAAGAGCAAACACAGCATTTTTACGAACATACGCATGACGATGTTCCAAGCATTGTCTCACGTTGGGCACCAAAGTCTCCAACAAATCAGGTTCCTTCAACTTGCACAAAAATCTCAAGGTGTTTCCTCTAACATATTCGTTGGGATGTTGAAGATCACGCTGAATAGCATTGCACACCAAGATCATTTCCTGTCTCATTTTCCCCAGAGCATCGAGCTTGGGACACACTTCCCAGTAGAAGTAGAGCATTTTCTTGAGTTCCTTGTTTTTCAGCGGCATCACAAACCGAATAATATGCATCAACAAGTCGGGCAAAGGGTCACCATTGAGGATCGTGATCAAAATTTGTTTCATCGCTTCGATCTTTTCTTCGTCTTTTCCCTTCTCTAGGAGCTTGCGGAAGTCGTTGACCGATGCCTTCGACGCCCCATTGGGCTCGTAGATCATGGTGTAGCCTATATCCGACATGAGACGTGTTATTTGCGAGCGAATTGAAGAAAGGAAAAGGACAACAATACACCAGATTTCAAAAACCTACAACTACAATTTGCACCCATGCACCGGTTATTCACTATACTATCATTACATTTCATCAGGGTTGACGAGAACCAACCGCGGCTCGTAAACGTACTGCTCTGGATCGTGCGATTCTTCGTCGGAACCTGCGGTGTAAGCGGGATGCTGGTAGTACCCGCGAACCTCGTCAATGCTTCCAGAAGAAGAGCTGCTCACCAGATCAGCAACCAGTTCTGGTACCAGTTCCGGTATCAGTTCCGGTATCAGAGCCGCCAGCGACGTCCTCACCGACCTGGCTTCGTCCTCCTTAGACGAGGAGCGCACCGGGCTGCTGCTGCTGGAAGTTTCGACGGCAGAATTGCCGGAAGCGGTAACCGATGTAGAAGAGTAGATAGAGGCTCTAGAATCTCTTGCTGAGCCGTGAGTAGAAGCCAAGCTGGAACCACCCAAATAAGGTCTTGAGTCACCCACTTCGGCTGCCAATAACCGTGGTTGCAAATGACCGTGTTTAAGCTCAACTCCACTGGTTTTTTTCCTTCCTTGCGACACTCCGAGACGAAGATACCGGCCGTTGGAACTGGCCATACTGGCCCGTTTATCCACTGGGAGAATGCCCGTGGGAAGCTTCCACTTGTCCGGCGGAGAGTCGTTGACCGCAGTACCCATATACCTTCTTAGGGCCACTACGTATCGAGATTGTTCACCCTCACCTGGCTTGAGATCAAGGGTCCTTTTGAGAGTAGCCAAGTTGACATTTTTGGTGGAGTTGGAGCTGTAGATGGAACTGAGCGATGTGGATTTGCGGTGGAATGGAGGAGCTGCCAGCTGGGCAAATATATCGGATTGGCGACTCATAATTCCACCAGAATTTTCGGTAAATGTGGTGCTGACTCCAGTTAGATTTGTGCTCACGGCTGAAAGTGAAGGTCGGTTGACGGGCACATCAGCCAAGCTTGTTTGCGAGGCCGCGGCGTCGTCCGGAAAGTAGAAGTTGGATTTTGAAGGACTGTAGCCTGGCGACGGAACAGGAGAATCCGGCGATGGAACCACAGGAGAATCGAGCGGATACGGAGCCGAGGGTTCGTAGACATCGTAGGCATTAGCACTCTCAAAGGAATGCGACAGCGACCGCTGGGACAGTGACCGCTGGGAAAGCGACCGGGGCTGAGAAATAACCGGCAGTTGGAGTGAATGATTCACCAGACGAACAGACAGACGAACAGACAGATTAGCTTCACTAGTTCGAGACAGCCACGACATATCAGCCATGTCTCTGGTTATGTCCCCCAAGTTTCTTGTATCCGTTGTGTTGTTTTCTGTGTTTCTATTCTCTCTAATTTGTGTGTTTCGGTCTTGTGTGTTTCGATCTTGTGTGTTTCGATCTTGTGTGTTTCGATCTTTTTCTGTATTCTCACCAAACTGAAAATTGTCGATTTCCAACTCCAACGTCTGGATAATGTCCGAGAGGTTTTCCCTCCTGCTTTCACCATACAGTTCCTGGCCCAGAAGCGAGCCAAGGGAGCGAACTGGTGACTGAATGGGTGATTGGCTCGGTGATGGTTGGTGCTCAATTATCGACGTTTCGTGCTGAATCCGTGCCGGCAGCTCCAGGTAAAGCGTCAGTACCGGCAGGTACAGTTCAGAAGAGTTTGGCTCAGTTCCAGAATGCTGGCGGTGGAGGGAAGTTGGACTCGAAAACTGGCTTGGGTTGGGAGTTGGTGAGTCCTGATTATTGTGCAATTGTGGGCTATTTGGAAAAGTTCCGTGATGATTTGCTGGACTAGACGCGTCTTCAAAGTCGGGTGGGGGCTTTCGTCTTCTTGTAGGAGCAGGCAGAACGCTTTTTTCCGGCTGGGAAGCAGCAGCCTTGTTGTGGAGAGCCGTTCGTAAAAGTGGAGTTTCCAGGTCTGGGGCGTTGAAAATGGAGGAGAGACGGTGTCCGAGCAGCGACAGGCGCTTCTCTTTGTCTGGAGCCATTTTAAAGAGTGGAGTGCACCAAAATGGAAAAGCGGTTTGGCCTAGTTATTTTGGACAGTGAGATTTTGAGATTTTGAGATTTAGTGCGACAGTGAATTTCGACTGTGAGTTTTCGCGCACTCTTCATCTCTCCACCATGTCGAAACGTAAGTATTTGTTTGCAGCACACCCAGGGCCCCACTAACCCCAGAACCTTCCGTGGACTATTCTGTTGCCAACCCCGACGTCATCACCAAATATAAGACCGCAGGAGACATTTCCAGCCGGGTTTTGGACCAGGTGAAAAAACAGGTGGTGGCCGGTGCCAAGGTGTTTGACTTGTGCAAAGCCGGAGATGCTTTGATGGAGGAAGAATTGGCCAAGATATACAACAGCAAGAAAGCTGCCAAGATTTCCAAGGGAATTGCTTTTCCTACGTGTGTGAACCCCAACCAAATTCCCGGCCATTTTTCACCAGTCAGTGACGATGACGAAGCAAACTGGACTTTGAAGGACGGAGACGTTGTCAATGTGATGTTGGGGGTCCAGATTGACGGGTTCCCAGCCATTGTGGCCGATACTACCGTGGTTTCCGGAGAGTCGAAGGTGACTGGTCAGAAGGCTGATTTGCTCCATGCTGCCTGGCTTGCTTCTGAAGCTGCTATCAGGACATTCAAGCCTAACAATCGTAATTGGGACGTCACCAACGTGGTGGACAAGGTGGTGAAGGATTTCGGATGCACGGCAGTGGAAAGTATGCTCACCCATAACCAAGAACGTAATGTGTTGTATGGCCCCAAAGAAGTCATTTTGAACCCCAATAAGGAAAACAAAAACCAGATGGACACCCACCGGTTCGAGGTCAACGAGGTTTACGGGTTGGATGTGTTGGTTTCCACGTCTGAAGACGGAAAAGTGAAGCCTTCCAATTTCAAGACGTCGTTGTACAAATTGACTGGAAACTCGTATGCGTTGAAGTTGAAGTCGTCGCACCAGATTTTGGGAGAGCTTAAGGCCAAGAGCAACGGTCCCTTTCCCTACAACGTGAGAAACCTCGACGATGCCAGAAAAGCCCGGATGGGGTTGATCGAGTGTGTCAACCACCAGGTGGTTTTGGCGTACGATATCATGACAGAAAAGGAAGGAGAGTATGTTGCGCAATTCTTCACCACCTTTGCCATCACCCCGAACGGAATCGTCAAGTTTACTCACCCAACATTTAACTCAGAGGTGTACAGAAACCGACAAGACAATCGGCGATGAAGAGATCAAAAATTTGATCAGCGAGCCACTTAAAAAGTCCGCCAAAAAGAAAAAGGCCAAGAAGAACGACAGTGCTGCGTAATTGCCCCGGTCTCTACTTGCTAAATACACCCACTTGCTAGATACTGTAGGACCCAACTCTGGGGAACCGATTTGAATTTTCGCAAATTCGCATCTTTTTCATTCAACATCCGTCTACTCTCTGCTAGTTCTTTGCCCAGCTCCAGCATGCAAGCTGACGCCAGCGAGTCTCCCGACACGTCCCAGGACAATAGCTATGTGGCAAATAAGGACAATTTTTCCCGGGACGTTCACGAAAATTTCCACCAAAATTTAGACCAAGATCTTCATCCACAAATGCATTCACCACATGATAATTCCTTAGAGAAGTCCAAAAGACCGTACACAAAAAGACAAAAGGGCCAGCAGCCTAAGAGAAAGTCTTCTCGACTCATAGACAAGGATAGTGAGCCCAAATTAACCCTTCAACCAAGTTTAGCCATAACCGAGAAGACCAACCAAGTTGACGAAAATCTTATAAAAGGGGTCATACGGCGTGGTGGAGAACATGTCTTCGTCGAGCCATCCGTAGCGGAGCCGCAGGCGGTGTATACGGGGTTTCCACTTGAAGTTCCGCCTCCAGCAAAGGCCATGAAAAGTAGTCGAGGAGGTCGAAAAGGTGTGTCAGGACGAGCAGTTACTCCCGATAGCGACCTCGAGGAGAGACAAAGGTACTACCAGAGCCAGCTAGCACGAGAAGCAAAGCCAGAGCCCAGTTCTTTGCGGATAAAATTCAAGCCTTTGAGTCCGCCCGAGACCAAGAAGCGCCGCAAAAGAACTCACACCAAATTGGAAACGCCCAAGCAGCCCACCAGGGGCTCGTCAGTGACTCCAGCACTGGAGGGACGCCGCCTGATCCGAGGTCGAAGCGGATAAAGGTGATCTCGCCCAAAAACATGCCGCTACAAATCTCGCTCCGTCGTCCAACGGCACCATTACCGCAGCCGCCAGCGAGAGCGAACAGACGGGCGACAACGATGATTTCTGTAGTACGTGTGGAGGTTCTGGCGTGTTCATATGCTGTGATTCTTGTCCCAAATCGTTCCATTTTCTCTGCTGTGATCCGCCTATTGAAGAGTGTCCCGAAGATAACTGGAACTGTCGAGAATGTACTTCCAAGAACAACCCACGACCCACGTTCAACTACTTGGGTCTTTTCGGCCAGCTTGTCAACCACATCGTCAACAAGGACCCTGCGGAGTTCCAGCTTCCCAAGCGGCTTCGAGAATCGTTTGTGGGCGTAGCAACCGACGAGGACGGCTCGTACACCGACGACCGGTTCAAGCCCGAAATGTCCTTTAGTAAAAGAAACGGCTCTCAGATTCCTGGGTTCAATCGTGACGAGAATCTCGAAGTAGACTCGCTCTACGACAAAGATGGTCAACCACTTCTCTGCTACAAATGCAAGGAATCTGGACTTCCAAAGTCAAGAAATGGATGGAGAACAATGACATGCTGCGACTACTGTGGCACATACTGGCACCTAGATTGCTTAAACGAACCCATGTGTGTTGCCAAGACCATGGGAACCAAGTGGATGTGTCCCAATCACGCCGACCAGCTTCTCCCCAACTACGTTTCCACCAGAAGATTCAAGGACGCTACCGTGGTCGACGCTAGCATGCACAACCACTTTGTCAAGATAGCCACCTACAATTCTTTCCACATCAAGTATCGTGACCAGCTGTATATAAACGACGATATGAATGGGTCGGTGGCTCTTCAGGACTACCTCCGGTCTGAGGCAGGCGACGCCAAGGGCCAGGACAACCCCAACACCCAAGATGGAGATGTTCATCCCGACTTTAAGATTCCCGACCATTTGCAAACTTATGCTGGAGCCGGGGGAATCTACGCCAAGAGCGGAAAAAGGCTCAAAAAAGTGTTAACGTTGACTAACGAAGAGCAAATGGGCTCGTTCGTTTATCGGATTCAGAGGAACTGATTCTTCTTGATTTTTCACAAAGTGAACAAGTCAAAAAGGCAGATATTCTTCGCAATTTGCAGCCTTACGAGGACATGAGTCGCTTGGAAACAAACGAAAACGAGCGGGACGGCGTCTTGGGTCTCATAGATTTTCGACAAGTGCAGAGCATGGAAAAGAGAGACAAGTCGATTGACTTTGCAGAGTTGGTGGAGGTGGCTACCAGCCAGTTACAATCAGAAAATTTTGAGAGGTTCCCAAAAAAAGACAAACAGCTCACTGAAGACGAGATCAGCGAGTTGGTGCAAATCAAGAAACTCATGCAAATCAAGGGCAAGAACCAATTGATGGAGTTTTGACTAGCTGAATGATGCATTTACTATGGGCTATTTACAATTCCTCACCGACATGTTTCACGACGGGGATCTCTTCCTTGGGCACTGCCTTTGCCTCCGAGAGCGCTACAAGCTCCTTGAGAATTTTGTTCGAATGCTTGTTGCTGCAATCAAGCTCTTGAACCGAGCCATCGGCATGATGAAGTATTATCTTTGTGGGACACTTGGCCAAGTCCTCCTTGGTTTTGGTGGCTATTCTGGTGAGTACGAAGTCTACGTCGTCGTTGTGGAACTTGAGAGTGGGGAGATTCTGTCTCCAAAACCGACGAAGTCCAAAAGCCGGTGCAAAGACGTTTTTCTGGATGAGCAAAAGTTCGATTTTTGTGTACTTTGGATCGAATTTGTAAGCTGTTTGAGGTGTTCCGGCGATCTGGTTTAGCCTCGCCGCCTGTTTCCATGTCCTGGAACTGGGAAGGCCCTTGAACATGGCAGTGCTTCCTACCTTGGCCATGATTGAAACAGTTGAAAATTTCGAGGTCCAAAAAAAGTCGCGAAGGTGCGCACGTGACTTGACTCATAGATAAGCTCAAGTTTAAATTTTCCTTGGGACAATTTGTGAAAAATATGGTTGTCAACAAAGGTATTCGATTACTATCCACCAAGGCCGCGAGATTTGTACCCTCTGGGGGTGTGTATCCCAAAGGGTTTGTGGTTGGAGGCATTCACTGTGGAGTGAAAAGGACGGAAAGTCGCCAGATTTGGCAGTTTTGCACAACACTTTTGGCCAGGATGCCAATGCTGCCGCTGTATTTACAAAGAATAAGTTCAAAGCAGCTCCTGTGCAAGTACTGGCAGCCACAATCAAGCAAAAAAATGGCGTGGGTATCAATTCCATCATCGTGAACAGTGGGAATGCCAATGCTGTTACCGGTCAAAAAGGTATGGAAGATGCCAGAGCCATGGCTATGGTTACGGATTCTGTGTTTGGAGACCACAAGGACTCTACCTTGGTGATGTCTACTGGAGTTATTGGAAACAAGCTTCCAATTGATAATATACTAGCAGGTATACCCAAATTGGAGCTGCAAGTAGGTGACTCCCACGACCACTGGTTAGCCTGTGCCAATGCAATTTGCACTACTGATACGTTTCCCAAGCTCGTTAGCAAGAGTTTTGACATCAATGGCAACACATACACCATGGCTGGTGTAGCCAAAGGTGCCGGTATGATATGTCCCAACATGGCCACATTATTGGGATTTTTCGTCACAGATGCTCCTGTTTCCGCCAAAGCACTCCAGCAAATCTTGTCGTATGCCACAGATAGATCGTTCAACAGCATTTCTGTCGATGGAGACATGTCCACCAACGACACGATTGTGGCTATTGCCAATGGAGCTGCTGGAGGTGACTTGATCGACAACAATTCGTCTTGTGCTGAGTCTTACTTTGAGCTTCAGAAGGAGGTGACATCTTTTGCTCAAAAATTAGCACAGTTGGTTGTTCGCGATGGTGAAGGTGCGACCAAATTCATCACCTTGAAGGTCAAAGATGCTCTTTCATACAAAGACGCCAAGTCCATTGCTTCCTCAATTGCCAATTCCTCCTTGTTTAAGACCGCCATGTTCGGAAAAGATGCCAATTGGGGCCGTATTTTGTGTGCCATTGGCTACTCTGACGTCAGCACTGCTCAGTCCATTATTCCCGACAGAACAAGTGTAACTTTTGTCCCCACAGACGGCCTGGAACCATTGCCTTTACTTGTAGATGGCGAGCCTGAGTCTGTGGATGAAGCACGGGCAGCGCAGATTCTCGAGTTGGAAGACCTCGAAATCGAAATTGACCTCGGAACTGGAGGCGGCCAGGAAGCCAAATTCTGGACCTGTGACCTCAGCCACGAGTACGTTACCATCAACGGCGACTACCGGTCGTAGACAAAACAACAAAAGGCCATGAACTGAAAGAAATGGCCCATATAAAATCGATGGTTTAGACTGCATATACCAACCGTTATACTTCATAAAATCTCAACTCTCTATCTCAATCACCTCTTCACCATGCCAGACGATTCCTGTCTTATATCGGACTTGCCCTATGTCGAGTTAAGCCAGGGAGTGTACAAGGACGTCTATGGGCTTCTTGTAGGAATAAAAATGGATACGGCACCCAAACCTTTAAGACTCGCAATTACTGATTTTACCATGAACGAAAAGATAGGTTTGTATAACGCGATGGACCTTCCTGGAGGTCACTTGGACGCGTTGCAAGTGTTCCAGGTGGACGCGTATGTCAATAGATTCCAGGTGTTTTTCCAAATGTACCGAAATGTGTTCAAAGAGGAACTCTTAGAGTACGGGTCCACGTCCGAAGATATGATTCCATTATATCACCAGCTCTGCTTGGTCAAGGTACGGGTTCAATTGAAGAAATACGAAGACATATTGGAAGGGAGACTTGTGAATATAGCTTTGGCGGATGGAAACTTGCGACACCAGAATTGGTCTCGAATACTTGTTCAACTAAATCAACTTTACCCACAATTAATTCATGAAAACCAAACAAGATTCGATATGGTCAACCGTCTACTTGGAAACCCTGTGCTGAAAACCACTGAAACCTCGCTGTCGGAGCTGGTGGTGAACAGAACCGAACAACCAGCACAGTCGCAAATCAAGCTCGAAGCCGCTGCCGAAGCCGAATCCTTACAATTTCCAGACCGCCAGCCCACTCCACCTCTACACTCTACGGGGTCGTCTCAGGACCCTAGTGACAGCGATAATGACGATAATGATGAAATACACCACATTTCTTTCGACAATGCTCAGCAAGCCTACAATACGGCCCAGTCCAACATTTCCACAAACAGCTCTGTCGTCGAAACCGAGGTGCCTGCCAGTAACCACCGCGCCATAGTAGAGGATGTAGTCCCCCTGTGGACGGTATCTCGTCTTTTGAGCGCCAATGAAGAGGACGTTGCTGGCCGCACCATAACCGTCAATGCGTTTGTAGTGGCTACCATTCCAGATGACTGGACGCTTGTTTGCGGCAAGCAGTACTTCCAGTCGCGAGGAAATAGTGTGGAGTTGGGAGACCCGTTCTACAGATCGTTGGAAATCATAATTACAGATCACCGACCCCATTCGCAAGTTCTCGACCCAGAAACTGCTCTTTCCGTAAGATTACAAGACGACGATTTGGAGCTGTTTTTCAACAACGCTTCCGTCGAGTACAACTATACCCACATGGGCGGCCAAGCAGCTACATTGAAGTACCCAGACGAGCCATTGCAATTGCATCTATACAGAAAAGACGTGAAGATTTCCTACAACATGTCGATGCCAATGTGGTCGGCCCGCGGCTTGCACATGAACGATCTCGTTGGCTAAGCGAGTCAGTCAGCGGCATAGGTGCTCATACTGGTATCGACTCCCGTCATACACCGAACTACCTCAGAAACCTGCCATGGAAGACCACGGTAAAAAGGCAACAAATTGGTATAAAGCGGCCAGCGGACTTCACCTCTCTGGCCCATAAGAATAGCTGTGACGATCCCTGCTGCCACATCCGTAGGTTCAAGCTGCGGAGCTATCCACGACGGAGTGTGGACACCCAGAAACATCCCGGTCCGAATTTGACCTGGACAAATTAATAGCGTTTTGATTCCTCGCGGACTGGTCGACGGAGGTCCCAATTCGTACGTGAGCGACTCGTGCAATGCTATAAGTCCTGCTTTACTGGCACCGTAAGCAGAAAGCTGGGCAGGAGACATGTATCCCAATACCGATGCGACGGTGACAATATAGCCTCGATGCTCCGCTATCATATCGGGAAGAAAAGCCTTCACAGTATAGAAACAGGCGGTCAAATTGACCGCTATAATGTGCTCAATTTCTTCAAACGTCAAATCAAGCACATTTTTTCCACTGGTAATTCCAGCATTGTTCACAAGAACGGTCACAATCCCAACATCCTTGAAGATTTTCTTTTGGCACTCCAAAACCTGGTTCTTGTCGCTCACGTCGCACTGATAGAAGTATAATCCTTCTCTTTCCGGCGGTGGCTGGACATCCATAACCACTACTACGCCTTGCAACTTGATCACCTGACAAGCCAACTCCCATCCCAACCCATGGGATCCACCAGTCACAAGTACAATATCCATTTTTGGGTCGTACCGGTGTCCGAGAAAGCGGGATGAAAGCATCCCAAGCCCATTGCTAGCACGACATGCAAATGAAACGATCGACTCCGGATCCATAGACCTTCTTTTGGGTGCAAAAACCTTTAATGGAATGGACTGCACATAATCTACTTTATTCGCGAGACTTGACCTCATTACGTCAGGCGAATTATCCAACGGACCATGTCTGTTTCCCGCCCCAATGTGCTTCGAGTCAAGCGGAAAAGAGGTCAGGATCCTCTCCAGGCGCTCGTGCTTGAGAACTTTCCCGCTTCCAAACGTTCAAAACAAAACACCCCTGCCAATTCGAGACCAGGTACTCCATTGAGAACCACCCCAACTTCCGGGGGTAACAGCTACTATCTCTTGGCCCTGGCCGGGACCTCGGAATTGGCTGGCGATGCGGTCTTCTCAGTACTCGCTGAAGACGTGGGGGCCCTGAAAAACGAAAATTCTACCTCCCAAAATCGCTGTGGAGGACCCAGCAGTTCCCGATGAGCTCTCAGATATGGTACAGTCTTTCTTGGATGTCAATGGCTCCGAAAACAATTCCAGTCATAAACGAAGGACCAGAAACCGTAAGGAAAATGCTGAAAATCCGGTTTCAGTTGAAATTCCTAGCGAATACGTTTATGATACCTACCACCTTTCGGAACCGATGACATCGGCCAACCATCCTCAATCCCAGATCGGTTACGTTCGTTTTTTCGACGCGGAAAACGACTTGTACCAGTCCGATGAGGAGGACGATACAGCCCATAAGGTGTATTCCGACGACGAAGATTCTAATGCTGAATCTTTTTATCAAAACGATTATCCCAGCGACGAAGATGCCGAGGGTTTGGACCCAGAAGTGATACTTCAGGATGGAGAAGAGGCACCAGACGAGCTCGGAAATACCGATGAACTTTACGAAAACTTCTTTCACGGCGACGAAAGCCCCGTAAACTTTGTTGAAGACGGGTCTGAAAGCGAACACGAGCAATTTGAACGACAACGGTTTTTCGCCCATGATGAAGACGACGAAGTGGCATTGCATCGTGATAAGATTTTTGGCAAGTTGCAACGTATGATTGACGAATGATGATTCTATGTACAGCTAAGACTAACTGAAGAAGTACTTGCTCTTTTTCACATCTTCGATCTGCAAATCTCCCCTCTGTGGAGCCTCAAGAAGCCTTACTTTTGTGAAAACCGGAGTCCAGGTTTTAATACCTATGGAGCAGTTTTTCACCTTGGTGGGATCGTCATATTGCATAAGTTTGCCAGCCATTTGGTGGTACAATTTTGGTTTGTACTTTTGAAGCAATTCTTCTACCTGAGAGTTGTCGGCTAATTCTCGTCTGAGAGCTCTATTGGTGCCGCTACTGGTGTGTCTATTTTTGAGTCCCCGAAGCATAACCAATTCCCGAACTAACGACGCATTGGATTCATTTTCAAGCCAGACTAGCTGGTACGAGTTCCGGACAGTATTTTGCATATCCTCCAACAACGACTCGACAATGGGAGCAGAGTAGAGTCTGGCAAACTCTTCCCTGATTATCGTCGATAACCGTTCAATGTCTCTCGAATGGGTCCAAAAAGAATCATGAACAGCCACAAACGCTATATCTTCCGCCTTCGCTGCCAAACAAGTCATAAACATATGTACCGAGTCAAGCGAGTGGATAAAGTTGGGTGCAACTCCGTTCAATTGACGCTGGATATCCACCGGCGAAGGTTTTGTCCATTTCTGAAGAGAGAATTTTTGCAAAGATGTTTCCAAGATTTGGCGTTGTGGCTTGAGGTAGATTTGTACAACAGGAAAGCCACTGACTGAAGTCCACATCATGGGCCGGTAAAACTTGTTAAGGGAAAAATCCACCTCGATATTTTCCGACTCCAACGAAACCAAAGTTGCTTCATCCCACGACGAAATGATCCTATAGCAGTTGAGAAGTAACCAGTCTTGTAGCCTTCTGGCACCACTGAAGAGCTCGGAGATGGAATCCAATACCATTTTTGAAAGATACAGGGCGATTTTATTCTGGTGAGTTTTGACCTCTTCTCGAATTTTGGGTTCTAGCTTATCGACCAGGTCTATGACATCGCTGATTTTGTTTCTTATCTGTGCTGCTGCTCCAAATGCCGTTACTCCATAAACACTGGTCATTACGGTTTGTTTTATGAGTTTTCTGGAGAGTAGATGTTTGGCCAATGAAGCTGTAATATTGGGTTCGTCAGCTTCATTTTTGAGTACCTTTTGAGTTACTATCTCCAACACCGCAGAGTACACATCCTGACGTACACCTTTATCCTTTTCACTGGGCATTACATTCACAGATTGGGCTCCCAATTTATCCGCTCCAAGAGCAGCATAGTGCTGAAGACCATTACACGAGCCATCCAAAGAAATCGGAAGTCGACAAGGATAGTCGTGGATACTTTTTCCTTTGGCAATAAACTTTTGAAGCTCAGCAAATTCAAAGCACATTGCTAGGGTTTGCCAGGGCTTTTCAGCTTTCTGCCACCAAAGTTCCCCAAACGGATTTTGTGCACATTTCAAAATGTTTTGCATGTTATCAGCAACAAACTTCAACCTGTCGTCAAGGCTCAATTTGTCCATACCGTAATGAGCTGCTAATTGGTAACGGAGCCATTTATCTCCATCAGGTCCCAAAGGCTTAGAATGCCAAAATGTTAGTAAAGATCTCACGAGATCACTTTGATAGTGAGAGAGTACAGATACCATAGGGTATGCCCGGCTACGGAAATCAAGCTGTTGAGGAAGATACACCATATCTCCATTAGCACCAAATGCTCGAGCTGCCTTGAGTAGCGTTTCCAACTCCACACGAAGACCTTTCAAGTTGTGGAATTCCTGCAACCTATTTTCCCGTTCTTTCTTGGCGTTTTTCAATGCAATAAAGTATTCTGTTTCCGAACCAAAATCTTTCCGTGCTGGGTTTGTGGGAATATTAACTTCCATGGATGATACTGGTGGTACTATATTCAACATTCCATCGCTTCGTTGCATTGCACTTGAAAATACCTCTAGCATAGACAAGTTGACCGCCCAAGCCTGAGCGCCGAGATAGTCAAGGCCCTTGAAAGTGGACTGTAACTGACTGGTACGGTTTGCTAGGCGAAGATATTGCAAAGATTTTTCGGTAAAATCAGAGTGCAAAATTGGCTGCAAATTTCCAAGGTACCCACCTTCGTCTGGAGAAGTCCAGTTACGAGCGGGAACTAACATGGGAAGCAAAATGGATGTTGTTTCTGGCATTTCTTGTCTGCCTTTAAAATCATACACAAGAAACGGATGTGGAACTATGGTGCCAACTTGCCGATATGAGGTTGAATCCGGCGACTTGATCATCAGAAGAATAAAGGCTTGATTCTTGGAGAATGCACCCTTGGAGTCCAAGACATAATGGGTGTTTTTAGGAAACGATTTGTACACTAGTTGTGGTGGAATAGTACAATTTTCAATTGCCAACTTGACCAAATGGGAGAAGAGCCTTATACCATCTTCTTTTGTGAAAACGGTGAAAAAATGGTTGCGAAAATTTGCAAACTCTGGCTGGGAAATTACAAGATGATTAAAAGAGTTCACGATTTTCTCCACCACTCGAAACAGCTTAGCGTACCCTTTGTCTGCTCGAACAGAGAGCGAATGGATAGTGTTGACAACAACATTGCATATTGTAGGTTTAGGAATTAGTTCAAGTATACCGGAATATGTGTGTAACACTTCGTCACTAGAATGAGCTATTGCGTTCTCCAACTCCTTTGTCCACATATCGATCAAAAGTGAATGGGGGTTTCGTTTCAGAACCGCCCGTTTTACCAACGAGGTGCAGTGTGCTTCGACATAGAGTTGTCGCTGTCTATTATGGGCCAAATACTCGGACATGAATTGTTCCTTTTCTGCCGGTGAAAGTTCCTGGTAAATTTGATACATAGGTTCCTCGGTGCCATATTTCAGAAACCTGGTAGACGATATATAGTCACACAAGTCCTGAAAGTTCATTACGGCACTTTTGACCAGTGCGGTCTCGGTCGCAGGTAATGGTGAAATTTGGAATTTTTCATTTATGGAAGCCGCAAATTCATCGATGACTGAAACGAGTGCCGGTGAGGTTCGGGGCAGCAGGCGCAATTGCTCGAGGCAATTGACCAACTTGGAAGCAATTGCGTTAGTATTGTCATTTTTCTCACTCTTTGCAACATTTGGACTCGAAATCTCATCGGCAATATATTTGATATCTTGAAGGTTTAGCCGTGGTCCCGCCTGCTGCAAGTATGTGGCGAAGAGATCGAGACAAGCTAGGTATATAGGAAGCGACTTTTGTGAAGTGGTTTTAAGTTTAAGGTGTCGCAAGTAGGTGCGAGCATCGGTGATGTTTTTCGTTGCAACGGCATGGAAAAAGTTGTTGACGATGTACCTGGTTTTGAATGACGGTCTCAATGGTGGCAGCGGAGCCAGAAGATGCAAATGGAGGTGTGGTTTGGGGGCAGTGGTCAAGTAACGATTGAGCCGAAATGGGCATCGGATCATGTAGGTAATATCGATGCAATGCAATGCGATGCGAAATGTCAAAATGCAGTTTTCGAGCGTGGTTTTATTTAGTTATTTATCGACGTTTGGATGTTAAATGTCACTGCTGGAAACTGCGAGATCTCGGCACTAACTCCGCTTTCCACTCCAAAACTATAAAGTATCCCCCTGATGACTCCACATGGATACCACAAATATGTGTGCGCTTTAGCTAACGTATCTGCAGTTCCCTTGGTGCTGCTTAGATGAGCTATCATTCTATGGCCATTGTCTACAAGCACAAACGTTCCCCTGTGGTTCGTACGCAAGTTATCCATCTGCTTGCCATACAACGCCTTCCATACATCGCGACAAACAAACTTCATTATGTCGAGAATATCCACAACTTTTCCACTGGACGGTCCAGAAAATGCTTTATATGCCAAAAGGTCGGCGAGCCGTATTCCAAGGTTATATCCACAGTTTTCTATTCGGAGCGTCACATCATCACTATTAACGAGCTGTGAGTTGACCGCAGCCACAGAACCGGGAAAATCATTGGGAATCAGTGAAAGTTTCAGATCCATACGAGTAGCAATATCCGCTTCCGAATCACGCCCGGAAGTCTCCAGGAGCCTGCTGGACACACGGACCGCGGTGGGAACCAATTCCTGGACGAGAAAGTCTAAGCATGCGGCATTGACGTTGGCGTCGTTCATGGGGGATAAGTGGGCAATTTCGAATCACATGTATATTCACGTGCCCGTGTACACGTGAGTTGTTGGTGCACGTGCTTGCGCGACGCACCGACACGCCCGTTGGCGGGTAATCCGCCCCCCAGCCCGCCCCACGCCAGCCCAAACGGTACTAGCGACCGGTCGCCAGCCATTATAATTTTTTGGTAGTGCGGACTGCACCGCAAATTTGGTGCGACAATTAAAAAATTAAAACCTTTGTGTCAAGGTGTATATACAGTCAACAGTCAGAAATCCCATTGCAAAACGCTTTGAACCATCATCAAGATCCGTGCTACCGACATCCTCAGTCCCCAAAGCTCATCCAATCCTCGTTTTTTCGCGTGTATCTTGCGTGCGAATCCTTTTTTACTTGTTGCATTCGGTGTTGTTTTTGGGTCATAAATTGCCACAATTGTTTGTAACCCAAACCTAATCAACCTACCGGTCATTGCTTCCTTATTGACCCTCCCCCAACCATTACATTTTAGCATCGACCTCCCGGTCGCATTTTGCATAACCACTGCATTGAACCCATAATGACGTCCGAGGGACCGTATTCCTTGGTGGCATCGAAGGGTTCACTCATGAACGAGGCGGCATTTCCTCCACTTCCGTCATCGTCGGCCCATGTTCCCCCTCCACTGCATCAGCCACCATCTCAACCCCACCAGCAACAGCAACAACAACCACCCCAACAACCCCAGCCGCCTCAAAAGGGCCAATTGGGCCATATCGTTCTCAGTAATGTGCCATTGGATATCACGCCTCGAGAAGCCTCCGCCATTTTTCTGTTGGTGTACGACGATGTAGAGTCCGTGGAGGTATCCGAAGACCACAAGGTGCACGCCTGGTTTAAATCCGCCACCACCGCCGCTACAGCCGCACGCATGCTCGATGGCAGGGCTATTTTTGGCGCATCACTTGGTGCCATTCGAGCCGAATATGATGGGTCAATGGCTGCTAGCACCGCAACCTCCGGTGTTGGTTTGTCATCCATGCTTGGCTCGTTGCGGTTATCCAATTCCGGCTTGCCGCCTCTCTCCATCCAAACCAACCAACAACCTCAGCAGTTTGGTCCCGAGTCCAGCTCCGCGGCCCTGGCTGGTCCTCCTACCTCGGGCCACAGTTTCGAAGCATTCCCCAAACGCCTGAGTGTAGGAAATCAACGGTCTCGGTTTCTTTTCAGCGATCCGTTCACATCGGGCGCCCCTGCATCGGCATCTGGCGGTTCTGGGCCGTCCATTGATCTTTCTGATATCACCGGAAAGTCGCTTTTGCTCATGGAGTCTCAAAGTGATGCTCGAGAATACGATAACCTTGTGCGCGATCCCTGGCTGGCATCCGTGGGTAACCTTCCTGCGGCCTCTGCGCCTCAGACTCCTGGAATGTCTTCGTCATTTGACTGGACCTCCAACCCAGCGTCGTCTGACCGTCGTAGAACGTCGTCGGCTTTCTTCAGTGGCTCAAACAATATCCACCTAACCTTTCTAACGGAGTCATACCAATGATGCAAGGACTTCCTTCGCAGTTTATGGATAATCAAACTCTCGCAGGGCCAGTCCCCACAGAACCAAGGACCAGGCCAAAGTGTCAGCCAATCAGCGGGCGCTGCTTCCCAACCTCCCAAAAGCCAAGGAATGAACCCATCCCAACCACAAACCTCCACCGGTGGCCAGTCAGCACCTTCGTCATCTCAACCAAACCAAAGACAGCCTGCTGCCCCCACGCTCTCCACTACGGGAACTCCTACATCTCAGCCTCAATCTCAATCTGGACAGTCTCTGCCTCCAGTGTCTGCTCAAGGCGCACAGACCAGTCTGGGACGCAAAGATGTCCCTGACTTGTCGCTCCTCGCCCGTGTACCGCCTCCAGCAAATCCCGCGGACCAAAACCCTCCATGCAACACATTGTATGTTGGAAACCTTCCTCCAGACGCTACCGAAGCCGAACTTCGGGCACTTTTCCTGCCCCAAAAAGGGTTCCGGCGTCTTTCATTCCGCACCAAAAACCAGTCTTCTGCTGGCCCCAGCAGCGCTACTAGTCATAATCATGGGCCCATGTGCTTCGTTGAGTTTGAAGACGTCGCTCATGCAACCCGTGCTTTGGCAGAGTTGTATGGACGTGCACTTCCCCGTCCCAACGGAAGCAATGGCAAAGGAGGAATTCGGTTATCATTTTCGAAAAATCCATTAGGAGTTCGTGGACCAGGAAACCCCCGTCGAAGTTCGGCTAATCAGGTACCAGGAACAGGTACATCTACCACCAATGCCAATGGCGTGAGCTATGGGTTCCAGTACCAGAAATAAAAAAAGAACTCGGCAGTTAATTTCAATTTGTTGCTTAGTGTGTAATTTAAGTGTGTATTATATGAGATCATCTAATTCATGTATAAGGGAGAATTCAATGTAAAAGGTCAAAAGTACAAGATGAGTCGTCATTGATCAAAAAAGTTTGTTCAAATCTATTAACTAGCTTTTAGCCAAATTCACGACTTGCCTTCGAAGATGCTACGAAACTAGAAGCCAAAAACAAAAACTTCATCTCACCTTTAGGCTTGAAACTAAATGAAATGACAAATAATATTGGAAAGCCAGCGATACTTCTTTGTAAGTTTCGTATACACATTTATACATATTGAACGCTAGCTTCATTAACCTAAGATTCTGCAATTTATCAGTTTATGCCTTTCATATTCGTCAACCATAGACTTCAAAATAATCCAATTATACCTTGTCATTAATCGTAAAACAGAATTCTCCACAACAGCTGTATCTTCTTTCATAACCCAAAATCTCAAAACTTACCAAAACCACATTCTTCTCATAACTCATAACGGTGAAGAAAGAAAAGACTTCATACAATCATAACTCTTCATTCACATTTCCAAACCATATATCGTCGCTAGATTCAACTGTACCTTCGTTCATTCACTCGTAGCAAGTCTCCGGGCTTGGCCCACACTTGTGTCAACCACTGAGACTTCAACAACCCATCGCACCCTAGACGTTTGTTACTGTCTGGGTGAAGAAGTTTAAGAAGTTCCACTCTGGCATCGTAATGAAGCTTGCGAAACACCCCCAAAGCAGGATTGGGCTTGGTACTGAAAGTTTTATCGTCCATTTGCTGGGCAACGTCAACCAAATGTCGTTGGTTCATAGGGTATAGTTCAGCGTACTTGACGTAATTTTTGTTGTCGGTGGTGGCATTGGTCCAAGGAACTGTCATAATGGAGATGTTAAAGTAGAAAATGCCTAGCGACCAGCAGTCGAGCGCTTTGAAGTTAATAGTGGTTCGGATCTCCAGCATGGTATCTTTCTCGCAGTCGGCAGAATCCAATGCGGCCTCGAATTTGAAGAGTTCTGGTGCTTTGAAAGAATTGGTTCCACAGCATACGGACTGTCGTGTTGCGAGAACCAGGTTCCAGAGCTCTTCGGGGTCGGAATTGAGATCGAGCGAGTAGCCGAAATCAGAGATTTTGATGCATCCTTCATCGTCGATGAGACAATTTTCCGGTTTCAAATCTCGATGAACAATATTTTTCGAATGGAGAAATGCGGTACCACGAACAATCTGCTTGAATATGGCGTCTCGGAGGTTTCCTGGAATATCGTTTTTGTTTCGGCGAACTTCGGAGAGAAATCCCAAAAGGTCTCCTTGGGCAAAGTACGGTAATACGATAGCCAAAGTGCCGTCTTTCGGGTCCTGTGCCAACGCCACCGCCACACACACGTTCTTGTGGTGTCCCTGTTTCATATTGGAGTACTCTCGTAACACCTGGTCATGGTAAGTTTGGAGATTTTCAGACTCCGGTTTCTTGAGATATTTGATGACAAAAGTGCCCACTTTTTTTGCATCCGTGGCCTTGTAAAGCACGCCACAAGCACCCTCGTACAAAGGCTTGGTCGAGAGCTTCACGTAGTCCTTGCCAATGGCCACCATGTCGTCCATAGCGTCATCGGCGTCACTTTTTGTGGGCAGCGACATCGTCATCGGATCCGAAACCGGACTCATTGCGTCGATATCGAGCCCAGAACCATGCCTGGGGATCCTCGGGGACACCACAGGCGTTTCCGGCAGCTTACACGAGTTCAGCAACATTTTTTGACGGACATTGGTCAACCATCGACTGGCAAAGTTTATCAAGTGAGCGGGGCAAGACTCCCGTGCACCGGCGCGACAGATCGGCCGGCCGGTTGCGACCCCGATCCTGCACCGCAGTCAGCCGCGCGGTGCATCGACGTTCATTGCGGCGGGGCTTGGCTAGTCACGGCAACAGCAACGGCTGCGAAAATCTATGGTCACGGCGAGGCTGTGAACAGGCTATATAAAGCACGAGAAGAGGAATGCAAGTGTTTGACGACATCGATATTCGTGAGAAACAAAAAGCAAATTTGCAAAGAAAATAAAATTAAAAGGGTCCCTCAATTAGCTCGATTAGGACCAAAACAAACAGACAGCAATCTATCTGAAATCAGGTACATAAGGTGAGGCTCGGTCACAGACTCAGAAAAAGTCATAAGACAGAAACAGAGAAAGTGTGTTATTATTCTAGCCAGTTCGAGGTTCCTAACAGTCATCGGAATCGTATCAGTTTGCCTGTCTATTAAGAGAAAACTGTCACATTAAAGAAAAGAGTTTGACGCATTAACAGTCATTTCTCTCATTAGCAGTCTTCACAGTCACTCAATACCGTTATGCTCAGACGAATCTTCACCATCGTGCCCTTGATCCTCCTCTTGGGCTCGACATTGCTTCTTGTCTTCATGAACATTGTGGGCGCCAACAACTCATCTATTCTTGGTGACTTCTACTGGTCTGAAGCCGAAACCAGCTCCATCTCCAAGGCCAACTTTCCAAAGACAAGATGGACTTCTTACAATATGTGTGGAGTCAAAGACGGCCGCAATTCCAACTGTTTGTCGGCTGCTCCAGCGTATCCTTTCTCGCCTCAAGACAACTTTTCCACCAAACAGGGCATTCCAAAGTCCTTTGTTTCTCATAGAGACACCTACTACTACTTGACTCGGTTCTCATATGTGTTTTTCCTTATTGGTATTTTCTTCACCGTGGTGGCATTGATTCCGTTGCACTTTCGATTTGTCTTTCTGGCTTCGTTTCCGGCATTCTTTCGTCATTGGCAGTTGGTCTTGCCTTATTGTTCGTGGCTGCCGGTGCGTCAGTGATGACTGCTGCTCACGTTAAGGGAAGAAATGCGTTCAGAAACGCAGGAATGTCCGCAAATCTCGGCGTCAAGATGTTTGCCATTACTTGGGCAGCGGTAGCTTGCTTGCTTTTGAGTTTTATTTTCATGTGTGTGGTGAGTGGAACAGCCGGTGCTCGCAAAGTGCAAAAGAGAACAGAAGCTTATGAAGATAAGCCAGCGCGGTCTACGTCGTCTTCGTCTTTTGACCGTACGGCAGTAGAGCCCTATGGCTCGCAGCAGGCTCAGCCAAAACACTTTTTCAAGTTTCGCCGTAACGAAGTATAGGTGAGAGAGAAAGAGAAGAAGAGAAGAGAGAAGAAAGATAAGAAAGAAGAGAGTTGATAATTTTCAACTAGTTGAACAAGTTTATTAATAAAAGCCACAAAGCCCGGAGTCAATCTGAAGAAGGTGAATAATGAAGTCCTGCCAGTATATCAGTGATACCTGTTTAATCAATAAAGCAACTACATAATTGGTTGGAAGAACCAGTAAGTCAAGAATCTGGAGTTTTTCTTTGCATCTCTCTTTTCCACTTCATTTCCTTCCTCTCTTTTTGGTTGGAAGAACCAATAAGTCAAAAATCTAGAGTTTTTCTTGGCCTCTCTCTTGACCATCTCGTCTCCAGCAACATTTTCTTCCTCTCTCTTCATAATTGGCTGGAAGAACCAGTAGGTCAAAAATCTGGAATTTTTCTTAGCTTCTCTCTTCACCACTTCCGAGGTCTCTTGCTCCCCTCTCTTCATAATTGGTTGGAAAAACCAGTAAGTCAAAAATCTCGAGTTCTTCTTGGCTTCTCTCTTCTCAAGGCTCGACTCAGGCACCAAGTTTTCAATGGGAAAGCTTTCCGCTTCATATACTGAGCAGCATTGAATTCGTAGCCGGTTGCAACTTCACCAAGTTCACGTTTTTCTGGGCTTTCCTCCTTAACGGTGGTGTTCACAAGGAAAAGGGTGATAGTTCCACTGTTGTTGAGGTAAATTGGAGCATTGGTTTCGTCAATAGTCACAATTTGGTTGACAGCACTCTTTGGGAAAGGAACTGGAATCTTATCAGATGCTGCAGCAAGAGGTGCGGCGGCAGCATAGGTTGCAAATAAAGTAGAAACGAAGGCAGTTGAGAACTTCATGTTGTTGGATGATGATGTTATGAGTCGGAACCGTGCCTCTTTATAGTTTTTGAAGCTCGGATCAAGTTTGGGACCTCTTCTTTCTCCATGCAACTTGCATGAGAAAATATGCACATTCGATGCGGCAGACGACCCTTTCGCAGCCAAATCGGGCAACTAGATGGTGCCCGGAGATACACAAAGGAGGGCATACAGAGCCGCCGGTAACCCACGGGCAGGCCACGGGCAAACCCGAAACAGCCATATAGGGAAAGTGGGCGGAAAAGCGGAGGAGATCAAATGCGGATGAAACAGAAAGGCGGTTCAAGGACGAAAAGGAAAGACAAGAAAAGAAAAAGAAGGCATAGCTGCAGAAGCTCGGGTTTAGGTGAAGCATGGAACGATATTCCGAGTGGCATTATGCACAAATGTAAAGGGGAAATGGAAAAAATGTGGATAGTGGTAGACAAGTGGTGGATAAGTGATGAAAAATAATGAAAAATTCTTCAAAATGAAAAAATTGGAAAAACACTTGTGTGCCCTAATTCAGTTACGACTGGTAGTCACCTCTTCAAGTCCGGCTCCTTAAGATGTTCATATACGGTCTGGGTAGTTGTGAACTAGTCCTCTCCGCAGCCATGACACCTGCATAAAGCTGCTCCATTTCACTTACTACTGGATTGCAAATTTGATAAAATAATCATTTGTGATTGCACAACATTATTTAGCCGATTATATAAGACAACCCAGTGGTGAAGAAAGAAGGTCGATTATCGCAGAAAATATTGAAGATAAGCAATGGAGTCATGAAGATCAAAATAGAATTGTGACGAGTTGAAATGTGGATACCTAGCTGGTGATTAGAATCAATTCCGATAAAGTTCTATACTTGATTGAGACAGCCAAAGAGTGCCTGAAAGTTTTACCCACTTAAGAGGGTTGTCCTTTGTAAAAGATACTTTGAGGCAAGAATATAATGAAGGGCAGATGATTCACCAAAAACCAAATGATTGCAAAAAGGTAAGAGAGAACCTTCATTACAAGAGCCAATGCAGGAACAAAATAAGAAAATATTTGGTGATCGTTTAAACTGCCAACTGCCTTGAAGCTAGAATAGATCAATTTGGGAATAAAGGAGTATGCTCTTACGTTTTTAATTACTACAATTACCCCAATGCTCTTTACAAATACTTAACCCAAAAAAAACCCAGACACCCAAGACATATATCCATTGAAATAGTCAATACGTGTGTCGGGTCAGTGTTGCGCACATTTGTATAATGTCCAAATATTTGCTAGTAAAAGTACATGCGCGCAACCGGGACCAAATTGTGTATATGTTTGAATTTTGCTCACTTTGACGGATAACTAGTGTAAGTCACCCTACACAACTTGAGGGTTCAAAAGCCAGCGGAAGCCCTGGGGAGCCCTGGGAATTTTGCCAGAAGCTCTAGGGCGTTTCCGCAAAATGTTCTCGTTCTAGCTCAAACTTGATTTACTTAGGGAGATTCGTAACGGTTTTCCAATTTTGCAATTTTTGAAAAATACAATTTTTATAATATAATTGAGCCCAGAGAAAAGGAATGGGTATAGAAGAAATAGAACCCAACAAGATAGGCTGAACAATTAGGCAATATAATCATCTACAATTGCACAACCTTGACATTTAACCTATTATATACCTTGAATGCAGTGCGGAATACTGCTAAACAAAAAAAGTTCAAAATGAGACTGAGATCGACGAAATTGGGATGCGTGATGCTGAACAATTCATACATCAAAATGAACTATTTCTCGCCGCCATACGTGAATTGAAGCCTCCTATAACATGACTACAACTTGATAACATAATAACAAGCTTAGTATTACCTCATCATTCATAGGTTCGAAACTAGGTCAATTCGGGCCAAAAATCAAAAAATCGCCAAATTTGGGTCGACCTTGAAGTAGAAATGTGGGGCATCAAAGCGCACTGAACCGATTCCCCGCCCGACGTTCGACGGGTTCAGAAAGTTGACATTTACCCGCTTATATAAGCTGCATAAGGTCCAAAAACGGGCCTTTTGACACAAATTTTTTCAATATTGATCGGAGCGCTTCAGGATTGTAGCGGGCTAGAGAGCTCATGTGAACGAGATGGGCACTCCAGTCCATTTTGTTCTACGATGATTTGCGGCTCCGGAAACTTGACATTTAGTCGAAAAAACGAGTTGATAAAAACTCTCAAAATTGATCGGGACGCTCCAATATTGGAGCGGGCGATAGAGTTCGGCTGACCTAGTTGGTCAATGTAATGCATGTTGTATCTTCATGTTTTGCGGCTCCGGAAAGTTGACATTTAGTCGAAATCGGGGTCGCTTATGTCAGCTCGTCCCTCATTTTAGTCAGCGAACCAAGGTCGAAACTTTATTTAGTCTGGTAAATTCGTACTATAGTGATAGGCAATATCTAAGTCAAACAACTACGGTCCGGTAGAAGGCTGGTACCAACGTAAGCGGGATGTTAATTATAGAAGCTTTGTTGTTAGGGATTTCGAATGAGATACCACATATATGCAGTATCTTTACTTTTACAGAGGTTATTTCACGGTCCAGTCCATTTGAACGTTTCCATTCTTAATCCCATTACACTTCCCCTTTTTACGATCTTTTACTTGTAAGTAGTTTTTACTTAGCCTAAGGTGATATTGTAAACTTGCTTTTCACCATCGATTCAATGAAAGGTTAGAGCCATGTTTCATATTATTCGGAAATATTGCAAAAGACATGAATCAGAGTATAGTTTCTCGTAAGAATACTCATCCAATCAATGGTAACTGTAGTGTAAATAGCTGCTAACATGTGTATGAGAAAAGTGGGAGAAATATTTAATTATAGCGCGCGGCTGCAAAATTTTGCGCACTTGCATCTGGAAAAGTGGGACAGATTATCTGTTTATCTGTCCCACTTTTCGCGAATTTTTGGTGAGAAAATCCGAGCTACGTCACCCAAGATTGGAACTGTCCCACGCGCCAGAGGTTTGGTATGTCTCAAAAGTGCTAATTCGACTTTTGAAATTGAGGATGGGACGACCTTTTTCAATTGCCAGCCAACTATAACTCCTATGAGCTGGAACGAGTGAGTGAACTTTAAAGACTAAGATTGTTCCTCAAACGGCCTTCTCCAATGCTTCGTACTTTCACTCTACGGTGACTTATTCATGAACATATAAATATTGAGGATGGTACGCCTTTGGTGAATTGGCTCTAAGGACAGAAAGATTTCAAATAATATTATTACCCTATTCCCACCTTTTCACACATTTTAAAGGGCTCAAATTTGATAGGTGTTCACTTTAGCTCTTGAAATTCGGATAATTTTGATGTCTTCCTTTGTTTTTATAGATGTCAAGGACCTAAAGTAATTCTACTTCTACTCTATCAAGAAGTTAACATTCTCAATTTATTTGTGCGTTATATGTTTTGAAAGACTTGGATTACAGCTTAATTCATTACCACTAAGAGCATCTATTACTGTGCTTCTTATAATCTCAAGCAATTGTGGCTAACTACCTTTTAGTCATCGGCAATATCAGAATTTGCAGCCAATTTTGCGAGTCGAAATTGATGGCAGTTGTGCCACCTTTGGTACTTTCTCTGAGTTTCTTAGTGCTCTTAAACTCCAGCGACCTCCTTGAATCTCATCTGCCACGAAAGTATTGGTTTGTGACTTGAAGCTTCTTTCGCACCCGTTATCAGTTGTAAAGAGTACCATTAATTTAAGATGTGAAAGGTGGTGAAGAAGATTGCTATTTTGAGGAGTTAAAGAAGCTTAGTGACTTATGAGTTTCGAAGCAGTCAGCTTGGATCATTTTTGATATCTAACCGCTTATTTCTCTGCTTATGACTAGACCAGTGATGGGCGGTATGAAAAATACGTAAAGAGTTTCATAGCCAGCAAACTGAATTAGTGAAAGGTACTTTGAAAAGCCACTGTCGTGTAATTGTTTATCACTCTTCAAAAATAAATCACCAAATGATAATGGTCATCTTTCAAGGTTTGCATTTTTCCAGAATTTTGCAATTTCTCACTTTATTCAATTTATGAATCTACTTGAACATCGATTGCTGCCATTTAAGATCCCATTCAAATTGCTGGCTTAATCCCATTAGCATTCAGTTGATACATCGCATTCCTGTTTACTCACCATTGCTTTGTTACCAAAGGCTACTTTGTGCAGAGAAAAAACAGCAGAAATATCATTAAATCATTAGCTTTAAGTTAGTCGTATCTGAGCAAACTCCCTTAGATATCAAGAGATTGCCATTTTCTTTTTCTTCCAAGAGGGCCACTCTTACATTTTCGTTTAGCCTCTATTTCCTTTCTTGCAAACATCAGTCATCAGAAGCTCACTCGTACCATGTATGGTTGAGTTGAAGTTGCTTAACGTATTCTCTTTCATCAATTTCATTTTGCACTGGCGGAACACTTGCATTTTTCGCAGACATTGCATAGTTTTGAGCGGTTTGGCGAGGTCTGGTTCGAGCCTGGGAGTCTCCTTAGCACAATTTTGGAACAATAATCACGAAAGAAAAGCAGCACACTGTTCTGGAGACTATCATCATGCCTTCAAATTCAAGGTAATATCCAGCTGTGCCATTCATGGTTGCAAAGCAGGTTCTGGCCGTTAAGAATTATTCCTTTAGGCTGAACTTACACTCAAACCTCTTTTGAGTAGGCTCCTTCCTGTTTATGAATTATAGCAAGAACAGGTGGTTAGAACTCTTCTTTTTGTCACTTATAGAAACACCGAGTTTTCGATAGGTTTCAAACACTTCAGGCGACGTGGCAACAAATTCCCGAAGAAGTTCATCGACCTTTTCCTTGCTTGATGAAGTGAATTCTTTTGTCGTTCTACCATCGACCGATCCTGTTGATTCATTGAATGTGTTAAGTTTCACCGCTAATTGCAGTATTCTAAGTCCCTTTGTGACTCGATAAAGCTCAAGAAGGTCCATTTGCGGCAAATCTTTGACAATCGGGGTGGTACGCGATGAGAGCCTTACATATTCAACCGTACATCGATGGAGCAGAATGTACTGTATTTCTCTGGGACACTTTGTCCACTTCCACGAATCAATATGGTTAAACTCTTTTATCAAAAGCGGAACTGTTTCAATACCGACGCCAAGTATACATGGTCTACCATCGCGGTAATTTGGGGGACCTCGGGGTCGACGGAACTTTCCATTGCTCGAACCACGAGGAAGGTGGATAACTCTAGAATGAACGTTTTGCGTATTATCGATAGTCGGGGAGATTTGCGTATTGTCGATAATTGTGGAGATTCGCATATTGTCGATAGCTGGCCGACTTTGGGCATCATGGTCAATAGTTGGCGTGATTTGCGTATTTTCGATAGCTGAGGAGATTTGCGTATCATGGTCAATAGCTTGAGGGCTCTGGGTATTATGGTCAATAGCTGGTGGGGTATTATCATCAATAGCTTGTGGGCTTTGTGTACCAACTTCGATTGGCGAGTTTTGCGTACTATTTTTGATTGGCAAGATTTGCGTAGTTGGCAGGCTTTGAGTTAATCCTTGCTTTTGATTCATCATATATTTGATTGTTTCGACAAGTTCTCTATGATTTTCTTCTTGGATCCTCATCATTTCTTCATGGAACGACATAGTTTCTTCATGGATACTCCTGGTTTCTTCTCGGTACTTCCTGATTTCTTCGCAAAAAGCATGAATGCTTCTGCTCATCTCCTCGTATTCCGCCTCAATCATATTGTGTCTTCGACGTTTCCTTTCTTCATTCATATGATCCGTCATTTCCATTATCAAGAAGTTCATTAATTTCGCGTTTTAATGGCTGCAAATTATTGATCGGAAATCACAGTTTGAATGAATGAGCAAAATGAAGTGTTGAGATATTCAACAAGGTCAATGGAGTCTTTAGGACTCTAAAAAGGTTTGAAGCCTTCATAGGCGATAATTGCACATTTACTCTCGACTTAGGTATTTTAAGAGCTTTCCGCCTTTCTTCAGATAACCAAGTTTTGGTTTTTTGTCCTGATTCGAGATCAAAAGCCAACTATTGCTTTGTTTATTTGGCTGATGTAGTCGGCAATTGTACAATTGTTTCTTGTCATAGAGTTGAATCCTAGCATCGCATTCTTTAGTGAACACCCAATTTCTTATAAATGTTAATTTAACGGAGATTGTAAGAGAACAATGCATAGTTTATCCTCACAATAGCCCGAGAGCTTCGCTTACTATCCCATTGTTCAATGAAATGATCCTTCCGTAAGCATTTATTTTTAGCACTCGCGAAATAGGCCATCGTACTTCAAGCACCACCAAATAATATTAGGCGTTATCACAACAGATACAACACCATGTGGGTGACCTCGCGGCTAAATAGAGATTGCTGTAGCTTATATAAAATGGGCATATTGCAAATTTATTGTAGTTTTAAGTTTTAGTCAATTGCAATATGTCCAATTTCTGGCCCGATGGTAGCGTTGCAAGTGGGTTGTGGGGCAACCCGCACAACTTATACCACTTTTGACTTCAATCTGACTTTAGATGCATACTATTGTGGGCAAAAACTGACTTTTTATTCCATGAAAAAAAAGTTGAAGAATGCGAGACTTACAGATGCTGAGATAACTGAGAACGGGTTGGCCTTGAAGTGTGGGGAAGGGTTTCAAAATTTAACGACATTCAACTACAATCTGACTTTGAATGCATCATATTGTGGGGGACAAGAGGGTGTGTACTTGGTAAAGCGCCAGTCAAATGCGGGGAGTGGTAGAGATGTTAAACTTGCTTGGATTTGTCTTGTAATTGTTGCTGTTACCTTGGTTCTTTGAGTCTACTAAACTAGCTAAAAATGATCAATTTCGCTTCATTATTCGTGAGTAGAACCTTGACATGAGTTTACGAGCTTCATTGCATTGCATTACATAAAATTTACGAGGTTGAAAATTAGTGCAAATAGCCCAAGAAGAATTGATTCAGAACTGTAAATGAGAATGTAATAGAGCAATATATAGTCGTTTATCCTCATATAGTCTGCGAGCGTCACTGACTATCAGTTGTGCAATTATTTTTTAGGCACTCGCGCCATTATATTTTCAGTCGATAACAAAATTTAGTGCAAATGATGAATGTGAGAGCTTGCACAGAACTTAGATCTAGCTGCTTCGATAAGACATCTGTCCCTATAACAAGAGTTAAGGCTAATAAGACGGGATGCCAAGAATGCTCTAGGATAATTGTAAGTTATCTACGAACTTAATATGGAAATCTTCACCAATTTCACTTTGAAATTCCCCAACTGTTACTCCTACTAGCTATTGATATGATATATGGGATCTTCGGATAATATAGGGAGCTTATAGCTTATATAAATAGGCTCTGTTTTCAATCTTGTTTAAGCTCAAGTTCATTTCCTTGCGGTCCCAATGGAGTTGACCTTAGATGTGGAGAACAATGGACCCAAACCAACGACACTTTTAACTACAATCTGGCTTTATGAGCATACAACTGTGGGAAAACATGGGAATTTACTAATCAAAGCACCGCAAGTCTCACACGGCGAGTCGCAGATATGCTAAATTTGCTTGAACTAGCTTTGATTTGCTTTGATTTGTCTTATAATTGCTGCTATTATTATAGTCCTCTGAGTCTATATTTCACTACCCATTGAGATATATCGTCTATTGAAACTATAAAAGTGGTTTATGGCCACAGTAGTTGCACTTATCGTACGGTTACGATATAAATTTGCAGCCATTCGCACTCGCTTAAAGATGCCATTTATTTTATTGGTGCCGTGCGAGTTCACTAATTAATATCAAGTAGTGGCTTTTATCTCTTATATAAAATGGGCATTATCTGAATTTTTAGTAGTTTTACTCAATAATTTCACAAAATGTCCAATTTCTGGCCCCAAATGATAGAGTTGCAAGTGCAATGTGGTGCAACCCCAACAACGTACACCACTTTTGATTACAATCTGACTGTAGATGCATACTATTGTGCACAAAAGCAGACTTTTTATTCCCAGAAAGACAAGAAGAAACGCAAAATCCCTGCAGTTCTCACAGGTGCTACGGTAACTGAGGAGGGAGAGTTGGTCTTGCAGTGTGGTGCAAATTCGAACCAAACGTACACCATTTTTAACTACAATCTGACTTTAAATGCATCATATTGTGGGGGAGAACAAGGTGAGTACGTGGCAAGCCGCAAGTCAAACTCGGTGGTAAAGATGCTAAATTTGCTTGGATTTGTGTTATACTTTTAGCTGTTTATTTGGTGGTTTGAGCCTGCGAAATGAATTTCATTAGGCAAAAATGATCATTTGTGATTTGCATTGACATACACCACAATGGACTCCACATCATGGAAAGTTTTATATGGCTTTACGAGTTTAATAAAATGAAAGGATTACATAGCATTTAAGAAAAGGTCTTCAAATTTTTACTGAGATTATAACACAAACAATGAATCGTAGTTTATCCTCATACTAGTCCGCGAGCTTACTATTCCAATTGTGCCAGTATTTTTAGGCCATTTTATTTCTGCGATAATAAATTGGTGCTAAGTGGGCACAGTCAAATAATATTAATCGTTATCTTGTCTAGGGGCTTATATCTAATATAAAATAGGTATGGTTCTCATTTATATGTTTTAACTCAAGTAATATGTCCCTGTGGCAACCAGAGGTACCCGGAGAGTTGCACTTGGATTGCGGTTGGGAGAACTTGACGGTATACAATTATGACTACAATTGGACTATGGGTGCATACTATTGTGGGATATATAGGGGTGAGTATGAGAGAGATCACCGCAAGTCAGACGCGGCGAGTCTTAGAGGTGTCAAATTTGGTTGGATTTGTCTTGTAATTCTTGCTGTTACCGTAGTGCTTTGAGTCTACGAGCTACGATGTGAGATGCAAGACATGTTCTTTTACCGTATCCTGGACGTTTTGGATCGAAAGATAACTTGATATGGTAGTATAGAAGTCATATATAAGTTTAGGACAGTTCAACGGTAAGTCTCTTATAAATGTTTACTTATTGACCTTTAATAGGAGTTCATTCTAAGCAAACAGCGAAAGAAATTCTGACTTTTGGCAACTAATACTTTACAATTGATGAGGCGTTTATTTTGGTCTTGCATGATCGGCCAGTAATGTGCCTTGACTCTAACTTCTCGAGTCTGTCGAAAATAGTGCGAGCTTTGACAAGTACGTAAGAAGAGAAAGAATAAGAAACAGTATAAGGAAAATCGAGAGAATGAAGGGAAAGTATAAGAGATGAAGTAGAAAGGGTAGCAGAATCAGTAGGCTGAACCTTTAGAGGCTTCCACTTTCTTTCGGTTTGGCAGAATATTAGCGTATATATTTACTTAAAAACTGAGCTTCGCAGCCACCTCTAATTTGGACAAAGATTTGACTGAACAAACTATGGCGACTCCGGGTTGCCTGAAGAAAGAAAGATTTCTTAGAAAATATCAAAAAAAACAGCGACTCCAGAAGGAATGGCCTGAGAAGGAATGCCCTGATGTCGAAACGAGTATAATACCGTTTTACTCTGGTTTGGTATGTCTGTGTGTTTGATCAGTATTTTAAGAGGGGTGCATGAGCTAAGGGTATCCCGTGAGCCATTAAAACTTATCCTTAGGTTTCTTCGTGTTGCTGCGTGCGTCGTGACATGCGTCGTGACATGTTGCATCACTTTCAATTACTTCTGCCCATCATGGAAGATAACTATATCTGGAATTATCGATGTATTACTCCGCCAAGACTATGCAACTAGTGTTGGAATTTATGGATTAATTTTGATATTAACCCAATCAATTCCATCGCGGAAGATCACAGAGGGAAAGGATGAAATTAAAAACGAAAAGAATAAAATTAAAAAGGAATAGCTGAGGTATAATCACTTTGTGTTTAGAATGACTAGAAATGGTGGATCACCGTTCATTTTTTCTCGTTTTCGTCTTTAGTAATGTATGTTTGACCCACGTACTGTTTATCAGAAAGAGGAGATAAAGCAGAAAGTTTAAGGAAAATTCAGAGAATGAAGTAATCGGAAAGTATAAGGAAATTGAGAAAAGATAGCAGAATCAGTTATCTCAGCGTCATTTTCAGGTTCTTTGACCTTCGAAAACTTCCACCATTTTTCACGGCTCTTGGTTTGGCAGATTACTTGCTGTATACGTTTACTGTAAACCCGAGTTTCCCAGCGCACCCCATTATGACAAGTTGCGGCCGACTACTTTTAGAGCTTCCAAATAATTTGCAGCCAATTTCGCAGTACTGCACTCAAAGTTGAAGGCTCTTGCACCCTTTTCTGGCTCTTGGAATTAGCTCTGTAGTTGTTTGCTCGTGGAGTCCAGTGACCCACGTTAGTCTCATCTGCTACTGGTTTAGCTTGGAATGGAAGCTTTTCTCCTTACCTAAAAGTGCGATTATGAAAGCTGCGAATAGTTGCAAAAGAGGACGGATTTAAGGTTGCAAAATAAGACGACTCCTGAAAAATTTGAATATGTTGGGTGAAAAGCAGTGAGAATTTACTCGTGTTTCAAGACCGATGACAATTTGAACACGAGCATAGTGAATTCAACCTGGAAACTATCCAGCCAGTATAGTATACCGTACACTTACATTACACACTCTCTACATATACACTTAATATACACTTACTATACACTTATACCAGTGACTTATACCGTACACTTGTACCACGTTCACTGATACTCTGCTGGAAACGATTGAAACTTTTTCTGTTTTTTTTTGCAGCCGATCGTCAAGGGACGTTTCGCTTTATTCCGAATCTCTGATGCAAGGACGTTTACTTTCCCTCAAACTCAATTCCAAACCGTACCTGGACGATATGGTAATAAAGTCCCGAAGAAGATCATCAACCTTTTCCTTGCTTGTGAGATTGAAATTTCTTCTCTTTCTACCACCAGCAGTTTCCGTTTCTGCACTGAATGATTTGATCTTTGTCGACAATTGAGTCATTGTAAGTCCCTGTTTGTCTCTATAAAGTTCAAGAAGATCCACTTGTCCAAACTCCTTTGCAAGAGGTTCACTCTTAGAAAGCCTGAGATATTCAACCGTAGGCCGTCGGCGCATAAGGTACTGTCTCTCTTTGGCAGACTTTGCCCACTTACATGAGTCAATAAGGTTAAACTCTTCGATCAAAAGTGGAACTGTTTTTATGCCTTTACCAAGTATACGTGGTCTACCATTGGGGTAATTTGGGGGACTTTGTGGTAAGCAAGCTCTTCCATTGCTCGAACCACGAGGAGGGTGTATAACTCTAGGATGCTCAATTTGCGTATCGATAGTTGGGGAGCTATCATGGACAATAGCTGGCGGACTTTTGGTATTATCGTCCATAGTTGGGGAGATTTGCGTACTAACTTCGATTGGCGTTTGCGTATTGTCTTCAATTGGCGTTTGCGTAGTTTGCAGGCTTTGCGTCAGTCGCCATTGATTTATAAAGTAACTGATCATATGTTCGAGTTTCGTAAGTTTGTCCATTACAGCCGTAAATTTCTCGTCCATAGCATTAATTTTCTCGTTCATATCACCAATTCGTTCGCAAGTCGCATCAATGCTTCTGTTCAACTTTTCGAATTGCGCCTCATACATATCGTCTCTTCGACGCTTCCTTTCTTGCGACAAATCTCTCATATGTTGTGTCTTTTCTCATATCAAATTAATTAGTTTCGCGTTGATAATTTGCGAATTATTTTTTAATTCATTAGAAGTCAAAGTTCAAAGTTGGTGAAATGGAAAATCAAGGGTGCGAAAAATTTGAGCACTGGCTTAAAACAAGATCCTGAGCTTCAGAGAAAGTCACTCTTTTAGAGCTTCAGGGATCTTAAGGAATCAATTTGCAAGTATTGACAACATTTTTCGGCAATAATTGCACATTCAAAATTGAGACACTCTTACTTACTCTTTCGCTTTTCTTGAGTAATTCAGATAAAGTAACCTTTTGTTCAGTCCCTAATTTCGTAAAATAGTCAAGAGCCCTGGAAAGATACTGCGGTGGTTGATCTAACCTTTCATCTCGATCAATTCCCTAACATCTCCGTCAGTTAATTTAGAGCCTTATTGAATGAGCTAATACTCATCAAATCACCATCATTTTGGGTGCTCTTCTACTTCTATAATATTTGTCTTCTACTGCGGATGTTTCGATTTCAGTTGGTTTCACTTCAATAATTATTATTTTGAAATTTTGCAGCCAATGATAAAAATACAAATCAGGTTGCTTTGAATAAGTCAAATTTTGAATGTCGCAAGAGAAAAGTGGCCCGTTCATGCCAATTCGACTAGAAGAGTGTGAAAAGTGATTTGAGCTAATCAGCTCATACGGGACGGGTCACTACTCAAAAAAAGTTCATATCACCTTTTTGCAACTTCCTCGCATTTCACATCCATTCACCAACGGGACATAGATCAAACTATCTTCGCACTGGTAAAGCCACATCGGAAGGTTATATCGCAGAATTATAATGCTAATCCCTAGATAGATCTAATTGTTACATTTGTTGAATGACCAGTTGTCACTCTTTATTGATATAATTCTTGATAGCTCATCATGAAGTTCAATTTTGTACAACCAATATTGTTCTTAATTTTCACTTGGTTTGTACTTGCAAATGACACACAGATTTACTTGAAAAGAGCCAATGAATCATGTCAATTGGTTCCAGTTTTATACAAAGGTCGATTTTTACAGTTCAATTGCCCTGGAGAGACACTTTATATGCTTGCTGATGAAGAATTTATTGCATTGAGTAACAGCACAAAAAATGATCCCGAACTGTTAACATTACTGAACGGAACGATTTTCAACTACAAGAAACAGCACTCGAATCGAAATTACACTCACCAACTAATTCGTTTCATTGACTATGCAACAGCTCACATTAAGCAAGTGAGTCTCAATATTGCAAATCACTTTCAGCTTCGAACAAAACCATGTCAGATAAATCAAAAAATGGTCACAAGTAAAGACGGCAGCAGATATTTGCATATTCTGGTTGAAGCTACCAAAACCTGTGATACCCTGGCACAAATTTCCGCAATTCTAGAATCCATAGAAGAGTGGCTAAAAAATCACGAACATTTTTGCGGTATATGGTGTACTCGTGAATCCGATAAAGGGACTTGGGAAGGGTTGATTCTGATAGGACTGAATAAGATTTTTTCGTTGGAATCGTGTGGTAATTATGGGGCATATGGACAATGTGAAGCGACAAACGACGGAGTATGAAAATCAAAAGAAGGAGACTAGGGAAGCTGGCTCGAACTGAAACTTAGCATGCTTCAGAATTGTAGATCCAGAAATATAGGTACGACTGATAAGTTTTGCTAATCAATTTTGCTCTCTAATTCCTTGTGCAATAATAAAAGAAAAAACCACTTCGTCGTAGTTGTGATTCATTTAATGTTTTTTTTTGTGCTTCGGTGATACTTTCGGGTTCAGGCTGTCCTTATGGTTTCCGCAGCCACGGCACCTGCACACAAGCGGTTCCAGAGTTTCCGGATGTCACCCACGTCGCGGCCGATTTCCGACCATTTCCTCTTTAATTCCGACCATGTCGGTGCAGAAAATCAAATCAAACATGAATGTTTTCGGTTCGGCTGTCCTGGACAAAATTCGCCACCACCACCTGCAATTTTCCAATGAAGATGAGATCATCTTGCACTATCGAAATGACATCAAACAAGCCATTTCTGGGTTAAAGTTTATCGTATCTCAAATGCATCGATTATCGAAAAATCACTGGAACAAATTATTCAAAACAAACTTAAAAATTTGTAAACAATTCATAGATCTTATTGGAGACAATTCGTTGCATTTTGAAGACATAGAAAAATATTACCATCAATTTGATGCGTGGCAGGCAGAAGAAACCGTACCACTGGTGCACCCAAAGGAAAGACAGTTTTTGATAGAAAGTGTAAATCACCAATTGAGAAACTATTTGCTTACAATACAACAGCTACGTGACCGCGTGGTGGGGGAGTGGGACTACCATGCTGAGTCGATGAAAATTCGAGTGGGGAGATGATTGGGTATCTCAAACTGATTCTTCAGCTAATCAAGAAACGCAACAAAAAGAAGTCAATTACGACAAAATCCACAATAAGGTGGATAAACTTATGAAAAAGACAACCGAGCTCGAACCCAAAGAACGCAAACAATTGGATGCTTTGGACCACGAATTACTCGAAGCAGGCAGAATATTCACTCGGATCGACGAAAAACTAAAGGCTATACTTCCACACTCGTTGTCTCTTCTTGACGAGTTTGTGGAAAATATCACGAAAATCACCTTTTGCAAGCAATTGGATCTCTACCAGGACATAGACGCATCGCTTCGTTACTTTGGTGAGTTCCAGGGCTTATTAGATACCAAAGAAAAGGCTCACATATACCGCAATTGGACAAAATCGAAGACCTCTGGAACGAAGCGATTACTCCTACTAGACTCCAGATCGAGTCTTTTATCTCCATTATCCACAACAAGCGCCCAGAGCTTCTTGATACCGAAATCGACGACCAGGACAAAACCCTGAAACTTTCCAATGCATGGACAAAAGTCACCAATAAAGTAGTGGACAAGAACCACGTAGTCAAAGCGAAGGACGAGAAGAACGGAATATTCACCGACTACTTGGAAGCAGACGCATTGCAGTCGTTTGAAAAGTTCAACAATCCCAAATACAACATTTCAGAAACCTATCATCCACACAAAATCATAAAAGCTGACGACATAACTCCTCCACAATCTGCTGTGGCTGCTCCTCCACTTCCTCCTAGAACAAATACTGCTCGTAAGCTGGTTATTCCTCAGTTTCATAATGGTCCTCCTGTGCCTCGTCGCCATAACTCACAATGGTTTGTCCCAGCAGAAAACGATTCGGATTCGGATTCGGCATCAATTTCCTCAGCTTCTTCGATTTCTTCCTTTTCCAGCGTTAGTTCGCTACCAACAGAGTCAACTATGAGGGACGAAGACTACAACAAGAATGTTTCAAAGCTATACAATTCAGCAAAAAATGAAATCACAGAGGTCCCAATTACAGCCGAGTTGCCTGAACTAGGCCATCATAGAGTTCCAGCCAACATCACTGAGCGATTAATTCTGCTTTCTGCATACTTTGCAAAGCTAGTCGATGCTGCTGACGGAACCACAAAAACAGCCAAGTTTGATTTTGACGGTGTGGAACCAGGCGATCTCTCGTTCCGCAAAGGCGACGTTGTTTCAATTGCATACGAGTTGGGAACTTCAAAATGGCTCGTAGGGTACATGAAAGGAAAGGACGATATGAGAGTTGGCTTTGTTCCCAGCAACTACTTTTAGATAAAAATATCATATATGCATTCAATTTCGTTAGTCAATTTCTGTGTCGAGGAGATCAAAAAGCGAACCAAGTACCTTCGTGGAGTCCGCTCGAATGCCATCGTGGAAAAATTCACTGGTGATATACTGTCTTAAATTTTCAAATCCAAAGATGGAGCGCTTGACTTTCATCGTCGTATCAAAGTCCACATACTGGTCGTAGAAGTAGCTAGCTGCCACAATGGGCACATCTTTCCATTTTATCAGCTTGAGCTTGTCCACGTCGTAGAGCTGGGTCCATTTTTTCCGGTTGTGCAAAGAATCAGCTACCAGCTTGAAGGGTCGCAATTCCGTGTAATCGTCAAACATGGACTTGTATACCATTTCTCCGGTAAAATAGAGCGGTTCCTTCATCGCTGGGCTAAACACAAAGTTCTGGTTCTGTGGTAGCTTCCGAAGCCTGTCGGCGCTCCAGAAAGAGGGAGAATAGTTTCCATCGCAGTAAATGGCTTCCTGGAAGAGCGCATACAAAATGTTGGTATCGAAGCTCATTTGCGATTCAATCCGGGAAAGAATATGGTAGGTGGGAGACTGGAAGTGTATCAACTCGTGGTGGAATTTGGTGACGATTTGGTGGAGAGTATCGGTACCTCCAGTACCACCAAACAGTAAGCCCAATTGCTGAAACCGCTCCACAGAAAGTGTTCCACCATTAGGCAACTTTACATCATTTTGAGAAAGATAAGTAGCAATCTGATGTACTTTCACAACATCCTGAGGATATTTGGAGTAGTAATGGCTGTTTCTTTCACTTGTTCTTTGGTAGGTTGCCTGGTATACTTGGTCCACTGTATGGTGGATAGGAGGTACACCTCCAGTCACAAGAACCGCCTCAAGCGATTCAGGGTACCTTGACAAGTAGGTAAAGCTGCAAAAACCTCCAAAAGATTGTCCCAAGAGAGTCCATTTTGTAGAACCCAAGAGGATTTTCCGTATCCGCTCCAAATCTTCAACTATGCTATCGGCACGAAAATTTGTCAAAACTCCGCTACCCGCTCTGAATACGCTTCGGTGCTCTCCTCCGCTTCCCTAACTACCAATTGACCAATTGTACCCACTTCCAATGGAGTACTGAACCCAGTACCTCTCTGGTCCATGTAGAAGACAGAATAACCTCTGGTTAAAAGCTCTTTAGTGAAGCCCAGATTGGTCAATGGCTGAACACAGGGAAACCCCGGGCCGCCCTGAAGATAGGTGGCTACTTTTGGGTTTTCAGGAAACTTTATAGTCCCCAAATTTGAGTGTAGATCAGCATCGTAGGTTTGGGTCAAGGTGCCCACAACGGAAATTTTCTCAAGAGATTCATATTTGCCGTTTACCACACCATACGATAATGGAAACCGAAACTCAATTTGCGTGTTGACCAAGTCTTTGACCCGATACGAGTCGATCACAGTGTAAGACATGACGTGGTTTTGAAAATTGGTGGCCCTACATTCGACGCCCAAACACCGTAATCATCCCTGCTATCTACAGGAACACACCACAATCTGCAGGAAGTCTCACCAAAATTCAAATCAAACAGAACGCGTCGCATCACAAAGAATGGTCTCTGAGGCGCAAAAAGGACTGTTGCAGTTCGAAAAGAGTCTCATATCGACCGCAAAGGACCCCATACCACTTAAGGAGCTCTTGGGTAGATTACAAGTCCTTCAAGAGGAATTGGCTACTTTGGACCAGGATTCCGTTGATTTGAATTCGATCGAAAACGTCAAAAATGAGCTTGTAAACAAGAAATTGTTGAAGCACGCGAACGCAGGAGTACAGGCATATACGTGTTGTGCAATTTCCGACGTTCTACGTGTATATGCGCCGGATGCGCCGTTCACAGCAGGCGAATTAAGCTTGATTTTCAAAACATTTCTCACTCAAATCGCCCAACTTTCTCACCAGGAGAACCCATATTTCCAGCAACAGTCCTACTTGCTTAAACGGCTCGCGGAAGTTCGTTCCATCATACTTATCACCGACTTACCAGACGCATCGCAGCTCATCGAATCCACCTTTGAAACGTTCTATTCGGTGGCATCCACCTATTTTCCCGCGCGTCTCGAGCCGTTAGCAGCCGATATCTTGGCAGAAGTAATCGCTGAAACCGACCAAATTACCCATCCAGTCTTGAAAATGATATTGAACAAGTTCTTGACCAGCGCCCCAGATTCCACCGCCCTTACATCCTCCAAATCTAATATCAGAAACCCAGCTTTCACCTTCTCATTACACATCTGCGAGCAGAACGTCGACAGACTCTCGCGCCAGGTTGTTCAGTTCTTCTCTGAGATTCTTGCGGACGCCGTTCCCGACGGTGCTAACGACAAAGACCGCACATCTGCCTTGGAAAGCTTGAGGAAAATCCACACGTTGACGGTTCAGGTGTGGAAGTTTGTGCCTGAGCTTTTGACTGCCGTCATTGGACTCATAGACGATGAATTGAATGCCGATGATCCTCGGCTCCGCACCATGGCAACTGAAACCATTGGCCAAATGGTGGCTTCTTCTGGTCTGACGCAGAAACTGAACTTTTCAATCGCTCACAAACTCACCTGGCAACTCTGGCTCAAAAAAACATTGGATGTGTCTCTGCAAGTTCGCTGCAAATGGCTCGAACTGATCCCCAATATCGTCAATGCTAGTTGTACTTCTGAAATGGCCACTGAGCTTTCAAACGGTGTCACAAAATGCCTTCTCGATACCGATGACCGAGTACGTTTGACTGCTTGCAAATGCCTTTCTAGCATATCGTTTGAAGTGTTCACTGCTACCATAGGGTCGACCAACATAATGAACACTCTCTTACTCTTGATACGAGAGAGCCATTCAGAAGTCAGAGAACAGTCTCTTAGAATACTAGGAAACTACTACAATCTGTATTATATTCTGATCTCAAAGAACGATGCCATTGATTACGGTATGCACGCTGAAGAGGAAAGTACAGAATTGTCTGAAATAATTGTCAAAGAAATTCCAAACCATGTCCTTTCCTTGATTTACATCAACGACAAGTCCATAAATGCTGCAGTCGATCTTTGTTTATTCGAAAAGTTTATTCCTTTTGAAACTAACACCACGAAAAGAGTTCAGAGAATCATCCAGCTCGTGTCCGTATTAAATGAAAAGAGTCAAAAAGCACTTTTTGCAATTACTAGGCGACAGCAACAGGTTGCAGGTGTCGTCTCAAAGCTTCTAGATGTGGCTGATAACAAGAAAAGCAAGTTGGAAGCCCGAGATGAGGACGATAAAGAGAATAACCCGGAACAACAAGGGAAGCAGCTCGAAAAAGTGATCAACTGGATCTGTGCTTCATTTCCCGAAGGTTTGGATACTTATTCCTGTCTTGAAAGACTTGCACTTTTACACAATCGTCGGTTTTTCAACCTTATGACTGTTTGTATCTCGCCAGAATCAGACTACTCTTCCATCAGAAACTCCATGAAAGAGTTCCTCAACAAACTTTCGAACCCTAAAAACATCAAGCTTGATTATGAGAAGCTGGTGGTCTCGGTAACTGACATGGTGACAAATCTCAAGCTTTTGTTGTACCGTGCGTCTCCTCTTATTTACAACGTGTCCAACGTTAATGAGTTGATAACGTACGCAACAAGTGGGAACGGCCCTCATCATAAAACTGCAACAACGATTTTGCAGGATGTTTCTTCTGCACTTCCCGAAGTACTCAAGTCCAGTATTGACAGTCTTGTGCAATTAGTGAATGACGACGATGGGAAAGACAACACCGAAATAATGAGAATGGTATACCATTTCTTGAAGAGATACCCAAACATGTATCCGAACGAACTCAATAACGATTTGTTGGAGCGAAAAGCAAGAGAAGGATCGCCGCTGGAAGCGAAGTATGCTGTCAAGATTTTGAGTAAGAGTCAGACGAAAGAACTATCAGGAGCTGCGATATCCAATTACTTGCTACCTATCGACACGAAGTCTGAACATCTCGCAACTCATATCTCCTCCATTGCTACACTTTTCAAAACAGATCCTATGGCGGTTGAGACCAATGCTAGCGATATCACCACCACAATCATTCAAGAAATCTTGTTAAAAAACGATGTCGAGAGCAGTGATGATACATGGATTGAAAACATGGAAACTCACACTTCACTTAATGCAAAGGCTTTAGCTCTAAGCTTGTTTGTGAACCGTGTTAGGGCCACTACCGATAAAGATGAAGAGTCGTTAAATGAAGTGGGAGTCCCAGTTTTCAAGCTATTGTATGCGCTCATCAACAACGGTGGTGACATTATTAGTACCAAGGGTGACAACAAGCCTTTGCCTCAAAACTATCTGCAACAGTTGCGTCTCGCTGCCGGGTTCGGTCTACTCAAACTTGCAAAGATTCCCAAACTCGACCATTTTTTTGATGAACGTATTTCGTGCTTGGCCTACTTGGTCCAAGATTCCAGCCCAGAGGTGAGAAGTCGTTTCGTCAAAAAGCTAATGGCAAGTATTACTCACGAAGCTATTTCTGAGAAGTTTCTTCCATTCGTATTCTATGTGGCTAACGAGCCAAATACAACCTTGAAGAGCCTGACTTCGTCTTGGGTGAAGTCTTTGTTGAAGAGAGAACAAGCAAAGAACAGTATTCTCGTGGAGCGAAGCTTGGTGAGACTCATACACTTGATATCTCATGAAACCAAGTTCATAGAACTGTTGGAAAACGAACCTCTGAACGCCTATGAGTTCGCTGCCAACTATGTGATTTACTACTTGCAATGCGTTGAGCGCATGGAAAATGCTTCGCTACTCTACTACCTCGCCAGTCGTGTCAAGCAATACAGAGACAGCACCATATCACCAGAACTTTATGAGGAAGAGCCTCGTCAAAGTAAGGTTACTGCTTTGTATTGCATAGCTGAGTTGTGCCAGTTGGCTATCAAAGAAGTCTGTGACTACAAAAACTACTCCATGCAAACTTGGCCAGGAAAACTCCATTTACCCAGCGATATATATGGACCCATGGGATCCAGCGAGGAGGCACACAAGGTAGTGTCAAAAATTTACATTTCCGATAACATTCAGATTGGTTTGAGAAGCTCGATACGAGCGAAGTTTGGTGGTCTTAAGCGCCGTGTTGATCCACCTATTTCTCGAACCAAAACCAAGAAAGTGAAGAGAGCTCGTCTGAAACCAAAAGTGAGTAAAAATGTGCCACTTAGAAGCAGCAAACGCTCATCAAAGAAGGTGACATATGTGGAGGTCGGATCGGATGATTCAGATGGGAGCTCCAGTGAGTCGGATGATATAGATGACTCTGATTTTGAGTAAGTTCTATTAATGTACAATATGCTAACAACATGCTAATAATCCATGGGTTTGATGTAGTTGAGTTTGCCGGTTTCAAGCCACTCATCTCCTAGAATACGAAGTCTTGCAGCGCTGGGAAACTTCTTGTCTGCCACCAGTTCAGTCCAGTCAGTTGCAGCTAATTTAAGAAGCTTATTCGCCTGGTCCTTATATACCAGTGAGAAGGCACCAGCACTTACTTCCCACCAATTGGCGACACAAGCAAAGTGTGCGTTGGTGAGCAAGTCTTTTGGACAATTAGCCATGCGTGAGAGAAATTGCCATAATAGTTGGCTCGAAAACGAAGAGCATTTAACCGATGGAATAGCGGAAATAGCTGCCCAAACCGTACAGATACCAGCAATTCTTTCGTCATATTTGCTCTCATCTTCCCATTTTCCTTCAGAACGGCGCCAGCCCATTCGTTTACGACCTTCTTCCGTGTCAACCTTACTCGTGTAGCCGACTATAAAAGGGCATTTTTTGACAAAACGAGCCATAAGAAACTCTTCAAAATCAGGAAACCTCTCCAATATGAACTGTACAAACATCGCAAGAGGCAAAGCTGCTGTCTGCTTGACAGTGACTTCGGTTTCGGCCTGGTCCACCACCGCCTTGGCTATGAAATTCAAGATCCAATGATACGAGAGTTCGCCGAGTGAGCGTGATTCTTGAATGGTATTGATAACCTCCGCGGTAAGCTTTGAAACATGCGAACGAGAGTTGGAAAGTTGTCCAAGTTTGGGATTGATTTTGCGCTTCAAAGCGCTGGTCGCCTTTTTGAGGTTAGCATCTTTTCCGAGTGGTTCCACAATAGTGCGTTTGATTTTAGCGATAGTCTGCATCTGCCAGGTGTACTCATCGGCAATAGCAGAAGAATTGTAAACGCCTTTACCCAAACGTGCATCCTGTCGCTTCTTTTCTTCCTCGATTATACGTTGTTTCTTCGCTTCTTCTTCCAACCGGAGTTTTTCTTCCTCCTTCTTTTTCGCTCCAATTCAAGAGCCTTTGTTTCTCCTGTTCTAGACGCTGAAGCTCTTCTTTTCGTCTTTTTTCTTCCTCCTCCTGTTTCTTCTGTTCAGCTGCTCGTCGACGAGCTTCTTCCTCTTTGTGCTTACGTTCCTGATCGATTAAATATTGCACTTGCTGCTGCTGAATCCGAAGACCTGCTTCAAACTGCCCGGTCAATGCATCTATAGCCTGCTTTACTGCTTCTCTCAGGCTCGAATAGGACGGCGTAGACAACGGAGACAGCATTTTCTGAGAAACTACCGTACTGAAATCATCATTGGAAGTTTCAAACAGATCTATCCAATGAGTCGAAAGCCTATCAAACTTTTCAGCCACAGACAATGGATCATAGCGCAGCATGGTGATGGCAGGAGCATCCTCTACCACATCTAACTCGGGAGGGAGGCCGAAACGCATGGCTTACAGGTTGAGGAAGAATGGATTTTTCCTGCAACCTGCGATTACATAATTATGAGATTTTTTGAGGTTTTTGAAGTCTCGAAATTTTCACCAACCACCATGATGCGGTTTGCCAGAGCGTTCTCCAGCGGTAGCCGGCTTCTGCGGACTGGCTACTCCACAGTTGAACCTGTGCACCATTTGGTGAAGATAAGGAAGGCTCGTTTGAAGCCAAAGTATCAACCTCTTGTTATCCCCAAGACCGAAGTGGAATCTGTCGGTTACCGTCCAACGGAAATATGTCAAGACCGAGTGGAGGAGCACTATGAGAATACACTCAAACTGGACCTCTTATTGCATTATTACAAGCACGAAGCTAAGACCATCGAGAGGAGAAAAGAAGAGATCGTGGGGCACAGACTCGCCATATGCCTTGTACAGAACATTGAAAAAGCCCAAGGGATTGGTTCGTCCCACGCAAGACATACATCCTATTGGTCCTTCCAATATTCCAAAACTTATTGGAATATCAATCAACTCGTATAACTCCGAGGTCCTTGAAGAGGGTTGGTTGAACATTTCCCTGAGACTCCAGTTGGCTCAAATCACCAACGTGAAACCCAAGCAACTTTACAACAAGTCCAATATTCTCCAGTGGAGATGTAGAGTTGGACGGCCATGTGGGTCCAAGGTTGAATTGACTGGCAGAGACATGACCCAATTTGTGTCCACGTTGACCGAGTTGGTGCTTCCCAGAGTCCGTACTTTCCAGGGAATCAAGAACACGAGTGGAGATGGATCAGGTAACATTTCGTTTGGATTGCTGCCTGAAGACGTCAAGTATTTCCCCGAAATCGAAAATTTCCAGGAATTGTTTCCAAACCTTTTTGGTTTCCATATCACGTTCAAGACTACAGCCAGAACCGACGAGCAAGCCCGCGTGTTGCTCAGTTCCATGGGCTTCCCATTTTACAACCCATAATGTAAATAGCAATAGAGAGAAAAATACGGCGGCAGCCTCTTCTTATATAGTGACGAGTGCAGCCTTTCATGCACGATATAATGCAGCCATTGGCGAATGTAGTAACAAAAGCGCAATGGCGGCATAATTGTACATGTTTTGGTCACAGTTTTTCAAGGCATGCATAAGTTTGCAACCATCCTGCCTATTTAAAGTGCGCTTCGCGTCCCTCAGATTCACGTTTTTATGGACCCTTACAAGAATTCCATAGTACATGAATATAGGGTTTTATATTCCACACGAATAGTTCAAAAAGATAAAAATGGTGTGATGGCACCTTGAGGTACTATGAGGTGAATAACAAAGTTGAACTCAGCAATCCTACTCAATTATTGCTCGTTAGTGACTTTCTTAGTGGCTCAGTAGGTTTTGTGATGAACGAAATGTTGGCTAGTGGACACGAATTCAAGCTCCCGAACAAGCTGTTCCTCGTAATGGTGGATGAGAAGATAGGCTCGTCAGTTAGGGACGTTTCCCAAGCGATTAGAGCAAGAAACGACACAGTAATGGTGCCACAGCCATACATAAAATCCGAGCCGTTGATCAAAAATGAACCTCTGGTAGAAAAACTTGTTGCAAGCTCTCGCTTGGTGACCGATAACAAGCCTATAAGGCCACTAGTGGTCCGGAAGGTGGGAATTTCTCGGCCTGCCCCACAGAAGAAAATCACCGTGAAGCAAGAAACCTCACAGTTCAAAATCCCCTCCAAGATACAACGATCCTATGTCCGGATCCCACCCAGATCCTCTACTGTGTTCCAGTACCTAAATCTAGGCTGCTACAACTGATTTGCTTAACATTTATTACTACTTGCGCAGCGCCTCACGAGCCACCATGATGGGTACAGCGTTCGAAGTGAAGATTTTCACCACTGGGAACGAAGAGGCAAACCCATTGATAGCGCCAAGTGCGGGCCTGTTGGTCATTCTAGCTACTAAGGCTTGTGCTGGCAATTCGGTGTTGGAAGACATGTGTGCTATTTGTGTGTTGAAGCTAACGAAACTAGACTAGCAACACAAATGCAAATCTCCGCTGTTTCTGCATCTAGGGCGCTACTCCGCTCCAGAGTAAAGCGGTGCCATCACGAAACACGGTATTGACAAGTCCTGCTCCGGTTTTGAACACACGTAATATGAATTTGGCAGTACCCGGTATAATCCTATCCATGATGTGATTCATGATCATTTTTGTCTGTTCGACACCACCGTATTGCTCATCAACATTAATATTCTCCAGCCACAGGGTTTCACCGTTTCTAGTGCTGTCAATGCCCAAAGTGGCCAATATGGGAACGTGAATAATAGCCTTTTTCAAACCCATAAACTCGACCCAGTGAAATTTTAGAGCGTTTTCGGCAATAAGCGGCGCTACTGGAAGAAGCGATTTCCCGTTTCTCTGAAATATTCCACCGATAATATCACCCGGAAAAAACATGGCATTCTGCCGTTTCGAGGCAGCCTTGGTGCGTGCAAGAAATAAACATGGCTGTCCCTCCACAACACAAAGATCTTGGCCATATGGAATGCTATCGTTGAGTGCAAGTGTCCCAATCGATTTTCCTTCGCGGCACATATACAAGTGGAATGTACCACTATTTCTGTATTGAAACTCAATCTTGTATCCCGAAAAAGGAACATCAGAACCGTACGACTTGCAGATCCTCGACTGGTCTGCTCCAGCACAAACTACTGCCAAAATCGAGAAGAATATTATTAATATTAATTGCATTATGAAATGGGTGCAAATTGCGACCAGCACAAAAACCTCACTTTTGAACCTCACTTTTCGAAATTTCACTTTTTGGCCCTTTTCCTTGCTTTGGCCCCCTCGTTCTCGTGGAGCAATTTTATATGACGTTTGAGTGAGTCCTTCCGATAAAAGTACTTTCCGCAATTCAAATGGCATGGAAATACCATTTCCATTATACGTTGGCGTTCCTCAGGCAGCACGGTTTCGATTTCCCTGCCAGCCTTTCCCTTTGGAAAATGTGCCATGCAGTGCCTACGAAGATCCATTTTGCGGGTGTGGCCAAGCACATTCCATGGGCAGCTTTTGAGTGGGCATTTGAATGGTCGATTTTGTCTTATACGATCCAAATGCAATGCAAAGTCTAGATGATGGTGAAACTCTTCTGTGCAATGAGTGCATTGAAGAAGACAGGTTCCAAACAGCTTTATTTCTTCTGGGGAAAACTGGCTTCTCAAGAGATCCACTAATTTGGGGCGATATTGTGCTCTATCCATTATGGGACTTGCTCCTGTCAAGATAGGTTGTGGAAGTTTTGGTTCTAATTCATCGACATGAACGGTTTCTGGCTCCGAGAGGTCGTCGTTGGACATTGAAAAAAGAGAGTCCGAACTGCTGGACTCAGTGAGTCTCGAGTAAATATCGAAATATGTTTCTTGGTCAAGTTCACTCGATGACATTTGGTCGCCGGAATAATCGATACCCAAACCGAGAGGATGCGGCTCAAACGTCGCCGTATCTGTTATCATTGGTGAGCCGCGCACTGGACTGGAGTACATTGCCAGACCCAACTTGAGGTTGAGGTTGATATTATCCTTGACAAGGCAGTTACTTTCAAAGTCGACGTAAAATCCAAAAGGTCCTCCAAGTCTTCCTGGAGCTGGATTTACAGGACATGCTAACATAGGGTCGAGCTCAGGCTCATAAGTCCAGTTGAGGTCGCTAACAAATTCCATCAACCTTCTTGTCTTTTTTGATTCAAACAATGGGACTCACATTACTGTTTTATAGCCACCATCGGCTGCGTTTTGGGAGGGTGATACGACATTGCATAATGGGATGCATGCATTAAAAATGCAGATCATGCATATGCATGCGGGTGGTCCAAGCATACAAGGGGCGGCGGCAACATTAAGCCTGTGGAGTATGCATCCGAGATCCGAGGTCTGAAAACCCTTGGTTATTGTCCGAGGCTAATCGTAGCAGACCCACGATTCAAATTTGAGCTCAGGACCGCCCTACAGCACAAATGTTCGTATTCTTGCGGATTCGTACTTGGCAAATGCGCCACATAATCCATCTTGCTTGAAACGTTAAAGTGCATGCATGCAAAATCTTCTTAGGCAATGATCCCTTACCTAATAGATACCTTACTGGGGCGAAGAAAAAAATTACGGATAAACAACACCGCAAATGAGAAAATGAAAACGTGTGGTGAAAAATGTCTCAACAAGCTGACGAAGGTGCATAAAATCTGCTACAAATTTGCGTCACCCACCTATTCTGAAACCCATTCATGTTTCAGAGATGCCAGGAACGTGTGATATTAAACTGGTCTAGGAGTATACGAAAGAATGCATGAATCGCGCATCCATGCGGCACTCGCCTTATGCACTCCATTGGGGGTTCACAGGAACAATATCTTTGGATAAAGGAAAGCCCCGTAACTATAGAGGTCACCAGTTTCAAAACAAGGTCACAAGTTCGTATTTACAGTGAGATACGAGAGGCTTAATTACCTTTACAGAAAACATCTCAAAGTCACCTGCTAGTTTCTTGTGTGCGTCTTGTGAGCGGGCAGATTGCAGGGCCCTTATCTGCTTATCATTGTCTATTTTTTTTCACCATGCCATCACTTGGTACAGTACGTAGGCTTGTGGTCGGAATGCTACAAAAAATTGTTTAATTTGGCTGCATGGTGCGGCGCACCGGAAATATCTTGCATGAACTGCATTAGCCGTACTGGGCTGCATATACTCCACTGAAGATCGTCACTTATTGCGCCATAGTCGGTGCAAGCGAAGTATATTCTGGCCACAAACAGACATATTGCGGCGTTGCCAAATATGGTATAAGTTCCATGGACCCAGCATTCTCCACAAGTAATGCGCCCCCCTGTGGCTGCATAATTTGCGCTCTTGTTGAGTTCGCCGACCGGAATTCAATTATTTTTCACGCTTAAACTTTCACATTACACCGCCAATTTGAAACCACTGAGTAAGGTTGCATTGAATATTTGACTTGAAACTTTTTTATTCAAGAAAAAAAATCTACGCCTGATTTTACTGCATCATTTGATATTTCTGCAATATGCAATATGGACTTTTAACTTCTATAAAGTTGAAAATGAGTCATAAATGGTCGCTTCAAGTATTTCGGCTTCCATGAGTTGAATGATTAAAGTTGTTCATGTTAACCAAATCAGTGCGATGTTGTTTATCGTAGAACAACACTACTAAGTCACATGATGAGTTCATGATGGTTCATGCCAAATGTAACGCAGTCAGCTATTATTAGAACCAATAGCTGGTATTCAATCACATACAAAAAGAAGTGAAAATAGGAGGTTCTCTTGAAAATTCTTGAAAACTTTCGAAGCCATCGAGCATAATCCTAATACTCAAGGCAACTATAACGCTCACAAAGTTTATATCTCAGTTATCGATTTAAAGGCGATATCTATGGATTGGTGAGTTTTACGAAGAAAACATAATTATGACTGAATCGAAAATTTGGTCTGAAACTCGAGCTCAAAATCTTTGAGGGTTCCAAAGGAATTAAAGACTAAAGATTAAGTCCTGAATATCTATTATAGAGCATTCGTCAAGATGTCTCTTCACTCATTATTGAGATTGCCAAGATGATTTGTAACTTTCAAATAATAAAATTGGTTCAAATGTCAAAATTCACCATTGTAGCATGCTATAATTCCCTAAAACTTCTTGCTGCTGGAACACGTTCCCAGATGCAAGTTTAGACGATCGTAATTGATTCAAACTGTCGAGTCCAGGCCATTGACTCGATCGGAGCTATCGGAGAAAAAGCCATTGATCTGCTAACACTTCACCAGCCATTCATGCGTATAACTGACTAGACAATGCAAAAAGATGCAATGCAACAAGATGCAATGCAATTCCCAATAACTAAACAGGATCTGCCACGCATTAATACGAGATGTCGCATTTTTAGTATTCCGATAACAATGCGAGACATTCTGAAACTAATCTGAAACGCCCTGGACGGCGCCGCACCCGGACCTTATTTCGCCTAAATCTCCCGTAACCTAGAAGCTCCAACCGCGCGCTGGTGTTTGGATGGCCCGTAGAATCATTCTCTGCAAGGGCTCTTCTTGGCAATAATCCGACATGGAGGCTGAAAAATCCGGTTGGGGTCGAATTTCGGCGGCACTCGTGGAAAATCCCGAGTCCTTGGACTTATGGGAAAAGCTCATTCGGGAAGTTGAACGGGAAAATGGTGTACCAATATCCAAGGTTTCTTCCGATGAAGCAGTTGAAATTTTACGATCATGTTACGATGCACTTCTTGAAAAGTTTCCGTTACTTGTCCATTACTGGATCCGTTATGCCCTGTGTGAGTTTAGGTTGGGTTACTACCAGAAAGCAATAATGATTTATGAAAGAGCTTTGGTTCACTTGCGAGCGTCTATCGAATTATGGACCAACTATCTTCAGTTTCGAGTAGATACAATATCAGATAATGTGGAGGAAATTGCACAACTTTTCGAAACTGCCCGGAAAACAATTGGAAGACATTTTTATGCCCATGAATTTTATCAACTTTATCTTTCATTCATCAAAAGCTACACTACAAACGACCCAGAACGACAGTACCATATTCTCCTTCGGACTATAATTGAACAGCCAATCTACCATTACAATTTGTTTGCCAAAATGTTCTTTTCTGCCATCAGCAACCTCAATTCATCCACAATTGGCTACATAGTTCCACCCAAAGCCATTCGAAGCTACAATGGAGATTTTCGTCAAGCATCGATAAAGCTCAAAAAGTTGTTCACAGATGTTTATATCACCACCCAGGCCAAGACACACCAGCTCTACTCGTATGAACGACACTTTCAGCGCCAGTACTTTGACCAGACATTCATACCGCAAGCACAACTCAAACAGTGGCATAATTACCTTTCATTTTGGAACTCAATTTTCCCATCAGCACACAATTCAGGTGTACGAGCGATGCCTCTTGATAACCGCACCGTACCCTGAGTTCTGGTTGCGTTTTGCCGAGTTCCACATATCGCAGGACCGAATGTTACAAGCGGTTGAAATTCTCACTCGCGGCATGGTTTATTGCGCGAGCTACAAATTGCTATTAAAACTCGTGGATGTGGAATTATCGCTCAAGAATTACACAAGGGCAAGAGATCTCCTTACAGAATACGTAAAGGAATCTGCGGCCACACCAATACCCATATTGGAAAAGTTACTCAGTGTTGAAAGCTTGTTCCACACACAAGACAGCACCAAAATGCGAAACTTGTTTCTTCAAATTTTCAAAGAGAGCGATAACAATCGAATTTCTGAGTTGCTAAACTACTATACATTACCTGAGGAGTTGAAACTGGAGATCCGGAGCCATTTCAACTTGGAATTAAATACAAAAGACGAAGTGAATTTTGACGAAAAGTTCCACCAAAGTCTCATTGGTCCATTACACAATTGAGAACCGTGATACCAATTGCCCACAACCACACGATGACTCCTAGTTTGCGGTCAAGATGCCATTTGTTAAGCGGGATATATGCCAAGTAAAAGAGCATAACCAACAATACTCCCGAAGCACTGATTATCAAATTTTGATGAACTTGGAATTGCAATGTTTGTCCAGCAGCATGGACAAGAAGTCCATTGACGCCGATACCAAGTAAGATGAGAATAATGGGTGATCCAAGCAGACAATTGACCCCATAGATGGGATCCACAGTGACAGAAATGGTGATATTGGTGATGATGTCTGTGATGGAATTGCTGATGGAAAACACCACCAAACCAAGCATGTAGTCGCTAATCTTTAGCAACACCCCAAGGTTCTTCAATAGTCGAAGTACAGCCTGCGAGATCTGCGAAATGACCACCATGGACATGTATACTCCAATTATGGAAGCGACCACTTTTCGCAGCCGAGTGTGCTGGTATGCTGCTTCGGTGACGAGAATTGCAACGAGAACTATAGGAACCATATTTTCCCATTTTTCCGTGAACCCAAATTCAAAGTTGGTTACTAGAGGAACCACAGCGGAAAACCATATTCTCAGAATTGGAGTAGAAGTGGTTTCTTCCAGCACTACTGGCACAACCAACGCTAACAATTTTTCAACAAAGTCAATAATGCGATGGAACATCCATATGAGAAAATGACGATGAGCGTCTCTATTTTCAAGAATATCAACCACTTCCTCAAAAACTGGACCGTCAGAGCCAACTGAAGAACCGGACTTGAGAGATAACGGCAGAACGGGACGAAGAAGCTCCGAATTGGAAAAGTTGGGCAGAAGATCCGACAGAAAAATTGGCAGTTTTGGCAGTCCTGGCAGAAAATTTGGCAGATGGGCTAATTCTCTGGTATATTCTCTATCCTGTTTCTGCGTAGCTGCCAGCTGGTCGTATTGGCCTAGATAGAAAAGATAAACCACAAACAGTAGTACCATTATCGCACATTCTGCGGTAGTTATTTTCCCATCCGAAAGAATATACAAGAACAATACGAGCACCGCAACCACCCAGGCGAAATCTCGAAGCACCCATCTGCTATCTGTAACAGTAAAAGGACAAAAGAATGAAATCGACCCGATAATCACCGTGAACATCACCATTATGGAACCTATAAGTTGGCCCAAAACCAAGTCTACCGAATTTGAACGTAAAGTAACGTAGTAGCTGACAACGTCTGGGATGGCATTGGTCAATGGGAGAAGCATCACACTTAAAATTCGATTATTCCATCCACAAGCATTGGTGAAATAATTGACATTTGGAAAGAAAAGACTCGCTACGATCAAGCTGAGACACCCAAAGAGTGCTACCAATGCCAAGAATATACCAAAGCAGAATAGTACCGTAAATAACCACGAGGATGCATGAGGCGAACAATAATAGTATTTTGCAATATTAAAGTAGTCGTCGCAATGTGCTGCAATATAGCTGCAAGTATCTGTATGTCCACGAATATCACAAACTATGTCGCTGGCATGATTCTTGAACATAGAAAGCCCCAGGGAAAGGTTCATACAGAGACAAAATCAGCCAAGATCTGGTTAGCAAGTGTAATCTGTCTGCAGGCCAGATCATCGGTTCCGCTGCACGGCTGCCTGCGCCCGCATCATGCACGCTTAACAAGTCATTCTCCTGCAGAAGAAGCTTCCTTACATGACTACATAGATTGTTCTCTATCATATCTATCATATTTTCCTCATATTTTCCTATACTCCTTATAACTGGGCTTCGATAATGCTTCCTTTGTGATTTCTATATCCTTATTGATATCTGCAATCAATGCTTCCTTGGTGGTGTAATTGAGTTCAGGCCGGATGTGGCCCATGACTGCATACCGGAGGTCGGCACCGTAGAAGTTTTCCCGGAACTTGTGAATGATGTGAACTTCGGCAGTTTTGGTCTCATTATTATAAAATGGGTTCCACCCAATCGACATGGCCATTGGGAATGTGTCAAGTTCATCGTCAGCAAGTTTTGTTCCATTATTAAAGTAGACTTTTTCCCATCAGAACGCTGCTTATCGGCGCATTCTTGATTCCGAGGCACCAATCTGCACCACCCATAATAGATTCCGGTCTCCAATTGATTTAATTCCGAGGTCACTGGAATATTGGCAGTCGGAATTCCAAGCTCGGCCGAACCGCGCCCAAACCCGCTCTCAATTGTCCCGGCCCCAATAATAGGGTATGGCAGCGTGATCTCGTCAGGGATCTTGGTTTCGGGCCTCGAAGTCATGACAAACTAAACTGTGCTGATTCGAGACGTTCATAGGTGCACGTGACGATCACGTGATCGACTATTTGACGGATCCAGTTTCTCATACTATACTCTCATGACGTCCGAGGTTTCATTTGAGCAGAGTCCTTTGGTAGCGCGGCAGCGACTAAGGCAGCGGTACCAGGCGCGAGAAGGAGCTTCAATTGACGACGAACCAATTCCGGTCGGGAGACAATCCGGTAAACCGGTCCAAACATCCGAGGGACCATCTGCATCTGTCAAAAATCTCCAAACGTTCTTTTTGACTATTATCAATATATTTGTTTGGGTTTTTGAGTTTTTGCCGAAAATGCAAAAGGATGAAGTCCAGGTATCTGATACGGACAGCTCACTAATTATTCTAGATGTGGTTGAAGATAAAGCACCAGCTTTTGGCAGCAAAGACGTGGAAGAAGCTGCAAAAAAAGACGATGATTTTCTCCACCAGCTGTGGATAGACGCCACCGATGTTCCACACGAGACCCCCCAGTATGGGACATCATTTTCCGAAGCCAAGATGTCTCGATATACAGAAGCTCGGACACTAGACCGCAGATATAACCAAATATTCACCCAAAGTGCATTGAAGTCGTCAAGAGATATCCATGAATTCACACCGAAACTTTCCAGAACCGCCTACGACGACTTTGTTTCGAAGTATTACTTGCCCCAGGCGCCTCTGAAGTCGCAATACTCGCTCGTGGACACTTTGGTGGACACCTATTTGGCAGATGAGGTGTCGAAGATAGACACTGAAAGAGACCAAAGACGACATAAAATCACCATTGAGCGAGAAGCGCTCACGTCACGGATCGAACCGCTACAAAAGGACCAACTAGCGCTGGTTCTAAAGTACTGGCTGGCACGCAATTCCACCGTTGTAAAGTCTCAGTTCCAAATAGATATCACGGCAAGAGACTTAAGTACTTTGAGCGATGGACAATGGCTTAATGATAATGTCATCGACTTCTACTTTAATTTGTTCACTAATAGCAATGTGTTTGGCTGGACCACTCACTTCTATACCACATTGAAGGAACGAGGTTATGCTGGAGTTGCAAGATGGTCCAAACGGAAGAAAGTCGATGTGACTTCCAAAGATTTGATTTTGGTGCCTATCAATATTATGGGGACCCATTGGGCGTTGGCGGTGGTTGATAATCGAAACAAACAGTTTCAGTATTTTGACTCTCTTTCGTCTCATGGAAATCCTCAGGCCTTACTGCTTCTTCGCCAGTATATGAGTGCGGAAGCCGAAAAGCAAAAATCGCCAATTGACTATTCCACATTTCAAATTCGGCCCAGTGAAAAAGCTCCACAGCAACTGAACGGCTACGACTGTGGTGTGTTCATGTGTACTTGTGCTAAGTTTTTGGCAAAGGGATATAAACTCACCTACGGGCAGCGGGACATGAAGGTGATTCGGCGCCGAATGGCCTACGAAATTATACAGGGAAAGTTGTTGAATTGAGCAAACCAACAGGATCCGTCATGATGCATTCAGAGTTTATTCTTCAGCTAGTCTTCATGAATAGTCTCATTAAATGCTTTTAGTCTCATAATGATTAGTCTCATAAAGCATTAGTCTCATAAATGCATTGTCTTTATCTGCCAATCCATGTAGTCTCATAAATGCATCAGTCTTCATAACTTCCAATCAATGTAGTCTCATAAATGCATTTAGTCCTTATAACTGATAATGCATCAGTCTCCTAAAGCATTAAGTCTCCATAAAGCAGTCTTCTGAATTAGTCTCGATGAACACAGAAATACTTAAAACCACGAACTCTTCTTGCTCGAAAGTCCGCTAATCTTTTCTTCGTAATCGGTGATTTTGTCGGTAGAAGCCACGATCTTGTTCAGCACATAATCGAGTCGGTTTCTCACCAACCTAGCATCCACACTCGCAAGCTTGGCAAACTCATCTTCAAGTTTGGCAATCTTGGCATTTTCCAATGCGATCAACTTGTTATAAAGGTCTTCTTCGTAAATGCGGAATATTTTAGGATCTTCCACAAGCGACCGGAATGCTGCTTTGTACAAGGGACGTCCCGTCAGAACTGTGTTCAACACTCCTTGTCGGAGATCAAGGAAATCAAATCATGTTTCTCCAAAGTTGAAAGTATAGACAAGGAATCAGAAGACTTGAAGAGAGGATCATGGCAAAGGGTCTCATAGGAAATGGACTCTTGTTTCGCCAACAACTTGATGAGCAACCACACTTGAGCGGTGCTCCAGCTGTTCTGGGTCAGCGATGCCAGCAAGAAAAATGTGGTGATTTGCTCCGACGCTTGGCTCACCATTTCTTCCAACGCATCACCAGGAGCTTCTCCCGATCTCATACGTCTCACAAAGGCTTGAAGATCCAACATTCGTCCTCCCAAAGGTTCAAGGCACGAGTCCAATTCATTGACTTGAGTTTGGCTCTCTTTGTTGAGCTGGTTCAACACATAGTGACGAGCCAGTCTCTGCGAAGCATCCGATAACGATATCAGTTTCATTACTTGGTTGGGCAAAGCACTGGTCAAGTGCAGCATACTGCCCACATCATGGGTGAGAATTATAACATGGGCCAAATTACTCTGAACAAGTTGTGCCGACCACTCGGAAATCATTTTGAAGATAAAGTCCTTGTCTCCATCAGCACGGCCCGCAAATTTATCGATGACAATCACAGGTTTCCGCTCAGGATGCTGCGAGAGATACTCGTCCTCCGAGAGTATATCTTCTGAAGTTGAGTCGGCTTGCTGGCGTCTGCGTTGTCTGAGAACCAGTTTTTTGTACTTGGCATAATCTTGAAGTGCGAGTTTGCGAATAGCCAGCGACGTAAGTCCAAACATATTCTTGAGCTGGGTTTCCTTGGACTCACTCAAGCCCGACTTTTGACCCGTAAGGCCCTGAACACCCAAGTCGACAAATTGCGAAATGGAATTTGTCCAAGTAAAAACGGGAAAGTAACCCAATTGCTGAGCAGTAGATTCTATCAAGGCATTATCCGAACGGGATTTCACGAGCGCTTCACAGTCAATGTACAAGAGTTTGTTGCCCAAAATAGGGTCGTCTCGCAAAGTGTGCTCGAGAACGAGCTCTTCTTTGCCCGAGCCCTTTGGTCCTCTGACAATGATAAATGTGTTGATATTTTCGTAGATCCACAACTTGAGCTGCTTGACCTTTTCGTATCGCTCCGACCACAAATCGTTGGGACCTTCACCCTTTTCTCCTGCAAATTCGTCTTCTTCGTCACACCCAAATTTCAGGTCGATGTAGTCGTAGCCCAGGTCGATCCACCGTCTAACCTGTTCATATGGCAACGAGACAAGTTTCAAAAACTTGTTATCCTTGTAAGAGTCGAGAGTAAGGCGGTGAGACACATTCTGCATGATGAACCATTCACGAATTGGATCGAAAATGAACACGGCTGCCGTCGCCAAGAGTGCCAAAATGATAGGAATTGCAATCCGCTGATGGTTCCCAATAAAGTCAGTAATGTAGTTGACCCTCTTCAAAGGAAGGTACTGGATATGGACCACGGTATTGCCGCTGTTTAGGGTGATTCCCGTCACACAATTTTTGGCACAAATGGCGGATCTGATTTTACGAAAGTGAATCACAGCAGGTTCGGTTCCAGAACCAGGAGCAATATCAATAATGAGTCCATATCGACGGAACAACACGTACAACTCTTCCTCGGTGAGTCTTTCACCTTCAAACTTGACCAGAAGCTTGACACTGGGAAAACGGCGCAAATCCTCAATCCATGGCGTTCCTTTAACTTGAAAACAGCGAGGAAAATGGTTCCAGATTTTGTTCAATGGTCCAACAAGAAACCTTTCGCCGTATAACTGTTCATTCTCCTTTGTATTCTGGCATATGAGACCCACGAGTTCACGAGCAGACATCGTGGCCGGCAATTGAAATTTGACAAAGACTCTCCGTCTCTGCGCATCGGAACAAGTTCAAGAATTCTTACGTCTTTTGGTAAAGGTTCTCTTTCTGTGCTTGAGAGGTTCATAACACGTTCACGGATATCATCTTCAGAACACCTGTTGACCGGAAATAGCAAAGTAAAGTATTGTTTCCACGAATAGCGTGACACTGAGAATGGGTAGATATGGTCGAAATACAAAACCACTGCGTTTTTCCGGTCGTAATCCAACACCCCGGTATTAGACACGGAATTGTTCACTTCTAGCGAGTCTGCTTCTTGCATAACATGCTGGATATCGGAAGTATAGCGCAAAGATGTTGCGGGTCTGAACGGTGAAAAACGCAACTTTTCAATCCTTACAGAAGAGATCCGGCCTCTAGAGGAATACCTGAGGTTCCTGGACGCTGCCAAAGTCGCCAAACGGATCCCTGGGCCGCGATTGGCAATGGTGGCAAAAGTACGAATCATGGCAAGGAAGAGAAGATGATTGCGATAAGCGTGAGAGCGGCTGCGCTACGTGCAGGAATAGACAGATTCGAAGCAAGATACGAAAGTCAAACGGAAAGAAGTGAAAAAAGATTAGAGGGAATACTGAAGACTTTAGAATCGAGGTACCAGGTTTTTGGTATGATTTGACCAGCCTTTTTTGGTATGTTTTGAGGTTTTGGTTTTTTAAAGTGATTTTTACTGATAATTTGCAGTCAATGAATTCGGTGATTGTAGTTTATTTCTGAATCTAAACTAGCTTTTGATTATTTTCCGATTCTAGTTTAGTTGATAGCTCACGAAATGTTTTCTCAAATCTAGTCTTGCTTAAAAGAAGCTTTGGTGGGTGTTAAGTCTTTATTTGGAGCTTGAGATTCTGCTTCATAGAACTCAATAAAAATTCCATAGGGTTTAGTGTACGCTTCATAATTGCATACATCTAATCAAGTCATGGTTTTCTAAGCAATTTTCTGGAGTCAGACTAGTATCAAAATCATTATTACAATATCTTTAAAGGTATCTTGAGTCATTAAAAAGTCTGATTACCCTTATATCTGATGTCTTAATTCAGTTAACATTTCACTTCAAAAATGACCAAGGACCTTCTTCACTTGAGTATCGACCTTTAACTTTTTTAATGTTCTGCTTTTGCAGTCGAGAAAATTCGTATCAGATAAATATTGCTACTGACTACATAATAATTGACTTTGCCCAGCCTACTTCTTTCCACAATATCGAATTCTTTCCTGATTGTCGTGGAGCACTTAAGTTGTAGCATTCTCAAAAAGAATTGGTCTGCCTTGAAAAACTGAATCTCACCGAGTGTCTTCTCTATGTACTTAGTCTACAATGTTCCACCCTAGTTCGGTATCATTCGATTGGTCGCTTCGTGCGAACCGAAGTAGATGCGGGTTGTTCTGGGCTTCGCTTTGAATCCCGGAACCACCGTTAGGTTCGGGGATCTTCGAAGAGGCCGGGCACATAAAGTGCTTTGACCTAATTGCGAAAATTTTTGGCTTTTATACCGCGAACATCTGCAGGAATGGTGGGTGGATGAAGATGAAGCCTCCACTAATCTAACCCGCTTTCCAAATCCTTGAAGAAATCCTGGGTCCGAAGCGGCTCCACCTTGGCCTCCCCATCGCCAACACGCTTGCCGTTTTTGTAGTTGTTTCGGATGTACTCGCGCATGGAATTGAGGGCTGCTTCGCGGCACATTTCCTTCAAGTCTGATCCCGAGTAACCATTGGTCCGCAGAACCACCGCCTCTATATCGAAACTGGGGTCCAAAATAGTATCGCTGAGGATTTTGTCCAAGATCTCGCGGCGCTGGCGAGCCCCTGGTTTTCTAACGGGAAACTGCTTGGGCATCCGTCTCATGAATGCCAGATCAATGTCATTGTGACGGTTGGTAGCGCCCATTACAAGGACGCGGCCATTGGATACGAGACCATCCCACAAAGTCATCCACTCGGCTTTGAGAAGTGCGCTGACCTCGTGGTCCGACAGCGACCGGTCGCGCAAAAACAGATCGATCTCGTCAATAAATATGATGCACGGCTGGAGCTTGTTGGCGAGAGAAAAGATAGCATCTACAATCTTGTTGCTCTCGCCGTACCATTTGTCCATTATTGTGGACATGCGAACCAGAAGGAAAAACGCACCGCTTTCCTTGGCAATGGCTTTAGCCAACATGGTTTTCCCGCACCCGGGTGGTCCGTAAAAAAGAACTCCTTTGGGAGACAGCACCAAAGTGGAATGGGCAGCAAATAAATCTGGTTCTGTTAAGGGAAGAATCACCAGTTCTTGAAGCTCACTGATGATATCTTCAAGTCCACCAATATCGGCGAAATTCACGGCAATTTCCTCCGGACTCACCAAGTTGTTGAGAAGCAGCTTCTCGTACTCGTTGAGCTTCAAAGACCGTAAAGAAGGGTGAGAACTTTGAAGTCGCTTGAAAATACCGGCCCCTTTTTTTCTGTTTTCCTTACTTCCTACCGGTCCATCGCTCTCCAAAAGATGAGTTACCAAGTAGTACATCAGGAGACCTGCTCCCGTGAGGAAGAAAAGATCGCTCAAAACCTTTAGGTCCAACCTGAATTTGAGATCACTGAGCTTCATGTGGCAATTGCGATCGCGATAAAAATTGTATTGGGGTTGGTACTGCAGAATAGCGAGTGTATCTGCAGTCCATTTCTCTATCTGCGATGCTCATCGCAGTTCACATACTAGATGTCGACCCATGGAATACGGCTTCCAGGGCAGATTTTGGATCAGATAAAGACACTGAGCGGAAACGGCGAGCACGATGAACGCCAGTTTGTAGCCAGGAAGCGTAGAACCAACCGGAAGGATAAGCGCAAGGAAGAACGGCAGATCAAGAAGCAAAAGAGAAGCCAAAATGGAACAAAAAATGGACAAAAATCCGCGATAAAGCATGGAAACGGTAATTCTGGTGCTGAAAGTACACCCAAAAGTGTTAAAGGGGCGAAAGAACGACAAAAAAGCCGTAAAAAACTAACCAAAGAAGAAACTCACAATGATGAAAGTGAACTGGAAGTTGGTGAAGAAAGTGATTTTGGCGGATTTGAAAGCGACGAGAATGACCACGATACGCTTGGCAGTGCTGATGACTCGGGTGATTTTGACAGCGATTTTGGTGATGATTTTGGAGAGTCTGATGAAGATGACTATGGTGATCTTGAGATGGTGGACAATCCTTTGGAACAACTCCGCAAGCTCAAAGCACAGAAAGCCAAGGAGAAGGAGGACCCGCTAGAGCAGCTTCGAAAAATAAAAGAGAAAAAGGCAGAAGAGAAGAAGAATTCAAAAAATTTGAAGGAGAAGAATTCCATCAAGAAATCAAAAAAAGAACCGGTTGCTCTGGTCGACAGCCACACCTTGAGGCAGCTAGAACAGGACGAGCAAGACATAGCGTACTGGTCAAAGAAACTTGGCTTGAAAGGTGGTAAAAGGGCAAGTTGACTGCACAAGATGAGAACGATGTTGTGGGTGGTTTACTTGATGGACTTGATTTTATTGACGAAATAGGTGAAGAGGAGAAGAGGGGGAAGAGGGAGAAAACTCAGAAGATTTCAATTTGTTAGAAGATGAACTGAATGAATCTTTTTCGTCGGCAAGTGAAAGTGGCTCGGATTCAGATGGAGGCTCAGAAAATCCATATGTGGCTCCTACAAAGTATATTCCACCAGCAGTTCGCAGACAGCAGGAAAGCGAGTCTTCGGAGAACATTGCTCTCAAACGTGCTATCAAAGGACCGTTGAACAAGCTTTCGAGTCAAACATATCATCTATTGTCAATGAGATCATTGGACAATTTTCTTCAAATCCTCGGCAAATTGTCAACGAAACCATTACTAGTATTGTCATAGACAGTATTGTGCTGCAGGGAAGATTACTAGACACTTTTGTGTATTTGCATGCTGCCGTTGTTGCAGCCATTTATCGCATTCGAGGTATCGATTTTGGTGCTTATTTTATTCAAACTTTAGTGGAAAAATATGATTCCAGCGATGACCAGAATAAAGCGAGATTCAACCTCATCACGCTCTTGTCGTCTGTCTATGCTTTTGGGTTGGTTTCAGCAAACTTAATTTATGATTTTATCAAATTGTTCATCAATGATCTCGGCGAAGATAATGCGGAAATTTTGCTTCGTTTAATAAGAACTTCTGGAAACCAGCTCCGGTCCGAAGACCCTTCGGCGCTCAAGGAAATTGTTGTTCTCACCAACAAAGCCGCTGCAAATATTCCAAAAGATTCTAAATCAACCAGACTCCAATTTTTGGTGGAAACCATTTCTTCATTGAAAAATAATAAACTCAAAATTCATTCTGAACCAACTTTCCAGTTGATTACCAGACTCAGGAAATACCTTTCATCCATAAGAAGCTCCAAGCTCAACGATCCCATTCAGGTTTCGATTTCCGATATCAGAAATATCGATACCGTCGGCAAATGGTGGTTGGTCGGTTCAGCATGGAAAGGAAGCAATCAGGAAGAAAAAGAAGACTTTAAAGTCAACGAGCCTGCCGATATGGATCTCTCAGAACCCAATTGGCTAGAATTAGCAAAAGCTCAACGAATGAATACAGATGTCAGAAGGGCAGTTTTTATTTCAATTATGTCTGCTGAAGACTATATGGACGCAATTACCAAGTTGGACAAGTTAGGACTCAAGAAAGCCCAGCAAAAGGATATACCTAGAATTCTCATGCACTGTGCCAGCGTGGAGCCGGCGTGGAATCCATACTACGGCTTGCTAGCCAGCAAGCTATGTGAAAGCCATTCGCACAGAAAGTCGTTACAGTTCATGTTGTGGGACTTGATAAAAGAGCTCGACGGGTCCCAGGACGATGATTCTGAACCTGAAGACTTCCCGCTCAATGAAGACCTCGATGATGAACAGCAACTCAAGAGAGCCTTGAATTTGGGACGTCTTTTCGGGTTCCTTTTTTCAGAGGAAAGTCTTCCGTTACACTTGCTCAAAAACGTCAACTTTCTAACGGCAAGTGGAGACTTGACGGTGTTCTTGGAGCTTACTTTTGTCACATTCTTTGACAGAGTAGCCAAGAAATCCAAACATGGCAAGTCCATGGACGATTCTCTTCATCTCTCTCTTCTTTCGAAAATGAGCCAAGAGCCCACATTGATGAAGGGTCTCAAACTCTTCATTCAAAAGTTGCAAACTAGTGAGTATGTCACCAGTGCCAAGCAGCGGGCACGGGTTGAATGGGGAATCGAATCTGCCACAACAATTCTTGAAGAATTGATTGCCAATTCCGACAATGTGTAGCATTCCAATAAACAGTTTCACAGTTTATTCATAGTCTCTTTCCAACACCGCTACACTCTCGACATGTTTCGTTTGTGGAAAAAAGTCAAACCCAATAACTTCACGAACAGTGTATTTTTGCGGCATTGCCGTAAAGTACTGAAGGTCCCTTGCTTGGCTGAATACGTTGCAACTCACATAAACGATGAGCTTGGGACCAAACTCGTGCAACTGTTGTAGAAAACTTTCATCGGAACCCTTCCGAGAAGGATCTATAATCACCATAGTTTCTTCAGGATTGAGTTCAGCAGACAAGAAACTCTCGTGCTTGAAGATAGCATTAGATGTACCCTCTATGAACTGCACATGCTGCGGTACAGCTAAACCATTTAGCTTAGCATTATGAGTTGCATACTTGATCGCTTGGCGTGAAATCTCAATACCCACTACTTTTCCGTTTTTGACATCATTAGCTAAAGATATGCCAAAGAACCCAGAGCCGCAGTATGCATCGACAATGTTTCTGATTCCTTTGGAAGACATCGAATAGCGAACAAAGTCAACCACATCCGGCAAAATCGAAGAATTTACTTGAAAAAATTCATTTGCAGGAAACTGAAATATTGACTCTCCGATTTTTTCGGTGCACACTTTCTTTGAATCCGTCAAACAGGTTTTGGACGATTCTCCAGTTTGAGAGTTTATGCGCAAGCTCTCACGAAGAAACAAGGTGGCTCCTCTTTGCTTTTCTCCTTTTTCGTAGTTGGCCATTATGGAATTTTGAGTTTCTTCACGTACGTCAGAGAGTGCACTTTCAACGATAGAAGTGGCTAGAGGACATTCGTGAATATCAACGATTCCCTTGTCTTTGCTGGACTGCTGAAACCCTATATTCGGCACAATTTTGTTGGTGAAATTTTCTCGTTGAAAATGATAATGCGGAGTTAGTTTGCTTCGGTACGCATACTGTAAGGGAGAAGGAACAACCATCCCAAACGTATCTGGCGACTGTGGTTGATCAGGGAATAAAAATTTGTACGCTTTTTGGATTGTAGCTTGTTTCAACTTCAATTGTTCGTCGTAGCTTACCATTTGGAACTGACACCCAGAGCAGCTGTCAAAATGTGAGCAAACTATTAAATCGTTATTACGTAGTGGGCTCATCTCTGAATTGAAGCCTATCACCTCGGCTTCAGCAAAAAAACGATAGTGACGCTTAACTTGAATTTTGACATTATCACCAACAAGAGCTTTTGGTATTTGTACCACAGTAAAGCCGGTTTCAGCGTATTCAAGGTAAGCACCTTTTGGAATTAAGGCTAGTCCATCACCGTTTGCAGTCTGGTAAAGTACCTTTGCGTCAAGCTGAATAACGGGTCTTGATCTTCTATCATAAAACTGTTCAATTGTATCCGAACTATTCTCCACAACCTCGAGATTAAGTGCCTCTTGTGAAAGAAAGTCTGCTATTTCCATCTGAAAGATCTTGTCACTTGCAGCTAAGTCCGCGAAGCTCGAATTTTTCACTCGAGTCGTACGTGCTTGTTTCAAAGTTCTTCTTGTTCTGGTATCGTAAGCATGATATTTAGCAATGGTATTAGTAGTGTATGCTCTCACAATAAGCGAATGTCGTATTCGGCATAACTTCACTCGAGAAAGCATTTGGCTCACAGGTTTTTTTTTCAGGCTGCAAATCAAATATTTCGGGACTGCAGGTAACATCAAGCAGCAGTATCGACTGCAACATCTTCATCTGGATACTCACGGAGGTCCAAGGTGACGGTTTTTGAGCTATTGGCCTGCTGCCCCTATAAATTCCGACAAGAGCATCAGATTTCTCAAACAAAGTGTTTTTCAACGAAATAACAATGAACTGAAAATTGGGTCCGGCATGGTTCTTGATGTAAGTCGCTATACGATTGACGTTTGCAACATCAAGAGCAGCATCTACCTCGTCCAAAACAAAGAATGGCGAAGGTTGATACGAGTGGATTGCAAATAGCAAAGCCAAAGCAGCCATGGTTTTTTCTCCTCCTGAAAGAAGATCCATATCACGGAACCGTTTACTTGGTGGCATAGCGTGATATTTAACACCAGCATTGTATGGTTCTTCCTCGTCTTCCAAGGTCAATGAAGCAACTCCGCCGAATGGCGAAGATGACGATTTGGTCAACTCCTTATAAATGAAGTCTATCTTTTCAGCAAGATGGTTGAAAGTTGTCATGAACATGCGAAGTCGATTCTCAGTAACCTTTTTGAATTTCTCGTATGCTTTGTTCTCCGCTTGTCGTGCTTTTGTATGGTCGCGGTCGTAGCTTTTGAGCTTCTTTTCAACCTCCTTTAGACGCTCTATTGCTTTGGCGTTAGGTGCTAATTGCTCCAACTCCTCTGTTATCGATTCAATCTTTGCAGCCATTTCTGCTTCCACCTTATAACTATAGTTGTCACGCAACCGCTTCTGCAAAAGATCATAGTCCACCTCAATGGAGTATATATGATCCAGAATATGATCCATGGTTTCGTCAATCTCAAACGTCTCGAGTAGTCCGTCCTTAAGCGGTACATTTATGCCATCAATTTTGCATGACTTGAGAACGGAAATACGCTCCATGTCAACGTTCAAAAGTGACTCCTCCATACCTGCAACAGCTCGCGATTCAGACGCTAGCTCATCTTTGATATCTGTGATTTGCGAGTCGATTTCTTCCGCCGCTTTGGTTTTGCTGGCAACTTGAGTGTCAAATTGATCCTTTTCGGATTGTAGAACTTCTAATTCCGCTTCAAGTTTGTCGACCTCGCTTTCCTTAAGGCTCTTCTCATCCAACTTTTCCACTATCTGGCCCTCAATTTTCAAGATTCTTTCAGCAAGATCATCTAGCCTATTCTGTGTTTCCTCCACAGACTCTTGGTCAAAGTCGAGTTTGTTCTTCAAAGTCGAAATCGCCTTGGAGTATTGCATCCTCTCCTTGGCTCTCAGACGTAACGCTGATCCATATTTATCCTCGTAGTCAGTAATACCATTAGCGAATGAATATTTCTTGCAGAAACCATCATAAATTTTATTCTGCAATGATGTAACTTCCTCTTCGCACGAACTGATTTCTTCTTCGATTTCTTGCTTCAACTGCATCTTTTCCTCTATGGATGTGTTGACGTCTGCAATGAGCTTATCCTGGTACTCTATCTCAGATTTCTTATCCTGGATGGCTCTTTCGATAGCTTCTCGTTGACCTGTCAATAATTGGACATTATCTTCCAACGCAATAACCTTTTCAGCAAGGTCATTGATCTCCATTTCCTTGGGACGCTGCTCAGAAAGTGATGCAAGTTTCACCGTGAGCTCTTCCTTCACTTGCGACAACTTATTCCACTCATTCTTATCCCACTGTACCAAGGATGAGGACCTTTCTTTCTGTCTTCCACCGCTCATGATACCAGACTTCAGAATCACAGATCCATCGAGCGTTACAAGTTTATTTTTCAATGAAGAGCCACCACCCCATTTCAATGAGCGTGCTAAATTGATATCGTCGACAACTATGGTGTCCTCCACCACATACCGAATAGCCTGTTCTAATTCTGGATCGTCATACTCGACAATATCAATGCCTGGTCTAGCAGAGGGGTGAAGTGAACGCAAATGGCTCAAGCTGATGGGGTCGCTAGTCACAGAATCTAATGGAATGAATGTTGCCACTCCAGATCTTCTCTCCTTGAGAATCTCGATGCACTTATGGGCTATAGTCGCAGTCTCAACAACGATAGAGTCAAAATTGCGTCCTAAAGTAGTCAGCAAAGCTTCTTCGTACTTTTGGTTCGTTGGTCTCACCAAGTCATAAAGCTGCCCGCGAATGGCACCTTTGGGAAAATGCCGTTTGAGCATGGCAACATTCTCCCTCAAGGCCTTCTGCTTGTTTGACTCCCTCCGTCGAGAAGAGAGTTCATCGAGTTTTAACAAGACGTCGCGAAGCTTAGAGTTGAGGTCTAGTTCCTGGCGAGAAAGCTCTTCTTTTTGACTGATAAGCTTGGAGCGGAGACCTCAGCAGACGAAATGTCACCTTGTACATCGCTGATTCTAGATGCTATTTCATCGCGCTTGTAGGAAAGTTCGGTCTCGATGGTGATTTCTAGTTTTTCCCTTCTTGACTCAGCAGTCTTTAGTTGTCGTCTCAAGTTACTTAATGTCACCTCAAGGGCTTCTTGATCATTGTGTACCAAGCTGAGCTTCTCTTCCAATTGTGCGCCCCCAGAAGCGAGATACTCCGCACGCAACGACTCATAATCTTGCTGGCATTGTGGAGAAACCTTTATATTGGAAGCCAGGGAAATTTTATCTTGAAACTCCTTGTAAAGACGCTCCGAATCCTTGAGCTGTTTCTCAAGGTTGGTCACTGCTTTCTTGCGAGAAGCCATTTCCAGAGTTAATTCCTTTTGCTTCGACTTGAGTTGGTTAACCTTGGCCATCAAAGACCGTTTGGAAGCATCGATCGGTATGAGATTCTTACGTTCCAGTTCGATGTTCTTCACCAAAGTAGCAATTTGCAGAGAAAACTTCTTTGGCGAAGCACATCTTTCGCTTGAGCCGATACCAATTTGTCGTAGAGTTCCTTCTTCTCTTCTATTTGCAGTTCAAGCTTTGAAATTTCTTCAGTTTTGGAACCAATCTCACTGGATATTTGCGCATGTTTCTGCTCATTGTGATAAAGCTTGTACAAATGAAGAAGTTTCGTGATATCAACGCGTTCCTGCAACTTTGTCTCGAACGTTTCCTTCTCGGCAAGCTGCTCTTTATATTGACGCGATTCCGAATTCAACGTTTTCTTGTGCAGAAACACCTGAGTAGTAAATTCGTGGGCGGCATCGTATTCATCTCTGAGTTTCTCATACTCCGGTTTAAGTTCTCCTGAGCCACTGATGGTCTCAATGAGCTGGGCAAGATCGCGAGGTGACTGCGATGCTATTTGCTCCACATCGCCTTGGAACACCAAAAAGTTTCTTGCCTTGATCAAAATGTTTTCCTCTTTCAACACCATGGAGTACTGATACGCCGTCACGTTCTTGTTGTTGATCTTGTAGTCTCCATTTCCACTGGATCCTATAGTTCTTTTGAGCTCCAATTGCAGACCATCGTCTTTTTCGTAGATGGCCTTTACATATGCCGAAGTTGGATTTGAGTGTTCAAAACTTGTATCTGCAGCTGAATCTCCACCAATTCTTCCCCGGTAGATCAAATCCTGGAGATTTCTAGACCGTAATTGAGACGAATTTACGCCTAAAACGAACGAAATTGCGTCCATCATATTTGACTTTCCGGCTCCATTTGGACCAATAATTGAGGTAAAAAACGAGTCCCCGAAACGCACTTTGCATGTCCCTCGATAGGATTTGAAGTTGTAAAGCTCCAAGCCTACTAAACGACCCATGGTGAAAGACGTGTTTTGTGCGCGTCTTCGCGTTGATTGATTTGGTTTTGAGTGCGGTGTATGGGTGGAAAGCCAATTCAATCTGGGGTAGTCGGTGTTTGGGCCGCGCGCCTTGGAGCGTACGGCTCTACCATGAGGATTGAGACTATATTGATAACAACTAACAGGAACGCCACAGCAAAACCTCCCGATGTTTTCGTGCCTTCCCATTGAGGAATTGTTTAGTAGCAGAGTAAAATTGGAGGAGGATGATGACTCGTTGATAGAAAATGAAAAGTTACTTGGATTTTACGATGAAGACAATTTCCAAGAATCTGATAAAACCGATGTTTATAATAGTTTTGAGGCTCCCAAATTGAAACAAAGCAACGTTCTGAGCGGCGAAAAGCTCCGGGCCTTGCGTAAGCTCATGAAAGACTATGGAGTGGGTGTATATTTGGTGCCTTCTGAAGACGAGCATCAGTCAGAATACACTGCTTTGGCAGATAAAAGAAGAGAGTATCTCTGTGGATTTTCAGGAAGTGCTGGAATCTGTGTGGTGACCCTAGATGATGCCTCAGAACTCACTGGAGAAGCTGCGTTGTCGACTGATGGCCGGTACTTTCTCCAGGCCGAAAAGGAACTAGATCCAAATCACTGGACTCTTTTGAAGCAGGAGCTGCTGGGTACCCTACGTGGCAGGAATATGCTGTGAGGAAAGCGGAGCAAAGTAGGTTCAGTAATGTGATTTCCTGTGATCCAGAACTCATCAGTTTGTCCACCGGAGAACGGTTCAAAAGCATGGCTGGAAATTTCAAGTTTGAACCAATTCTAGATGTCAATTTTGTGGATGAGATTTGGGAGAACAAGCCCCAGCGGTCCCTGGACCCAATTTATGAGCTTCCGCTTGAATACAGTGGAGAATCTGCTAACGATAAGATCGCTCGTGTGCGCAGCGAAATGGAAAAACTTGGAGGAACCCACTTGATCATTTCGGCTCTTGACGAAGTAGCATGGCTTCTCAACCTTCGTGCAGACACAGACATTCCTTTTTCTCCTGTTTTTTCAGTCATGTTATCGTGGACCACAAAAAAGTGACCTTGTACATCAACCGTGAAAAATTGTCAAATGTGAAAATTACCTAAAGTCCATTGATGGACTTGAAAGCAAAGATACTTCTGATTTTCTTGCTGATTTGAAGCTGCTTAGCAAGGATTCAGCGCTTATCCTTCCTGATAAAGCATCAACCACCTATGCTGTTTCTGAAGCAGTCAAACATTTGGGTACTCAGTACAATTCTGTGGTGTCATTTTTGAAGATCGTCAAGAACAAAACCGAGCTTTTCAACGCTACGGTTGCCCAGCACAAAGACTCACTAGTGTTCATAATCCTCGGTTCATGGCTTGAGCAGCAATTGTTGGAGAAAAATCGAAAAATCACCGAATTCGATGCTGCCTCAAAAATTTACGCTCTTCGAGAACAAATGCCTAACTTCAAGGGATTGTCTTATGAGACCATAGCATCCACCGGAGCGAACGCTGCTATCATCCACTATGCTCCCACCAAAGAAAACTGTGAAATAATTGATCCTACAAAGGTTTTTCTTGTTGATTCTGGTGCTCATTTCTTGGAGGGAACAACTGATATCACCAGAACATATAAATTTGGCTACAATGGGGTCACAGACAGACTCAGGAAGCTCTATACGCTAGTTTTGAAGTCCCACTTGGCTGTTGCAACAGCTGTTTTTCCTTCTGGTCAATCCTGTGGTTCTATTCTTGATGCTTATTCTCGTCAACCTTTGTGGAACGAAGGACTAGATTTCAACCACGGAACCGGCCACGGAGTAGGAAGCTTTGGTAATGTTCACGAGGGTCCTTTGTACATCTCCACAACTACTGGTGGATCTTCAACGCAAAACGTCTTTAAAGTTGGGGGAATTTTAACCGATGAACCGGGAGTTTATCTTGAAAAAGAAGAAGTTGGGATTCGAATAGAAAGTGAATTGGAGATAATTGAGCATTCTAGCACTGACAGAAATGGAAAACCAATGTTGGCATTCAAATATTTGACTCATGTTCCTTTTTGTCGTAAACTTATTGATAAGTATTATTTGAGTGGACTGAAATTGACTGGATCAACCATTACCATTCTAACATTCGGGCCACTTTTGCTGGAAAATTGAGGAGCCTAGGCGAGTACCGTGCAGAAAAATGGTTGATAAATGAGACCCAGCCATTATAACGAAAGATGAAAATGAGTACTCTGATTATTTGAAAAGACGATAACTGGCTTAATGTCTACTAATTGGTTAATTATTTGGCTTAACTTGCTTGTATTTATTAATTGAGTCATTGACCTACTCCTAGTCCTTTTACAATCTTTCTCTATGTCCACCTATCTATTATTATACACTTATAGTACACTTGAACACTGGGGAGTTCCCAAGAGCCCATCTTTTGTCTACTTGAACACCGGGATTTCCCAAGAGCCCAATTTCTACTTGAACACCGGGGGGAGTTCCCAAGCGACCCATCTTTGAGGACGCTGAAAGCTTCCTGGTTTGCGCAAACCTTTGGGTGCTTCAAGTCTTCCTTGTTTATTGGAGAGAAATGGAGACAGCTTGGTGAGTTGTGGTGGATCTTTTGGACGATAGCTGGGCATTCTCAATGGGCGCAGATGGTGGGAAATCACAGAAGATGGAAGGGCTGGTGAGTGTTGAATGTAATGAGATGTCTCCATTGGCTGGCTTGGCTGATTTAGAATCTCAGGTTTGTCTTCGTGGGGTTTATAATTTGGCCGTAATCTTTTGGGTTCTGGCAAATCGGACTTTTGCACTGGTTCTCCCCACCTCATTCGTTGCGCTTCCATGAGCTGGGCCATGGTGGTGAGAACAGCCGGTTCCACAGTTTTGAGATCAGTGCCGTTTCTGAATGCGTACACCGAGGCTATGGTAGCGGTACACGCAGAAACAGCGGGAACCAACGCAAACGAGTCGGTGTTGAGATCGCTCAATATATGGAAAACGTCATGAAGAGGTTTGGTGAGTTCGGGGTTCTTTTCTGGTCGACGGTTCTCGCGTGGTTTGTCGTCTTCCTTCTGCTGCTTTGCTAGTCTCTTAACCTTGCGCCTGTTAAATTCTTCTTCTGCCCATGCTCGTTTTTCGGCGCTGTCGTTGTCACCAAACATAAGCGATGCTCGCTTCAACACCCGCAGCCTCAAATCGTTGTCTCGGTTCCGCTCGGTGTTTTCTTCTCTCCATCGCTTTTTCCGCTCACGATTCTCAATCCGAATACGTTCCTTGTACTCTGGCGAGTCGACTTCCGGCTTTACCAGCGCCAGCTTTCGCTCGGAACTTAAAGCAGAATTGAGCGAGCTATCCAACGCTGCCACCATTTCTGACGAAACGGAATTCTCAATGCTATCTTGCAGCATATCTGGTAGACGGTCTGGTCCACGAACAAGATCAATGGCTCTCGTCACCAAGTCTGCCGCTGGACCTTCGCGCAAAAACCGCTGTGCTATCACGAGCCGGAAAACTAGGTCTTCTCTCTCGTGGGTGGACATGGACAGAATGATGTCTGTGGTGGTAGTTTTGGCCGGTGAAAAAGTCGACGTCATTTGCCGGATGGCCTGGAGTAAATTGTTGGTTCCACCAGCATGGATTCGAGAAGAAAGTGAGGAAATGAGAGAAGAAACGGATCCCGAAGATTGAAGCAAGTTGGACGAGTCCATTGACGTTCCAGCCGGGCGCATCGAGGCACGGCGACGAGCCAACGTTTCCGCGATCAGTAGCGGCTTGTCTTTGAGATCTATGTCCTTGGAGGTGTCAAGAGATTCGAGAAACAGTGCAGTTGTGGAGGGAGTATTTTGGCAAGTAAAGCGTTTGTGGCTGCTGAGCTTCGTGCTGACGATTGGTGGTCTTCGTGGCTTGGTTCAGCTGTGGTTGAAGAGCGCAGTAAGTTGGCTAGTTCGGGTCCACGACATGGTCGTCATGGTCATGGTATGCTTCTTTTTGGAAATGAGCCAACACCTGGTCGTCGATATGGGGCACTTCTTTATCGTGTCTTTGAACCTGAGAAGTTATTTCCAGGGCAATATCTCGCAAAGTTTCCTTGGATATTTCTGTGTCTGTAGCCCGTGAGACGATATTTTGTACAATGGAAGAGATATCTTCTTCCTCTCTCAAAGCACTCTTGAATGCATCGGCAATGGCCGAGTCCATGTCTTCGTGGTCGTGCTTGAGTACCTGCTGCAATGACGAGGAAATGACGGAATTGAGGTGGTCGTCGTTGGTTTCTTGGTGGTCCGAGGTGGATTTTTCGTGGTGGTTTTCGTGGTGGTTTTCGTCGTGGTTGTGGTTCTTTTCTCCGTCCATTGCCGAGCCTATTGCTCGTACCAAATCGTCTGTCTCGTCGTAGCGGCCTACTGTGCGCAAGGCGTCGCCTATGGCCGAGGTGAGTGCATCGTCAAGCTCGTCGTCGTGATTGGTGGTGTTCGGAAGATTGGCAGAATTTTCGGAAATGTTCGTTGAGGAGACGTGTTTCTCTTCAGGGTCTCCCTGACGACCCTCTTCCATCAAGGCGTCAGCTAGAGCATGCTCAATAGCTGCTGAGCTGTCGTTGTAATCATTCTGGGGTTCGTTTTGAGGTTCATCATTTTGGTTATTTTGGTCATTTTTATTTTGGTCTTGGTCATTCTGGGCCATGTTTTCATTATTCGTGTCGTTGCTGTGGCCCACTTCCGCCTGCACACTTTGCATAGCTTGAGAAATGGCTTTTTGAAGATCGAGCTCATCGTCATCGTCTTCAACATGCAATTTTTGTGGACTTTCTGGTGGGTTTTCCGAGCTTTGTCTTTCTGTGAGTGATTGCACAGACTGGGCAATCATGGCCCCAAGCGCCAAATCGTCCTGATCCGCTTCGGGGTCGTCCTTGGGATCCACCATGGGTTATTGTTGTGATGAGATTGATTGTGCGAGTTTTGTGTGCACCACACACCGATAAGATTTGCACCCAGAAAAAGGAACTGGAACAGAGAAATACGGAAAAGATTACAGAACTGACAATTATATTCACCAGGTCAATTCTCATAGCTTACTTCTCATAGCTCTATTTCTCATCTATTTCTTACTCATCCCGCAATGCAAAATTAACAATTAGCCCAAGCCGACCATGGCCCACTCCATCTTGTCCTCCCTGCTTGATGGTCCAGTTAAAGTTGTCCAATTTTTCGTTGGCGTAGCGAAGAACATCGATGTCAAACGTGCTGTTGCCGTAGGTGGGAATACTCACGGAATACTTGGAATCGGCCATTTTGACAAAGTTCGTATCGAATTGAAGGGTGTAGGTTGCAGCATCATTATAGACAAAATCTTCACAATGACTGAGTTTGGTAAAGAACTTTTACGCTCAGGAGGGTTGTCTGGGATGGTCAAGATGTTATCTATGTTGGAATTGAGGTTTTCCTTGGGATTTTTCTTATCCAAATCGACCCCCATATAGGTGAAGCTATTGAGAGCTGGAGAATAAAGATACGGCTTTTCGCCATATATATCGCCCTTGACGGTGCCATTGATAAACCAGGTGAAAAATCGGAGTCCCGTGGACAAAAGTGTGGTGGGAACATACTCCTTGATGGGAATTGTAAAGTCGTTTCCGAATAAAAGTTCAGACCCTTTGATGGCGGTTTTGGGTGTGAATTTCACGTCCAACCTAAGATTTGGAAGAGGAGAGGTTTCTGAGGATTCTGTGGTGTTTGCTGATTCTCCATTGAGATACTTTCCATCGCCCAAGTTGTAAAAACTGTTTGCAACATGTGGTTTTGCACCATCAAAGTTCTTGATACTAATCAAAATTTTGAACAAACCAATATCACTTTCTACCGAAACAGGTTTTCCTGAATTCACCGGAACCACCTGTGATTCCTCCGGGTTGTAGGAAGTTCCAGCACGAATTAATAATCGCTTGACCATGGTATTGACAGAGCAAACGGGCTACAAGATGTTGCTGCGGTTGTGCAGGCTGGTGCACGGGTGCGGCTTATTCGAACCGACTAGTTGCAGCCGTCACCGCCAGCGGTCGCGCCGGATCGCTTATTAAGCGGTGACTCACGTGCCACAGGGTGCTTGGTGCACGGGTGTGTCTAACTCCACGAAAACGAAGAAAATCGAAAAAGCAAAGACAAAGGCCTGTTCAAGAGAAAATGACAAACTTATTTCAATTCTTTATTTCTCCCTTTTTTCCCTTTATTGCGTTGCTTTTTGGGGGGTTCTTCTCGGACACCGGTCCCCCATCGCTTGGATGCAGGACCCCCACCTGCAACGGTGCGAACTATTTAAGTGCCCGAAAATTCCCCCATACCGCAACTACCATGACCAATTCTCTTGAACAGTTGAAAGCTACCGGAACCGTTATTGTTACCGATACCGGTGAATTTGAGTCCATCGCCAAGTACAAGCCTCAGGATGCAACCACCAATCCATCTTTGATTTTGGCTGCTTCCAAAAAACAAGAATACGCCAAATTGATTGACGTTGCCATTGACTACGCCAAGGACAAGGGATCTAGTAAGAAGGAAAAGGCTAATATTGCCTTGGATAGACTTTTGGTGGAGTTTGGTAAGAAGATTTTGGATATTGTTCCAGGCCGTGTTTCCACCGAGGTTGATGCCCGGTTGTCTTTTGACAAGCAAGCCACCATTAACAAGGCACTTTCCATTATTGACTTGTACGAGAAGGAGGGTATTTCTCGTGACCGGATTCTCATCAAGATTGCTTCCACTTGGGAGGGTATCCAGGCTGCACGTGAATTGGAAGAGAAGCACAATATCCACTGTAACTTGACATTGTTGTTCTCTTTCGTGCAAGCTGTTGCTTGTGCTGAAGCCAAGGTCACCTTGATTTCTCCTTTCGTGGGAAGAATCTTGGACTGGTACAAGGCTAGCACCGGTAAGGATTACGATGCTGAATCGGACCCTGGTGTTCTTTCCGTTCGTCAAATTTACTCCTACTACAAGAAGTTTGGTTACAAGACCATTGTCATGGGTGCCTCGTTCAGAAACGTTGGAGAAATCAAGGCTCTTGCTGGTTGTGACTTTTTGACTGTGGCTCCAAAGTTGTTGGAAGAGTTGTACAACTCTCAAGATGACGTTCCTCAGAAATTGGATGCAGCCAAGGCTCTGAGTGATGATGTTGAAAAGGTGTCATACGTCGACAACGAGGCTCAATTCCGTCTTTTGTTGAACGAGGACGCCATGGCTACTGAAAAGTTGGCTCAAGGTATCAGAAACTTTGGTAAGGATGCCGACACTTTGTTGAAGGAGTTGGAAGAGAGATTTTAAGACGAGGGTGAATTGAGAGTTTGAGTACTCGAAAGTGAATATATCGAGAGTTATAATCAGTAGTGAGTGTAATCAGTAGTAATTCATTATCGAGTAATTTGATTAGTTTGTTCGACTAGTTTTTTGGTTATCGACTTTTTATCAGCCGTTCGCACTATCGTCCTGCACACACCACTCCCACGTGGAGTCTTAAAACCTCCTCCAATCTATTCTTCACCAATGTTTTTGGCTCAAAGTTGGACCAGGAGGTTTATCCTCCATGGAAAGACTACTACATGAACTACAACAACTTGAGAAAGCTTCTCAAGGAGGGGGTGATACTTAAAGATAGTTGGACTGATAAAGACGAACAAAACTTTGTCAGTGCCTTGGACCACGATCTTGAAAAAGTGTATACTTTTCAAACCAAGCAATATGATGAGTTGAGCGAGACATTGGACGCGTTGCAGACCAAAACTGAGACTCCAGGCAAGTTTGACACGGCACAATTTCTGACAAAATTGGAGGAAACGTTGGAATTGGCTCAGGAATTGGATAGGTTTCAAAGACTCAATTACACTGGGTTCACCAAGATCGTCAAGAAACATGACCGGATCCACCCTGAGTTTCTGGTGAAACCATTGTTGAATGTTCGTCTCAAAAACTTGCCATTTCATTCGGAAGACTACCTGCCTCTTCTCTATAAGATCTCCGCATTGTTCCAGTTTTTAAGGGACAACTACAATATTGACCAGACGCTCTCCAATCTCTCGCTGTTGAACGAGGACACCACGCAAGACGTCAAATCGTTCAAATTTTGGATCCATCGTGACAACTTGATGGAGGTGAAAGCGACGATTCTTCGTCATCTTCCTGTTTTGGTTTACAACAACGATAATTACGAAGACGATGATGACGATGATGATGACGCTCTGAGCAACGATCCGGTCATCAACACCCTCTACTTTGACAATCCCAACTTTGATCTCTACAACGATAAGCTCATCAAGAAGGCTAATGCAGCGACTTTGAGAATCAAATGGATTGGAAAATTGCTTGATAACCCAAAGATTTCCGTGGAGAAAAAGAGCTTTGATCCTACTTCCGACACGTTTGATGTCAACGAGAAGGTTGTGCTCAAGGAAAAGTACTTGGATACGTTTGTCAAGGGAAACTTTTCACCTGAAAAACTCATCAAAAAAATGGAAAAACGTGGAGAAAATAGCAAGGATTTTGCCGATACCGTTGAAAACTTGGAATCTTTTATAACAGAACACCATTTGCAGCCTGCTGTGCGCAGTGTATATCGTCGAACTGCGTTCCAGATTCCAGGAGACGACAAAATTAGAGTGGTAATCGACTCGGATTTGATGTTCATTCGTGAAGATTCTTTTGACGAGCAGCGACCCATTAGAGATCCTAAGAAATGGCATCGTACCGATATTGACTCCAAAATTCTGAACCCATACTCGCTTCTTAGAAGTGGTGAATATTCGAAATTTCCATACTCGGTGATGGAGATCAAGATCAAGACGTCCAAGAACAACAAGCGTCTTCTCTGGGTCGACGAATTGGTTCATTCTCACTTGGTTAAAGAGGTTCCTAACTTTTCCAAATTTGTCCATGGAGTGTCTGTGTTGTTCTTGGAAGACGACAAGCTTCAGAACATTCCCATGTGGTACCACGACCTTGAAACAGACATCAAGGTTGATCCTCAACAGGCATATATCGACTCCAGAAGACGGTCTGTCAAGCAGCAAAATGACGAGGATAACCTTGCCAAATTTAAGCTGATGGTTGCAAGCAGCAGTCTGTTTTCTCCAAGAAGCAAGTCGTTTTCCGGTGCGGTTTTGACAGCTCCAGAAGCTGCTTCTCCTCAGATTTCTGGGAAAGAGTCGCTGGTATTGACCAGTGGACTGGTTCCTTCTCCTCCTACTGCCCCATTGGCCAGTATTGAAGATGCCAATGAAGACGACGATCTTTATCCTCTGTCGGATGACGACTCGCCTACGGGAATTACTCGAATTCTCAAACTTCCTGGTCGGCTCAACGTATCAAAGTTAATTGATGTTGACTCAGAAGGAGAAGAAATCGAACTTCCTGCCGGTGTAACCAAACCGGAAACTTATATCAAGAATTCTGGTCCTTTGAAAATCGAACCAAAAGTGTGGATGGCCAACGAACGGACCTTTAACAGATGGCTCCATGTGACCACCTTGATGTCGACTTTGACTTTTGTCATTTACTCTTCGTCTATGCGTGCCAATTCGCCCCAAGTTGCGAATACCTTGGCGTACATTTACTTTGGTCTCACATTATTTTGCGGAGTTTGGGGTTACTACATCTTCCTTAGTCGCCGTAGTATCATTATGGAGCGTTCTGGAGCACATCTCGATAACCTGGTGGGTCCATTGGTGGTGGCTTTTGGATTAATAGCAGCGTTGGTTGTGAATTTTGTGCTTGGTTTCCGCCATATTGCAGCTGCCAACTCGGTCAATGCACAGGGAGCGTCCAGCTTTGTTTCGGAGTCATTTTATGCCAACAACCCATGGCACAAGCAGGTCCATGAACTTATGTTCTGGATGGTGAGGGGTCAATTCTAAAGAATAATTGAAAATCAGTAGATAATAATATGAAGAAAGGAGTAAGATAGGAGGGAGTATGAGAATATTGGAGTACTTGTGCTTTTTCCTTTTTTTCACTCTAATTTAATGGCTGCAATTCCAAAGTTGTTGCAAAAGACAGAAAATAAATGAATAGTAAAAGACTTAAATTTGACAAATAGAAATATTAAGGTAACTCTGAAGAGCAGTTGCACACTTTTGGGAGAACAAAATTGTAGCTCTACACTTGCTAGGGCAATCCATTGCATACTAGTTGGAACCAGTCTGGTCGTGCTTTCCTCAATTTGAAATTTCGAATTGGCACTTTTGATGGCACCGAGTTAACAGAGCGCGCGACAATTTCATCTTGGGTTGCGCGAACCAATTTTGCACCAAACTTTTGCGAAAAGTGGGACAGAAATCTTTTTGCATGCAGAAGGCTAACAATTTGCATCAACTACTGAGACGTTATAGCATACTCTATCACGATTTCGGTAACGAACCATTTAGTACGGAAAATGCGAAATTGTCACATTTATTCGTTACATTTGGTAAGAGCTATACTACTTAAATCCCATTTTTGCAATTTGAATTGCACACTACCAATTGAGGTTGCAAAAATGGCCTCTATGATGACATCAGTTGGAGCCACGTCTTCTGTCGTTTTGAGGCTCTTTGCTCCTTGCCGTTTCCACAATTGAATCGATATCTTTAGTTGATGTTTCCCAAAGATGCATCGACATTTGTCGCAATGTGAGATTTATCAGTTTCCGACAATACTCCAAATTATCGATCAATTCTTTTCCCTCTGGTGTATGAGGATCCACCTTCAGCTCAATATAAGAGACCAATGGCTTTGTCCTTTGGGCGTTAGACTTGGCCCATTTGATTCCGTTTGCTTTGCAATGCTTTTCAAGATTTCTTATACAATGATCATTGAAGAAATACTCATTAGCTACTTCGTGGACAGTTTTTGCCTTTCTTTTGAATATGATCTCAAGGCGAGCAGCCTCGGTAGTTTCTCACGCCGTCTGTTCCAGTAAAAGATTTTCTGTGGAACCAGATGAATTTGAGTGTGTGCCACCAGGAGTAGCAGCAACTGTTGTATCGCTCGATTCCTGGCCAATTTGACCATTTTGGCTTCTCAAATGAGGAAAACTTATTTGACGGTTCTGCTTAGTCTTCAGATCTTTATTGCTTTGCAATTCTTGGATCAAGCGTTACTGCGCTGCAAACATCTTCTCCATTTGCAACTTCATTGTTTGTATTTGTGTTGCCGTTTCTTTGATTATTTGTGTCGTCATCTCCTTCATTTGTGTTACCATTTCCTCCTTTAGTGTTGTCATTTGAGTTGCCAATTCCTCCTTCATTTCCGTTGTCATCCACTTAAACTGCCTAGCAATGCTTTCTTCTTGTCGTTTAAATCCTATGGACATATTGCGTTGTAGATTGTCATTGTGGTCTTCACTCAAATCAGCTGGTTGAAATTCACAACGAAAATTCTCGTATTCGGTTTCAAGCATTCAAAATCTGGTAGAAAAAATAGTAAAATTATATGCTAATTTGTGGTATCCATTCAATAAATTTTGTCTTCCACTTTTTACATTAGGACATCTCGTAATATAGACAACTGGCTCCAATATTAGGCGGTTTAGTCTATGAACTTACTGTTGAAGAACGCGTTAATCGGAGGATCAAGCTGATACTTGGATGCAGTCCATTTACTTCTGCACCCATGCACCACACACCTCTATATCAATTCTTCGCGTGGACACCTCACTATGTCCCTGAATATCTCGCTTTATACCATCACGGCGTGTCTCCTATTGGACAACGAGGGCCGTAGGCTCTTTGCCAAGTACTACCAGACTCAGAATCCAAGCCATGCTTACAAAAATGCTGCGCAACAGAACCAATTTGAACAGTCGGTATTTTCCAAAATCAACAAAATGCATCAAGATATTTTATTATATGACAATCATCTTATAGCTTATAAGCAAACGAATGACGTGGTGCTAGTGGTTGTTTCTAGCGTGGCGGAAAACGAAGCCATGGTGTATTCGTTGGCAAATAACCTCCATGAGGCGTTGACGATTTTGTTGAATTCGTCGTTGGATAAGGCCACCGTGGTGGAAAAGTACGATATGGTGAGTTTGTGTGTAGATGAGGCCATAGATGACGGGATCATATTGGAAATGGACCCTGCGATCATTGTGAGCCGGGTGACCAACCCGCCATCGGCCAGTGCGGTTGCGGGAGAATTGCTGAGCAAGATTGAATTTTCGGAACGAGGACTTATGAATGCGTTTGCGTTTGCATCGAAGAAGCTTAGTGAGAGAATACAGCAGGGAATTTGAGCGGAAGCCGCCGACAAGAGGTGGCGCAAGCCACCGAAACGAGGCAGAGAATGTTGGAGAGACTCAATGAATGCTTAAAGCTAGTGAGAATTGAAGCTATTGTGAGAGACGGTTATGAGTTTCTTGAGTTTCTTGAGTGAGTATAAAGAAGTGAAGTTTAAGCGTAAGGATAATACTCATAATTTCACCAAGATTTTGAGGATTAAGAATTATGCTGAGAAGTGTAAAGTATGAAGGTGATTAACTAAAATGAATAAAGAACTAAATCGATGTGATCAAGTGAAGAAATGAAGAAGAAGAAAAGATGATCGATTCTTCATATTCTTCTTACCATCAATATTTCGTAGGTATCCTACGTAGGATAATGCTATAGTCAATTACCGTGAGAGACTGGATCAAGTAGAACCATACCAAGAAAGGAATGTAAAAAATTTGAGATAATCGCAAGTGTAAGAATATTTCTTGAAGAGAAACATTGCAAGAAACTAAAAATAAGTAACTTCGACATTCTATAGGAACTCGCTTAAGCTTATAAGATTTCAATACAAACTCTTTCTATCCATTATGAAGAAACACAGAATTTCCGCTATAACATTCAACGGACAATTAGCTAAATTATCGAAATTACATTCTTCTTTCTTCCTTACCATCAATTCTAGATATCACTTGTAGAAGATATGAAGAAGCAACAGCAAAGATTATCGAATTCTTCATATTCTTCTTTCTTCACCTACATCTATACCTACTTCGTAGGTATCGATTGTAGGATCACTTTGTAGCAGTAACAGATCTCAACGACGCAACAGCCTCAAGATTACTAAACGTCACTTCTCCAGTCTCCACAGCTTTCAGCGCAGCCACACGGTCCTCATGTTCCATGGCTTCTCTCCATTCTCTTTCTCTTTCCATGACAATGTGCAAGTTTCTAAAGTGGAAAAAGAACAAAATTGCAAGCGCAAAACCCACACAAGCCATAGCAACGAAAGCCCAAATAATATGAGGATCATATAAAGCTGGAGTAATGGCTTCGGAAAGTGCCGCGGAAAGAGCCGACGAAAATAAGCAAAGTGCCATCACCAATCCCTTCATATTTGGAGGAGCACGAGTGTAGGCGATTTCGTACGAGGTTGTCATGGCGAAACACTCGGAAGCGGCTTGTAAAACGTACAAGGAAACTTCGTTCCAAGCGGTGATTGGAGCCACTTGATCACAAGTTGTAGCTTTGTTTCCACATGGAGAAAGTGTGTAGATTCTGTGCTGGATGATGGCTCCTGCTACCTGGGACATGGCAGCGATGAAAAAACCCAAGGTGATTCTGTAGGCTGGACGAAAGTTGATTTTGTATTTTCTCAAAAATGGGTAGACGATAACGTCCAAAATGGGAATGATGACGATAATTGCCAACGGGTTGAAATTATTGAACAAATCGTTGGGAACTCCATTAAGAGACATGGACCCAGCCTGAGACGTTTGCACGGAACCAAGACCTCCATCGTTGATGAGATAGATGGGGAAGTAGATGAAAATTTTACACGAGTCGATGGTTTGTTTCACGTTCAAAACCCATTGGTCGTTCCAGGTGATGGGTTTGTTGTTTCCATAAGTTGTTTCTCCGCGTTTTTCCATCTCTGAAGGCATAGCATAGTCCCAAAAAGTGTTATTTTTGAGACGTTTAATCCAGCCTTTTTTATATGAAACCCGCAAGATTCTCGAGGTGTTGGTCAATGCCGAGCCTTGTGGATCCATGACGGTGATTCTCGACTGCAAGTACCAGAAAACAGCAGGAACAATCATGTAAATAATGATGGGAATGAAAAATGCAAACCAGAAACCAATGCGTCTTTCCATATATGAGGTAGCCAACTGGAAGAAAGATCCAATATTGATGGACCAGTAAAAGTATAAAGTGACTCTTTGCAAAGATTTTTCACGGTCCACAATGACTTTTTCGCCAGAAGGTAAAACCTTAACCACGTCGTGTTGTTCCTTGTACTGGTCCAATAAAAGTGGTAATAAATTAGGTTTGATAAAACCAGTTCCCATAGCCAAAGTTATAATAGCGAGGGCAGTGGGCACGATAGCGTGACCCTGGGCAATCACGCTGGGAATAGCAGCAATAATGAACAAAACATGGGCGATGAAACCTGAAAAAACTCCAATCCAAATAGCTTTAAATCTTCCAATTTTTGTATCGGCAATAAAACCACCATAAAGAGGAAAAATATAAGCCAAGAAAGTCAACAAGTTGGTCATGGCCTGGGTGGTGGGCAATCCCATATTTAAAGCTCCCGGAGAAACATCTCCACTGCCATCTCCATGCATAACTTTACCAGTAGTAGAACCTGGAGGCAAAGGTCTTTGGATAAAATTTGACAAAATACCCTGAACCGAAAAGTATGAAGCTCTTTCTCCAAGCTCCGCAAGACACAACAAATAAATCGTCCAGTTGAGATTATGAATAACTCTTCTCAATGTTTGTTTTTCCAGAGCCGTTGGTTTTCTGAGTCCTTTGGGATTATACTCGTCCACATAGTTTGTGGAGTAATTGAGAGGGTCCTCAAAGTCATATTCTTCATCGGTATCGATGGAAATATGTTTTTGAGAGCTGGTTTCTTGAACCTTTTCGTCTACCGAGCTGGTCATTGAAATTAAAAACTAAAGAAAGTTTTCCCATTTTATACCATGATTGTTGATGATAAAAGCCACCAGATGCTCGTGCATAAATGGCACGGCACGAGATCACGATTGCGCAGGTGAATCGTAAATTACGCAAGCCATAGTATCGGATAATAGAAGAAATGCCGTGTCTGGGCGGTGTGCAGGATTCGGCCGGATTGTAGCGGGGTTGATTCCTGCACACACCGCTACGTCAAGTCAAAAATGTCGCGAGGCGGACGCATGCGCCTGCGAGCTACGCGAGCAGATGAAATAGTTCAGTGAAATAGTTCAGTGAAATTATGAAAATTGGTGTAGTAAGACCATATTCAAACAAGAAGTGTAGAATGTATGAATTCAAGATGCAAGCGATCTTTTAGACTGAAGGGGTCGGAGATATTTTGATCGCCGGCCGCATAATCTTTACCTCTTTAGGTTAATGAGTAAGCAGGGTGCGATTTTGCCGTGCGTTCGTATTCCTGGCTTAAAAGAATTTCGGCGGATTGCATAATGTCGCACTGATATACGGTGCCAACTGGAGATGCGGCACCGCTGCATACGAGCCCGGGCGGGGTGGGGGATTAGCGACGGTTGCATCGCCGAAGCGATCCACAGGAAAAATGAAGTAATTGCAAGGTACATCGATGATAGTAGTGTCACATTTAGTGACATTAGTCACATGTTGTCACGGTAAGTGTAACATTTGTCACATTAAATGTGATATTTTTTTTGACACTGATGTCACTACAAAAGATCATACAAGCCAAATCTAACAAAATAATTCGACCAAATCACCCGATTTGATTACTCCATTTTTCAGAAGAACCTTATCATTCAACTGGAAGGGATCGTCGCTTATATAATATCACCTAATCAAGTTAGTTTCTTACCTAATCCATTACAATCCTCAATTGACAATTCTCATGTTTCTTTATGGACGACCTTCACCATGCACTTTTACGGATCCTGATGGCCCAGATCCTTAAGGCTTCTGGGTTTGACAAGTGCAAGCCGACAACGCTAAATACAATCACCGATCTTTATATCCATTTTCTAAAAGTTTTACTTCAAAATTGTTTAAAATATCAAAGTCAACGTCATGGTACTCGAATGGATATTCGTGATATTACAAGAGCCATGCTAGATGTGGGACTTTTAAAACCAAATAGCTTCGAGGGGTGGTTGGATGTGTCGGATGTCCCTCGGTATGCATACGTTCAAGACCCCGGATCTAACTTGCATAAAAATTATCATCCTAAATCGGCACAATCATTTCGCGATTGGGTCAAGTATAGTGACCAATTCCGGGTATCACGCCAGTTGGCCGAGGTGCCGCGTGAGTTGGCCCAGAACCTTTTGGAGCGCCGGAAATTGGATACTTCGACCGAGTCGGAACAAGAACGTAAACGCCGCCGGTTGCGTGAACGACAGGAATATTACAATCATTTCAATATGCATGAAGACATTAATGATGATGATGTCGCCGATGCAATGGATGTAAATGTGTCGTGGCTCGAATATTTGGCCGAAAAAGATTTGAAGTTTGGCCACGACCAAACTTATGCTAATACTGTTTTGGAACGTCATGTAAGATCCGGGGGTTCCGACCTGCGACATTCCAATCATTATTTGGTTGCCAATGATGACGTAGAGGTTCCTGAACATGTTCAGGCATGTTTACCGTACAATAGAGAACGTATAGAGTTGTATGGGATAGATAAGTGACCAGAATGACGGTCACAAAATTACAGGTTAAGAAATGACGGTCATAAAATTACTGGTTGAAAAATGACTAGTCATAAGTTACAGGTCACAAACTGACGGTCACAAAATGACTAGTCACCATGTCTCACATTCTGTGTGCACATTATGTCCCCTGCGCGACGCGGTATTATTCCCAATTAAGCCACCGCCGGAGGTGCTCCCCCGCGCGCCCGCGACTTGTTTCTCGTCTTTTTACATTCTTTATCCTTTTGTTAACAAGTAAAAAATATTTCATATTTTCGGCTCACAAACCTCCCTAGTTCCATCTCCTGTATTAACGCTATCACAAGCCACCGTGGTTTTCGCTGTCAAGTTTTAAACACAAAATTTTCATCCCCCACACCCCCGCTAACCATTGAGTTCTTGCTACGGTTTTCCCCTTTTTGACGACCCAATCTACTTGATACAGCTTCCCAACCCAGCTATAGCAAACGTCGCTTGCCTGGGCTCCACACAATCCAAATTTCAGCCAAAATGCTCAATCGGAAACTCAACAAAAAACTCAATCTTTCCCTTGCCAAGGGGCTTCAAGAACCCGGTCCTTATACGCCACTTGACCAAACACTTAGAACACCCGTGGACGCGCCCAATCACGGCAACTACTTTTCTGGCGTGACTCCGGGATTTCAGGGGGCAAATGGTGGTCACGCGTCCTCCAGTACAAATCTGTTGTATTCTCATTACAACGAGTCAGATGATATGTTAATGGACGAAGACACGTCACGCGTACGCAATTACACGGTCTCGTTCACGCCTCAGTTTGACCTGTTGGTACTTTCGATATACTCGCAAATAATGGCTCATCCCACCACTACGCCGTTTCTGGGAATGATACCGCCCAGTGGATTGGTTTCCAAAGTTAGCAACGAAACCATGAATGTTTTAATGAGAACCACCGCCAAGCCCAACCACCCCATGTACGACGGTTCAGGAATCGTCAACAATGATCATTGCGCAGCGCCGCTTATCAGCCGGTATTTCTTCAGCTTTTCCGGAAACGGTTTCTCGACTTGTGCACTGCTCAGGGGAACAAAGAACCACACAAAGTTCCTGCTTCCACCACCGTGTCTATAACTGCCAGCGGCGGCATGGTGGCTCCGCCGTTAGGCTCTCGCCAGTCGTCCATTTCCAATTTGCTGCTTAATGAACTCAACATCAGCCAAAATCAAAATCAACAAGCCCAAAACCAACAAAACCAATCCCAACTTCCTTCCCAGCTAAACTCCTCCGGCACAAGATCGCGGTCGACTTCTCTCAGTCTTCGCAAACAATCGTTAACTCGCAACAATTCCCATCTGGGCGGCTCCAATTGGCTCCATGTTGGAAACCTCAACAACATTCGAGGCCATGCACCCCAGGAAATGACAACCAGCACCGACTCGTTGCAATCCATGCAAGACTATGTGCCACAATCGTTAATCAATAGAAGCGGTGCTGCTGGAAATGGAAATGGAAATTCCCATGCAACCACCAATGGCCATCCATCTCTCACCCCCAACGGCTCGTCGTCCGGGTTCCATGCCATGATGATGGACTACCAGACTCCCCCCAGCTCGCATAAGGGCTCGGTGTCCAGTGAGTACACTCCTCCATCGTCTGCATCGTCGCTGGCTTCCGGACAGTTTGGCGCCCAAACCCCACAACTCATCAACTCGGGACTTTCTGGTGATTTCGACGACATTACCTTGCACCAACCACGCTCGTTAAACCACAACTTTCCCAGGCCGCTCACCATCAATACGGAATCAGCAAACCAGCATGGTTTTGCCAATGGTCAGTCGGGAACCCTCGACTCTCCGTTCATGTCGGCAACGACTCCGTCGGAAGAAGTGGGTTACTTTATGAACGGAACAGCATCGGGTTTTCCACTGTTTCTTGGAGTGCTGCCGCAGGTGGAGGAGCCGAAGAAGGATGTCAATCTTCCTGCAAATGTCAGCTTGAGCGAGAAGAAGCGGGACTCATTGAAGCTCAAACGAGGCATTCATTAAATAGACGGGTAAGCATGAAGGTATATTCGAAAAAGATGTAGCATACGTTTCTCTAGCAGCATTTGAATGTTTGTATAATCGCAGCTTCGCACTGCTATTTTCGCAACCATTTGTATCGAGCCAGTATCTTCGCATTTTTCGCAACCGTTTGTATTTTCGCAATCGCTATTTCCTCGCTTTTACCGTCGCAGTCACTATTTTCTTTCGCCGTCGCTATTTTCGCGCTCGTTATTTTTCTCGCAGTCGCTATTTTTCTTCCCCTGCTCGCTATTTTCGCACTTGCTTCGCAATCTATTTTCTGTCACTGCTCGTTCGCAACCGCTTCGCGGTCGCTAATTTCGCATTTTCGCATTCGCAATCGCAAAGCGATAGCTCAATCGCTCACTATGAGATGGAACAGCACCAGTTCCTTGAACGAAGGTTCCAAGATCCTACGGCTGTTCGTTTTGGGGTCTTCGACCCAGCACAATTCATCTGGTCCCCTCAGAGAGCTTCAAAATAACTTCCACGTCGACAAAAATGGTGGCCTTCCATTATCGCGGCCACCATATATCGAACCACCGTTTCAATTTCACTCCAAAATCAACGCAGACGCCTCCTACGTGGACATGCCGCGACTATCTGTCACCAGGTTGCTTGTGAGCCTGTGGTGTGAGCTCCGCGACTACTATAGGGTGTATTCTGGAAGTCCGGCCGTCACCAAAACAGCCCAAATGGAACGGGGAACCGACCTACACTTGCAATTGGAACAGGATACACACCAGCAAGTCGATACTTCTGGCTTGGATGAATATTTGCGGTTTTTGGTGGCAAAAACTGATCCTGAAATTCTTCCTGTGTCGCCTATCGAATCCGAGCTTGCAGCCGATTGGTGTGAAAATATCACCAGCCGACTCTTCAGCTTGGTCACGCTGTCAGAGGCTCGCGAGGTGTTGGTTCATGGATACTTGGACCTCGAATCGGGCAAATTGGAGTGTACTGAAAGGTCCACTTTAATCAGCGGAATTATCGATCTTTGAAAATCACAAATCGGTCTGATCCTCACGACTATACTCTTTTTGAGGAAATACAACAAAGTCTCGAGTTCGAGTTCCACAACGGGCCTTTGGACATGACCAAATTTTTTCCATTGGCTTCTTCAATTATCGCATCTCATTCACGCAACTTTACCTTGCAAATTAGCGACATAAAAACCCGCTCGTTCAACCGCTTGCCTACCCAGACTTCCGTGCTCGAAGCGGCCAGACACCAGGTGGGAATCTATCGAAAATTCACCGAAAACCTCGCCGAAAACGGATACAACATGTTGGTTAGAAACGCCCAAATTCGCCATGCTGACATCGATAAACCCATAGAGTTCTCCACGGCGTTGCAATTGCTCCGAAAGTACCCTCATCTTCTCTACGACGACTTTACAAAATTAGCCGACGGCAGGCCCATTGGCTTTAAATTGTACGATTCGCACCAAAACGAACAGCCATATAAACTCGGCGATTTTGTCGATGTCTCTTCATTTTCACACCAAATGGCATCAGAACAAAACTACAACGACACAGCATTCGACTACTCGCAAATCATCACAAACTCAATAGCTAAAACCTGGAAAAGTCCACTTACACTTCGGTATTTTGCTGCACGAGCATCTCAATTTTTCCAAATTTTGCACCCACTTCTCGGGCCTTCTACAACCGTAGAATACTACAACGCCCGCACGGGCCAGTATTTTGACACCAGGCACTATCATTATGACGAAAAAGATATTGCAAAAGTCATCGAAAACTCGGCCCGATTTTGGTCTGGAAAACGTGAACCGGTTGGCGTTGACGATTTGGCTAAATGCAAATACTGTGAGTTTTCAGCCAAATGTTGTGTTCCGCACCCAAACTTGAAGGTTCCACAACACATGGGCACAGTAGGGTCGAAAATCAGCCAGTTTTTACAATAAAAAAATAATCCAAAATTGTACAACATCATCAAAGAAACCGTGCCACCAGAAAGACAGGGCTTCTCTGCAGACGTCACAAATCGTTCTATGGGTTTCGTTTACCACGTACACCTGGAGTCGGCATGCAAATGGAGATAAAGGCCCAAATCTACATAAAAGTTGATAAGCGTGTATTGATGAAGAGACTTGGAGTTGAAAGTTGGTTTTATGCGATGAGTTACCCGGCGTGTCGTTTTGTTATGTAAGCGCACCTGCGTCAAGAATTAATGTCTGCGCGGACGCGACCCGACACATGATTTAATTACTTGGTTTGAGGTTCTATTTTTGGTGCAATTATTATGCAAATAAGGCAATTAAACAATTAGCAGCTTCATCATATTCTTGTGATCTGCTCTTTCGAGTGAGGCTCTTCTTCACCGGAACACATGAATCGGACGTATATTTTCGGACAAATATATTTTCCGGACACATCAGGACACCCTCTCCGCGCATATAGTGTTAGTGTCGTTGAATTATTATTCTTTTGGTGCAAGGATGCAAAGTTGCGAAATTGCAACTTTCAACTTTCATCCTACCACTACGAGATACCTTCATAAAGCATAAAAGGCATGGTTTAAAATTGTGTATTCATAGCTCTTGATGCTAATCCCAGCTTTAATTTTTTGACAATCTATTAAATCGGAGTTGCCAAGTATCGAATGCTTTTTAATTGCTAAATTCAAACTCCGCTAAATCGGACCTTGGCTCCCACATTATTTACAATACATTGGTGTAAAGTTTTCGCTTGCAATAACAATGTCGTTATTTTTGATAGATTTGTCCAGTCTTCTTCATGATGAAATTTGACCATTTTAGCTTACTTTAGTCTAGTCGGTGTTTGGCTTCGTTGACCAGTTCTTCCATATAATTTGGACCTTCGTCATGTAGATATTCAGGTCTGGTCAATGACTAATAGAGTGTACTTTTCTTTTATTATTAGCGATACTTCTTAATGAAGTTTGCAGTGTTAATTGCCAGAAATGCAAATTTTGCAAAATTCAAATTTTATCAAGATTTAAAGATGATGAACAGAAAACACTTGACAGACGGTAGACATGATGGTATTGGTACCAATTATACTATCAAGATTATTATCACAACAAAACTTTTTAATATTTTGTCCATTTTATCAGACACGTTTACTGAATTTGTTCAGTTTTTTATCTAAGTATGATTCTCAATTTATCAATAAAAGATCTCCAAATTGTGTACGATTTTCTAAGAAACATTAATCTTTGAAACTCTCCAACACCTTGACCTAAAAATATCCGTACTTAACATTGATTTAGTTCCTTATCTACACCAAAAATATAATCTTTATTTTATCTTTTTTCAACGTTATTTGATATTATTTACTTCTCGTCTGATATACGGTAAATATTCAATTCAGTTAAATCCTTATACTTTTCTTATTGTATAATTTGACTATATCTTTATTAAATGTATATTCCCCACACAACGTCTAGTCTCTACTTGAATAGAATATCTATATGTAATTTTTGACCAATTATTTCTTGTTAATGGTTCATTTAGAACTAGCAGCAACTTAAACTAAATAAGGAAGACGTGGATAAAAGTCAAAATAAACCCGAAGATTGTATTAGTAAATTTCATATATAGATGCTATTTCTCAACTGATTTTCCTTACATAATCAGATTTGCAACCATTAATCAATTTTTCTTTCGCATCCAGTAGTTCTTCATTCCCACAATATTTTCCTTGACGAGTTGTCTTGAAGGCTTGGAAAAAATGTCATCGATCTCCTCCAACGTCTTATCTTTGGTTTCTGGCATAAAGAGAATTTGGTAGAAGAAACCAATAAAGGCAATTCCACCATAAAATCCAAGCGTGAGTCCGGTGTATGTCATTGCATTTTGCATTCTGGTAAAGTTGTAGGTGACGATGAAGGACCACAAGTACAAGAACGTGGAGCAGATGGTCATACCCACTGACCGTGTTCTCAAATCAAAAGATTCTGCTGGCAAAACCCAAGTTAAACAAGCATAAGATCCAAAGAACATCATATAAAGAATGATTCCCGACAAGTAAACACCTTCAGCGGCTGCCAAATGGGTCTTCAAATCAATGAGATAGCCCACGCCAACCAACACCAAACCAATGAAAAAACCAACAATGTTGAGACCCCAAACACGACGACCAAACCTGTCCATGAACAAAATGGCAGGAATGGTTCCAATCAACAACGAGCCTCCGCCCACCAACGACATGAAAACCGAGTTTTTCGTGGTGAAACCAATGCGTGCCATCAACGTGGACATGTAGTACATCACGGCGTTGACTCCGGTCAATTGACCCAAACCAACCATGATAACGGCATAAACGAGTGCTCTTCTATTTCTGGGAATCCGGAACAAATCGCTCCACAATTCCATTCGGGACTCGGTAGCACGAGCCTCTTGTTCCTGGAGTGCTGCCTGCTTCATTTCGAGAAATTCCAACTTGTTTTTGTCGTCGTCAATGTCCCGAAGCCGCTTCCAAACACTATAAGCTTCACCAATTCGATTTTTGTGCACTAGATACCGAGGCGATTCCGGTAAAAGAACATTCCCACCATCAAAATCGTCGAGAAAACCAACGACGAACCGACCATGAATCTCCAGCCTCCATGAACCAGATAAAACATCGCAGCCACAGCATATCCAAGTACCTCACCAAGTGCAATATTGAACTGGTACATCGAAACAATGTTTCCTCTGACCGTGGGAGGCACAGATTCCGAAATGTAGATACCCACACATCCTCCTTCGATTCCAATACCAATACCAAGGATGAAACGTCCAGCGTACATCATATGATAATTGCGGGCTCCAGCACATAAACCGGCTCCAAGCGTATACCAGAGACAAGAAATGATGATCGACATTTTTCTACCGAAATACTCGTTCAATGGAGTCATCAAAATACTACCAGCCATGGCACCCAAAGGCATCAAACTGGAAACCCACGATTCCTGATCCGAGCTCAAATCAAGACCGGATTTTTGTCTCATTCCAATAGAAGCACCGGAAATAATCGACTGGTCAAGACCAGAAAGCAATCCTGCGGCGGCTGCAAATCCTCCAAGAAGCCAAACCATGTGCGATTTGTTCTTGAAGTTGAGCTCATATTCCAACAGAAGAAGCTTTTGCTTGAAGGTTCTGTTCTGTTTGGCATCTCTCGCGAGTTCCTCGCACTCCGCAAGTTCTTTATCAAAGTCAAAATGAAACCTGGCTTGGTCGGTGGTGAGTTTTCCGCCGGTTTCTTCATACACCGACTTGCGATCGGAGTCACTGAACAGGTCTCCGGGTTTGGTTTCCAACAAACTCATTATATTTTGGGGAATACTTGCGATCTACGGAGCATTATATACTCGTGGGCTTAAGGCCGTAACCGGCCACGAAACTTTGGAGCCCCGAATACGCAACCGTTGCGTCAAAATAATGGGCAACTCCGGTTATGATTGGACGGAAAATCCAATTTTTCCTGTAGCAATGTGGGAATGTATGCATGTACATATGCAGGGCTACATGCATATGCATATGCATTAACAAAAAAAAATCAAGACAGCTCCGGAAGATCATACCATGGTTAACAAGATGGTGGTAGCGTTGTGTTGGGCCACTTTTTTTGAAACCTCAAGTCTTCAATAGCGCTTTCAAACAAGAAAGTCAGTTTTCGGATAAACTTGTTTGCGCGGATTAATTAAATGACACAATCGCGCAAAAATTGTCCTGAGGCGTGCGTAAGCATGCATAAGTTGGGAGTGGGGAGACGGGGTGAAAGTGGGGACGAGCGGAGAAATTTCTAGTCGATTTCCTAATGGATTTTCTCAACAATGCATCTTTATGCATCTCAACCACGTCATTCTTTGTGAGTGATACAAATTATGCAAAGCGAGATTAATCCGTCGGACGGGATCGGAAATGCTTTGCATATTCCAATGCTAGATGCAGTTTTAGTCTGGAAAAGCCACTACCAAAGCTAACCCCACAATACGAACAAACGAGGGGTGATTCACGTATTATTTTGTTGAGAATGTGCAGATCTCGGATCAACGGTTTATTTTCTTCCGAATCACCTGCGTCACTAATGTCGTCACCTGCATCAGAGTCAGATGCATAACCGTAATCTCGGAAACTACTGTTTTCAAAGGGCTCCAAATCGTCATACGACACGAAAAACTCCGTTGTGAACGAATTGTAATGTTTCTTATGTTTGAGGCACGGAGACTCAAAATCCTGTGAGATTACGTGGATATGAAAGTTGGCGAGAGATGGTGCGGCGTGGACTCCAGCGCGGATAAATCTGGCGCGATATTCTGCATTTGTCATTGGATTATCGGATGCGAACTGCTGCGTGAGTTGCATCTCCTCCATGATCATATCTTTGGCCTTTTCGACGTATGTTGCAATAATGTCGTACAAAGTGGGGTTATTTTTAAACACATCGAACGGATGTTTATGAGTAATTTTCTTCAGCCGTGGAATCACAAGGTAGTGGAACTTTGACTTTGGATATGCATCACGCACAATCAAGGCGGTTTCGTCGTGGAACAACACTGCTTTGTGCGCGGGGGGATCGTCTATGTACGGTTGAAACGCATGGCGAAACATGAAACATGGGGGAAAGCGCAATTGTGTCGACTACGAATCCCGTGACACCCGCCACCGCGACACCCGCCACCAGTCGCGACACCGCACCAGGCGCGCTAAACTAAACTACTTGCGTCGCATCTCACCGTGGGGGACACCGCATTAACCCCACACCTACTTTCTCATCTTCAATTTCACACTTAGATTTTCAATCTTAAGTTTCGTCTAATTCTATTACGTATAAATTGCTATATGATTATACCTTCCGCTTCGTGACTTTCTTTTCTGTAGCAGTATTCTCTCTAGCAGTAGATTTCACACCTGCATCTTTTTCACTTGCATCTTTTTCACTTGCATTTTCATTCGCCTTGTCGAGTTCCTCGTTGCTCATCAATTTTGTGCGCTCAAGCTCCCCAATAAACCAGAAAACAGTGCCGTACAAAAGAAGCGCGATTACCAATAAATTGACAAAATGAATGGATCGGCTAAGATATATGAGCCATATCAAGGATGCAATCAAAAGCGCAAACGAGCCGTGTGTGGCTTTGATAAGCGCAGGCGTGGTTCCCGGAGTGAATACCGACTGCCACAACTCCTCGATGAACGACATGAGAAGAAGATGATGTCAGAAAGTGAGATTTAGCGCTGATGATGTAAGCATACCCTTTGTCTGACATAAGACGGTGGCTGTCTTACATCAGCGGTGGCCATACTCATTTCATTTCTATTCAAACTACATTATGGTTTCTGTAGACGATTCATTCATTAGCGATGAGGAGGAGGAGTTTTGGTAAGTGTTTCCGACTAAAGAGAGTACGCTGATTACAGTAGTACGCTCAAAATTCTTCAAAAACAAATATTAACCCCAGTCCTTTATGTGTCGAAGAAATGGACATTTCCGACAAGAATTTTAGACCGTGTCCTTGTGGGTATCAGATTTGTCAGTTCTGCTATAACAACATCCGGCTGAATCCTGAGCTCAACGGAAGGTGTCCTGGGTGTCGTAGGCTTTATGATGACGAAAGTGTTGAGTACAAGTCGATCTCGCCAGAAGAGTACAAACTTCAACAAATTCGAAAAGAGAAAAGAGAACGTGAAAAAAAGCAGAGAGAAAAGGAGAAGAAGGAGACGGAGATGGCGAACAAGAAGCATTTGGCTGGGCTTCGTGTGGTGCAAAAAAATTTGGTTTATGTCACCGGACTCAATCCGCCTTGTGCATCAGAAGAATTGCATTCTGTTTTACGGTCTGACAAGTACTTTGGTCAGTACGGAAAGATTCTGAAAATCGTCATCAACCGCAAAAATCCCACCAGTCATCACCAGAATCCTGGATTGGTGGTTTACGTGACGTTTGCAAAGAAGGAAGATGCTCTTCGATGTATCAACGAATTGGATGGTTCGCTCTGTGACGGCCGTCTTCTTCGTGCTGCCCATGGTACCACAAAGTACTGTCTGTCGTACTTGCGTGGTCATCCGTGTCCCAACCCCAATTGTATGTTTTTGCATGAACCTGGTGAGGAAGCGGATTCGTACACTCGCAAGGATCTTTCAACTCAACAGGGCATAAAAATGGGTATGATGGGCATGAACAAGGGGCGACGACAACAACGAGGAAAAGGAACGTATGGGTTATTCTCACGCAAGTACAGAGCGTGCTGCTTCCGAGGCTCGGGAATCTCCGGCACCAGTTTCGGCGGTTCCCGCTCCTGCTCCCGCTCCTCCAGTAGCTATTGCTCCCGCTCCCACACAGCCCCAGGCTCCAGCTGCTGCTTCGACAGCCGGAACTGTGCTTCCAGCGGCCGCGGGTTGGGCAAAAGCTGCCGCTTCGGCTCTTGCCTCGGCTTCGGGATCCGATACTGGAGCGGTTGCAAATGCTTCGGCGTTTCCCACGCTTGGAGAAATCAAGGAAAAGCAGCAGAAAAAGGATTCAAAGCTCAAAACGAGACCAAAGAAAGAATCGCTGGGCGAAGATTACGACTGGGACGATTCGCCTGTTGCCGTGGGTGAGGATATTGCTGCTCGTCTCAATCTGCTTGAAACCAGTATTGAGAAACTCAAGGTCCATTTTGCTGATTTCGACAATTCGTCGACTTTACCCTTGTTTGCATTTACTCCACCATCTGTTGGTGAACTGACTTTGGAAGACGACAAGTTGGCAGCACGCCAGATCATCGAACGGTATATCTTGAAGCCAATCAAAAACTACCATTTGGCTTACCAGAACCACCCGGTGACTCAACAGCAAGCTTTGCTTCAACAGCAGGCTCAAATGCGCCAAGCTCAACCGCAACCCACACAAACCATGCAAATGGCTCAGGTTCAATTGATGGAGCAGAAAAAGTTGCTAGAGCAACAGCAAGCTGAGCAAAGACTTCACCAAGAACACCAGCGCCAGCAACCTCTGCAACAACTTCAGCAGCAACAGCAACAGCAATATTTATTGTTGCAACAACTCCAGCACCAGCAAGCTCAGCAACAGCACCAAGGTCTGCAACAACACCAGCTTCAACAACAACAAGCTCGTGGAACTTCTACTCCACCACCTCCTGGTTTATTTGCGGAAAAGCAGCAACAGCAGTACAATGCCCAATCTTCTAGTTCTCAATTGCTCACTCAGCTAATGAGCGGAAAGAGACCAATTCAGTAGGAAGGAAGTGAACAATTGAAGTGAAAGAAGTGAAAGAATTGAAGTGAAATATTGAAGTGAAGCAGTTGGAAGTTTGTGTGGTATGTAGCATTGTATCGTAAATTGTATAATAAGGTGTCATAAAATTATATAACTAGTCGAGGCAAGAAAGGAAGTCTATCATGGAAGACTGTACTAGCCTAATTTTCTTCAACGAAGTAGCAAGTATAGAATAATCGTCATAAACTAAAAGCATATCTAGGTTTTCAAAATGGTTGCAAATTTCTGAAAATGGAATTTTCGCTAAGTAGGAATACAGAATACAAGAAGATTAGAAGCTGGTTTTGCTCAGTATACTCGCAAGAATACTTCCAAAAAATTGGGTTACATAGTGTCGAACATATTCTGAATAGATTCCCAAAAGTAGATATTATCCGGTTGTGTCAGTATGAAAATATACTCCGGTAAATCGAAGATACACACGATCAATAAATGTTTTTAACATAATAATTCAAAATTGATACAAATTCCTCATTAAACCAATTGATACTTTCTACGAATGAACAGGTTCCTCTTATCTGACGGCCAATTCAGAGATAATATTATCCTGAATTTTTCGCAATATCGTGAGAATATTGCAGAAAAGGTAGAATTAACCGTACTGTGAATTCTTTTCAAAGAGTAAGGAACTTTCATGGAATTGAGTTCGACTGCTTCATCAAATAGGAGTACAAGTCAGGTGGTATATGTTCGTGCATGCTTCTTGACACCTGCAATGCAATGCAGTCTTGTCAAAATAGGTATACAGCTTTCCTAATTGGCACTCGATTATCCGAGATTATGACTTGACAGCTCAGAAGTTCTGCCGAGTGCATGTGTCAAATTTTTGCCGAAAAAATACTCGTAAGTAGGAAGCTGCTTTACCCACATGCACACTTTGGAGCACGAAAATGTGGCAAACTAATCTGTATTGTCATATTGCATAATTTAGATGTCGTATGCATGGTGGCTTTGGTGATGAGGTTATATTTCCTATTCAGGTATAACAGCACTTTTACACTTGACTCCACTTTCTTGACTCAATTCTGGTTCACTGGTATGGACCAAATAAGAGCAATAAGCTTGTGTTCTTATTTCACAAGTATTCTTGATTTTCGAAATCGAAATTTAATGCTCGAGCCGCACGCTGTCAAACTGCAAAATCTAAGCCACTATTACCGAATTATAAAAATAGCCTCCTTTGCAGAACATTTTCCCAGTAAGAAATACAGTGTCAGAATTGAACCCATGATTTTCGGGATATTGTACGTTTTGTATGCTCCCATAGAGGCAATGAGCGCGGGAGTTTATTGTAATTTGATTACGCGGGTTTACCCTCCTGAAATTGCCCACGCTTATATTGAGGCTCGAGAGAATGCAGAGCAGATATTGATCGACTCTTTCAAGGATCCTGATGAAGGCAAGAAGGAAAAATAACAGAACAATTGAACTATAGCAAGATTCGAGCCGGAATTTAACCCGAATTTAACCCATGAACGTAAGTGCCCGCTTATATCCGTAACGTGCGACGGAATACTCAAAAATTCAAAAAATTTTAATATTTTAGTGTCCGGATTATATACATTTGTCTGACATTGTCCGCGAATAAATATGTGCAACGAAATCAATTTATGCGTGCGAAAGATACGATAGAAAATGGTTGCAAAAAGAAAGTTTCCCTAAAGAACTTTACTAATGAAAAACTAAGATTAGAAGTTGGTGATATCAGCTCAAACGGAAATTCATACAAGCCATCAAGAACGTATAGATTCTCAAAATCATAAATTTCCGGTTGTTTCCGCGCAAAATATATGAGTTTCCGGTTATCGCGAATTTTATGAGAGTTTCCGGTCAATCCCAAGATACTAATGAAAGAATGGTTGCAAGAAAATCCGGTAACTAAACTAGAGGTGTCGTAGCATTAGGCTGCTGAACATCTAAGGAACTTATACAAGACTGCTAGACTCCTCGAGTATATTTCAAATCGCATGTCTGTGTAGACAACGATCTTAACTTTTCCGGTAAATTCGCATAAAATTCCACCTCTTCTATATGATTCCGGTTCAATTGTGTTTCGCACCGCAAAATCAGGGTCCTAAAATTATTTGTTCGCGGCTATCTATGTGTATCTGGTCGCGCCTGCGCGTATATATCAGGACTTTATTCAAGTTATATACTCAATTGTCTATCACATACAAATTGTGGACGAAAGTGTGACAAAACCTAGTAGCATATTGTCACAGTAAATGAGCACCTACATTGAAAGAATGCCACAAATAACTAATGAAAATCAAATTTCCGCCAACGATATAAGGAACCTCATACACTCTGTAAAAATTATAGCTAGAAGGTCTGCGAATGTTGAGGCTATTACATTGGATAACCAGAGATCCCTACAACTTTGGGCACTAAAGAAGATGGAGGAGAAGATGGAAGAAAGGGATAACGAAATCTAAGAACTCAGGAAGTGGATGGCAATTGAAAGCAAGAAGGTAAAGAAGGCAAGGAAGAGAACAAGGAACTTTCAGAAGCGATTCTACAAAAACTTGAAGACATATAAAGGTCAAAATATTCCGTCTAACGAATTAACTGATAGCGATTCTGGTGATTCAGATGATGATTCAGAATACTTATTGTCGTTTTCTCAGGACCTCGTGGCAAAGAAGCGCAAAAGACCAACTTACAGGACTGAAAGCAAGCTTAAAGATGGCTCAAAGTTCGAACATCACACGAACCTAAGCACGGTGACCGATCTTATAGTGGGAACATTATTACATTGAGAATAACGTGGCTGAAGTAAGCGAAGTATTGAGAAAGTATAGAAGCCGAAGACATTTTATTGTGACTTATTTCAAGCTGTCAATGGAGGAAGCAGAAGCCCAAGATCCAGAATCAGTAAAGTTCAAGGAAGTAGCTTCTGAGTTGGAAGATTTTAAAACGTTCAAAGGATACACACTTAACCAGTTAAATGATTTGTTGAAAGAATTCGGCACTTTTGCTTCTAAGAACTCAAAATCCAAAGCGTATGGTAGAGGTACCACAGAAGCAATAAGGAACCATTTGAAAGCTACGTTTGAGTCACCAGAATTTGCAAGGAAGCAAATGGGAAAAACCTGAACGAGCGATCCAACAAACACGAGTGGCCACTATCCCGGTGATAGTGTAGGTAATGGGTAAAAGCAAAAGACATTCAATGAATATGTTCTTTTGAAGGGAATTTTGGGTAAATTTATACGAAACGAAATGGTTGCAAAAAATACGGAACCTTGGTTAATGTCTCAATTAGCCGTGAATGTAGCGTTGTGGATGTACAGGTGTACTCGAGAAAGTGTATGTGTAGTGGTGTATTGTAGTGTCTTCCAAGACTGCTACAATTATAGAGAGAACCTCCGTTTTCTGCTTTACCTTCAAGTTACGAAAGAGCATAGTTGAATACAAGTGTAGATAAGAAGTGGGATTCTCAGAGTTTGAAGAGCAAGAAATTGTTCAATTCGCTTTAAATGCTTTGAATTCTTTGCATACACTTTCAGCCCCAAAAAACAAAAAGTATATATACCTCGAATAATTTATACGTCCGTCCGCAGCGTCCGGCGAAAATTTATTGCCGGAAACTATATTAACAATTTTGTGCGCGAAATTTATTGTGTAAGCCGTAGTTATATACTCAATTGTCAGATCACAAACAAATATTGTGACGACGAAAGTGTGACATAGCTATAGTTTGTAGAAAAGTGCTCAGAATATCTGAAAATAGACACCGATGTCTCAATATTTGAAGACTTTTTGAAATAATTTTGTCATCTCAATTTTATCAGATCTATCTTATGTACAGCTATTTACAACAACCCTGTCACATCTTTGGCAAAGACTATCCTCTTTCGGTGCAACGTATTTCCAGCATCTTGGACATTTATGGTCGGTACTTTTGCTAACTTTCACCATTAAACCATCGTATTCACTTTGATCAATTATAGTGTTGGTATCTTTACCCAAAGTTACTTTAGACACTAGCATATAGTTGTCTAGGTGGTCTTGATGCTGGGTCAAAATATCGTACAATTGACCATTTCCACTGATGAAAATTTGCAATTCAAGCTTATTCTTGACTTCCATATTGGTGCGAATGTCTTCCAATCTTCAGTAGATGTGGTCTCTGAGGCCATAAATATGCCTGAATTCTTCTTCGATTTCACTCGAGACAAAGTCTTCTGGAAGAGCAAATGTCTTGTTCCATTCAGCAAGAAATGGAGATTCTGGTAAATTATGGTCGATTTGAGAAAATTCATCCCACACCTCTTGGACCAATATAGGCTGTATAGGTGCAAGCATGCCAACATAAACCTTGAGAATCTCGTACAACACTGTCTGGACACCTTGGCGTTGTTGTGAGTCGACAGCGTCAGTATAAAGGCAATCTTTCATCATATCGAAATACTTTGAGCTGAGATCTGCCATATGACCATTAATGGTTTGAACAACTTTGGAGTAATTGTGTTTCGAGTAGTTTTCGTTGACGGTTTTCTGAGTATGATAAAGCTGGGATAATTGTAGACGATCGAGTCTGGAAAGATTTTCGAGTTCAAGTGGTCCAGAAAATCCTGCTAAATTTCCCAATAAAAATTTCATGGTGACTCTCAACTTTTTGACGTTTTCATGAACACGAGATAATACTTCAGGGGTCACATTGACGTCCAGGGTGTAGTTACTGGAAGCGACCCACAACCGTAAACCATCAACACCAATTTTAGGAAGCATGGGTTTTCCACCTCCATTCATCACATGACTGGGCACGATGACATTACCCTTGGATTTGGACATTTTATCGTTCTTTCCGTCAAGGGTGAACCCGTGGGTAATCACCTTTTTGAAAGGAGCTTGAGGTTCAAAAATCTCATCTTTTCCAGAAGAAATCACCTTGTTGAGCAAAGACGACTGAAACCATCCGCGATGTTGGTCGCTTCCCTCGAGGTACACATCGGCGATTTCGTTACCAAGATCGGTCCACGACGTCCCAGAATCAAACCAAACATCCATAGTGTCGGTACCTTTCTTGTACAAATTTCCATCATAATTTTCCGGAATCCACCTTTGGATATTTGACTCTTCCGCAAACCACTCATCGGTGCCAAACTCTTCAATGCGCTTAACAATGTATTCCACCACTTCAGGGTCGTCCAATGCTTCGCCGTTCTCGCTATATACAATCGGAAGCGGAACTCCCCATGCTCGTTGGCGAGAAATGCACCATTCGTTCCGGTTGCGAATGAACAGTGAAAGACGATTGATACCATTTTCTGGCACAAAAGTCACTTTTTCCAAGCTATCTTCAGCTGCCTGCTTGACCTTTTCCACATTCACAAACCACTGTGGAGTGGCACGTTGAATAACCGGAGCTTTGGACCGCCAGTCGTAAGGGTACGAGTGCTGGTATTTTTTGTCAATGTGGAAAATCATTCCCCATTGCTCAAGAAGTCCGATAACTTTCCACACTCCTTCTGGCTTGTTAGCGGCAAGCCCACGCACACTAGCGTACTGTTCTGGGCAATTTTCCGTGATAAACTGGCCTCTTCCATCAACCACAGATGCAATTTTCAAATTGTTGGATCGACCAATCAAGTAGTCTTCCATACCATGAGCTGGAGCAGTGTGTACGAGACCCGAGCCCGCCGTGGCAGTTACATGAGATCCATGTAGCACCGGAAACTGGTCTTGGGATCCTGGAACAAAATAGGACATTCCTATCAAATCTTTTCCAGAAATTAGGATGTCAGTTTCTTCGTACACAGAATTTAATTTGAGCAACTCTTCGGCTCTATCTTTTGCAACTATCAATCTCTCGCCCTTGCCCTGTAGAATAGTGTAGAGTAACCCTTCATGCACACAAATAGCCTTGTTTCCAGGAATTGTCCACGGCGTGGATGTCCATATCAAGAGCTTGAGATCATCCCCAATTTCAATTTTGTCTTTCAAATTTTCAGCATTTTTGACAGGAAACTTGACATACACAGCCACCGACCTGTGGTCTCGGTACTCCAATTCCGCCTCGGCTAGCGCAGTTTGGGACTCACAACTCCACCACACTGGTTTCAGCTGACGAGACAAAAGCTTATTTTCACCAACTTTTGAAACACCTGGAGCTGTCTGGCCTCGTACTCACGCAGCATCGTTATATATGGAGCGGAAAAGTCCGTCATAATTGCAAACTGGCGAAATTGTTGTCTCTGTCTGTCGATCATAGTCTCTGCGAGACTTCTACAAAGCTGACGAATTTCTGTACTTGAGAACTTTCTGGTTTCATCTTCTTTTCGTGCTTCCGCAAGTGCCTTTTGCTCAATAGGAAGTCCATGACAATCCCAGCCGGGCCGATAAATAATTCGACGGTTATTGCGAATCAACTCATATCTATTGATGATATCTTTGAGGATTTTATTGAGCGCATGGCCCATATGAAGGTCCCCGTTGGCATAGGGAGGTCCATCGTGCAATATAAACTTTTTTCGATCGAGCAATTGGGCTTGTTGTAGGTATACATCGTCACTGGATGTTTTTATCAACCGGATTAAATTGTCAGAATCGGGTATTTTTGGCCCAAACCGGGTTTTGGGGAGGTGGAGGGTTGACGAGTACGACTTATGTCGTATGCTTCTTATGTACATGAGTTCAACTGAGCGAAGCGAAGTTGAACTGAAAGTGAGATTTGAAAGCTAAGATCAAAGTGAGATTTAATGAGAAAGTGAAAAATGCGAAAGGAAATGGAAAATGAGAAATGAGAATGATAGATCTGATTCAGTAGACCAATGTAAGTCAACTACACTCGTCGTATTGGACTGCTACGCAGTCCATTCTCCTTCCTGACAACATTTTCATGTCTATACAGTAATAAATACACTTTTGCTATAAATATCACGCCTTAATGTTCTTGACCATCTCGATGTACTTCTCAGTGGAGAACGACTTTGGTCTCTCAATAGACATACCGAGACCACGGTCCAAGATCAATTGAGGCAACACACCGAATGCTCTGGAAACACCGAACAAAACAGTGTAGAAAGATTCCTCAGTCAAACCGTAGTATTGCAACAAGACACCAGAGTGGGAGTCCACATTAGGCCATGGGTTCTTGGTCTTTCCGTGCTTGGTCAACACACCAGGAGCAACCTCGTAAATGTTGGAAACCAACTTGAACAATTCGTAGTCAGGCATGTGCTTCAAGGCAAATTCACGTTGAGCGGTGTAACGAGGGTCGGTCTTTCTCAAAACAGCATGGCCGTAACCTGGAACAACTCTTCCAGCGTTAAGAGTTTCCCACAAGTACTTCTCAATGTTCTCCTTGGAGTAGTCTCCGTTCAATTCCTCTCTCATCTTGAACAACCATTCCAAAACTTCTTGGTTAGCACGTCCGTGCAAAGGACCAGCCAAACCGTTCAAACCAGCAGCCAACGACAAGAAAGGCGAAGACAAAGCTGAACCAACCAAGTGGGTGGTGTGGGCGGAAACGTTACCACCTTCGTGGTCAGAGTGGATGGTCAAGTACAATCTCATCAACTCGACAAATTCGGAGTTTTCACCGAAACCCAACAAGTTAGCCAAGTTGGCACCGTAGTCCAATTTAGGGTCAACAGCTGGCAATTTTCCGTCGTGGAAAACGTTTCTGTAGATTCTGGCGGCAATGTTAGGCAACTTAGCCAACAAGTCAATCGAGTCCTCATAAGTGTATTTCCAGTACTCGGTCTTGTTCACACCCTTAGCGTAAGCCTTGGCAAATTGAGATTCCGACTCCAATGCGGTAACGGCAATGGAGAATTGAGCCATTGGGTGCAAGTGGGAAGGAGAACGGTCGATCAACTCCTCAACGTGCTTTGGCAAACCGGATCTAGCAGCCAATTCCTCGGAAAGAGCCTTGGTTTGAGCCTCCGATGGAACCTCACCGGTCAACAACAACCAAAACAAAGCTTCTGGAAGGGGCTCCGAGCCACCTGGACCCTTTGGCAACTCCTTCTGGATGTCAGGAATGGTTCTACCACGGAAACGAATACCCTCAATTGGGTCCAACACCGAACCTTCCCCACCAAACCCTTGATTCCACGCATACCACCGTAAGCTTGTTCCAAGAGCACCTCACCAATCACGGTCTTGCCGTGTTCCTTCTTCAATTGCTTGACCTCCTCAGCCTTTTGGGGGAGAATCTCGGCCAAACGGGCTTTAAGAGTCTGAGTTAGTATCACATGAAAATAGAAAATCGAAAAACTGAAAAAAATTGAAGGTCGGCGATTGAGGTTGTCGGACAGTCTCAGGCAGCCAGAATCACCCATTTCTTCACAATTGAACAGAATCAAACAAAAGTTTTTTCATCCTCGGCTCGACGACAGTACTTACAGGCTCGGAAGTAGCATAGCTTCTAACACCAAGAGCGGCACGCTTGGCCACTGAGTTCTGGAGTGAACGAATAGCAGACATCTCTATAATATTTCGATAGGTTCAGAAAAGGAAAACTATTCAAAATCCTGAATTCCGTGGGGATCCGGCAACTTTTATATAGCGGTATGCACCTCCCGAGCCTGTGCGTTACCCGGTTTCGCCCCGGCCAATCACAGCGGGAATCTGCGCGGCGTGCGCGCACCACCGGTAAACCTCGGACTGAATATGCGTGTGATAGAAAGATCCGACTGGCCATTGTCGGTGCTACGCTTTTGGCTACGGTTCAGTATTGTGCCAGCATGTTTCCCTAGTCAATTCTGCCACCACGAGAAATCTCAGCCCGGAACTCAACTTCCCGGCGCAATATCGGAACCGGGGTTTCGGGCCTAACCCCAGATTTCGGAGTGCGAATAGCACTTGCCGATGACGTAATGGTGTGCTCGGATCTGCATGCCAATTTTCAATAATTTTTCACCCACGAAAAAGCTCCAATCCAAACCCTGTTCTAATTTCCGGTACTAACCTGATCTCAATTCCGGCTCAAAGTACACCAAACATTGGCGTCGGGCGCATGGTTACGGACATCCGGAACTAAACCTCCGTTCCTGCGCGCGTTCGGGGTTAGTTGCGTGCATGCCGGATCCGGGGTGCGCCAGACGATTTACCGATTAAGTTCCGCGAATAGGAGCCAAGACTTGCTCCGGACAATTGTATGGAACGAAAATAAATGATCATAACCAATGATCAGTGATCAACAATATGATCAGTCTTATACAAACACATAAGTCAATTCGTTAATACTTTCTTATTCCCTCTACTCTCCTGCACCCGAACACCCGCATCTCATCTCATCGCCTCACTCTTTCACCACATGCTTCATCGTATTCTTGGAGGTATCTACCTCTCTTCTTACGAGCCATTGAGGAACAACGAAGATCTCGATGCATACAATATAACACACATTCTTTCGGTGGTTCCTGGACCAATTCCAGAATCATATACTACAAAGTATCAGTGGAAACAGATTCCAATTCTTGATCTTCCAACGGAAAATATCCTTCAATATTTCCCAGAATGCAATGATTTCATAGACAAGGCTTTGTTTCCTGAAGGAAAACAGCCTGGTGTCACTCAACATGGCGGAGCAGTGCTTGTACATTGTCAAGAAGGTGTTTCGAGATCGGTGACGGTGGTGATGGCTTACTTGATGTACCACTACAAGCTCTCTATTCCGCAATCTCTACATGCTGTTAAACGACGGAATGGTGTTGCAGAGCCTAACACGGGGTTCATGGAGCAGCTCCAGTTGTATTTTGACATGAACCTCACTCTAGACACTAATAATCCAGACTACAAAAAGCTCTTGGTAAACTTGAATCTTCGCAAAGATCCCAGTGGGAAATCACTTATGGACATCTATGGCAGCAATACCAGCCCCCAGGACACTCCAAAAGTTCATAATGCTCAGCTTAGGTGCAAGCGCTGCCGGCAGGTACTTGCCTTGAGCTCGCAAATCGAAACTCATGAACCACCAGAAGCTGATTCTCGCCAAGCTCAATTCATAAAAACAGCCCCAAATTCTCGTCGAATCATCGACGTGAAGCCAACATCTCCATCGTGCTCGCATTACTTTCTTACGGAGCCTTTAAACTGGATGAAAGACGAACTTCAAGGAAAGGGAGAATTAGATGGGAAGTTTCAGTGTCCTAAATGCAATAGCAAGGTCGGAGGATATAGCTGGAAAGGCACTCGGTGTTCATGTGGAAGGTGGATGATCCCAGCTTTGCATGTGCAAACTGCGAAAGTGGACTTTGTGAAGACGGAGGAAGCCAAAGTAATAGGTGAGAACAGAGTCTCAGACAGTCATAAGTAGACAAGTCATAAGTAACAACTCAGTAGACTTCAAACGAAATACTGAAACCAATCAATACTTGAAACTAGTCGGTACTTCAAGTCAACTTCGTAAAAGGCTCTCTTTTGTCTGGATAGTATATCGTGATGCTTTGGAAATTTAAATCACCATGGTTCTCGTACTAAGAAAAACCTCAATATAGTAGCTCTCTTATTCGAGTACACCCTAAATGATCCCTTTTCGTCAATAGTGGTTTGTTTTCTTCAGTCAATGTTTTTGTTTCTTATTCCTCCTCCTCCATTTGTGGCTGAATAATGCCAATTTCCGACGCAAAACTATGGTCCTCTTGGTACTCCACTTCGTCTGCCATAAACCCCTCGTCTTCATTGAGCAAGTCGCCAAGATGGGGCGCAATTGGTTCTTCTTCATTATCGATTTCGTCATCTTCGGTGACAAAAGTCCCATTACTGGAATTCAATTCGTCCATGTTGGGCATCCCAGCGTCCAAATCAATTGAAGAACCCATATCATTGCTCCTAGACATCATATTTGAGTTGGAGTTGGAGTTGATTTGTGAATCAGCATTATTCATCATGCCTTCATTTGCCAGTTCTCCACCTTCAACTGCTCCATTTGGTCTCCTTAAATGTTCTCCAGGTACATTTTCCGTCATATGGGTGATTTCTGGCTCGTCATCTTCGTCTCCACCAACATTTTGAGCTCTTTCAGCATCAATTTGTCGCATGGTTTTCTTCAATCCTATTGGAATCAAGCTTGTATATCAGTATTTCGTATCCTCTGAATCCGTTCTAGCTTTCTGTGTGTTTGTGGAGGCAAATTGGCCCCTCGAGTACCCTCCTGGGTCGATATCGTGTACTCTAATTGGTATAAACTGGCACCTGGATATTCAGCAGAATAGGCCAGAAGTGGTGGAGCGTACAATGAACGATGGTTATGACCACTTTTGTGTTCCTCATCGGCATTTTTGTCTCCCAGACCGTTCTCAGGAGTTCTCCAAAGCGAATACAAATCGGTGGAAAGCACCGATGGAGAGTACATAATCAGAATAAATAGTACTATTGATCAAATTGTAAATGCGAAAATCATTGATTAGTGTGTGGGTGTACAGGTGTGTATGCAAGTTTGCAACCTAGTTGCAGCCATTAGTCTTCGTCGCTATCTAAAGTGTATTCGTCAATGATATCCTTATCGCTCAAGGGCCATCGGAACGAGGGTGCGTCTCCGATGGTGACGGTACAGCCATAACAAAGGTCAATTTGTTCACCAACATCTTCTTTTTCAGCCCCAATTTCTCCAGATTCTCCAGATTCTTCACCTTTGTCCTCTTCCGAATTTTTTTCCACTTTTTCATTTTCAGCAACAGTGATCCTCCGGAGCCATTGGTGCGGGTCCTGGCGAATTTCAACTCCACACACTTTACAGGTGCCAGTCTTTGTTCCCACAGTTGGAGCCGCCAATTTGGCTGCGGTGCGAACAACTGTAGATGCTGTAGAAGAGTAGCCAGTAGCATCCAATTGACGAAAGTACTGAGCGGTAAGCCCTCTCACGGTCTTGTTCTTGTTAATTACCGGGTCTGGGATTGTCAGACTCATAATAACGGAATCTAGCTTGGCCAACTTACAATATGCTTCAATCTCGCCCATGAGAACATCACGAAGTGGATACTTTACATTGATAGTTTGGCCCGAAATCTCTTCTGTGTGGTCCAATACAGAGCTGTGGATGGTGCTTCCTCGACCCTTGATTGTCAATGCTAAAACTTCGTCAGCAAGACGAGTCATGCTATGGCCATAAAGTAGGGTTCCACACTGATGAGTAATTGCCGTTTTTAGTAGCAATTCGTTCAAGATTATCAGCAACAAATCTTCCTCGGAGCTTTTGCTATTGCACCCTTTGAGTATATCGTTGATATTACTCCCCAGAGTCAACGGAATACTGTATGATGAGAAATCAGATGCAACTTTTATATGGTGAAGAAGTCGCCCATCGACATACATGTCGTAATCGAGCGAGACAAAATCGATATCCACAGGCAGATATCTCGATTTTAACTCGCTTATTATATCTTGGAACCTCTTATCGAGCTTCAACCTCTCTTTTTCATCAACATTCACCACCGTCAATGCAAAGCCCTGTCGTCCCCCATGCTGCTCAGATTGCTCCTGAAGCAACGACGCGACCGCATCGAGCAACACGAGCGACGACGAGCCTCCAGAAAGCGCCAAAAGAACCCGATGAGGATTTTCCACCGTTTTATACTTCACCTTGTAAGCCTCATCTTGCATCAGTCGGCGCTGTTTTCCTCTTATAAAACGTATGAAACAGTCTCCACAGTAGTTTTCCCGCCGCGCCAACAACACAGCATCCTTCGTAGAACACCGCTGACACGGCGTTTTGTCGCTGATATATTCCACTGCTAGTGACATGGTGCGATGCGATGCCGATGAGCCCTCGGAATCGATGTGCCTAAGTGTGGGTGCTTGGCTGTTTTTCACCACCGCCCCGCATTAGCGATCGCATTGACCGGAAGTAGGTGAAAACTATGGGGGAACCAAATAACTCAGATTCCGTGGAAATGGACAAGTCTAAAGTCGATTTCACTCTGGGCGGCGTGGACAAGTTCAAATTTTATCCTGATAACCCTGAAAATCACAGACACAAATACCGGTTTTCCATGAAAGAACCTTCCAAGTACTATGATCCATGTGAGGAAACTAGACAAGCTTCTATAAATTGTATGATACGGAACCCAGAAGACAAAAAGACGGTATGTCAGGACTTTTTTGATGCCTATAAAGAATGTAAACGAGACTTTTTCAACAAAAAACGACAAGATAAACGGGAAGGAAAGAAAGGCTGGGGTGCATGGTGAAATAAATATTATAGGAATTACATAGCTACACCACTCCATAAACACCGCATCCTCCTCCAGACCGCCTGTAGTGTCCACGGAGAAGCGTGGGGGCACATTCTCCATCGTCCGGATTGCGGAACCGTTCCTCACCATCATGGCGCCAATCGTCCAAATCAGCAAAATCATATGAGTTTCCCTCTTCAGGGTCGTTTGGATCTTCTGCCAAGTGACTGTCGGGCATGTTAATGTTGCGGAAGTTGAGCACTGCTCGGGTATTGTTAATTTCGAGTCCACCGGTTTTCGATTAATAGAGCATACCATCACCGATTCTCTTGATGCTCGTAAAACTCGTGAAGTTTCCTGTTCCTTGTTTAAGATCTTGGAGAACTCGTCTCTTTTGTTCAGGAAGAAGTAGAAGATGGTGTAGAATGTAGGCATCGAGAAAGTCCACTGTATCCACTTTGGCGGTGAAAAGCACATAATTGAGTTGCACATTCAACAAGCAATGTTCCTCACACATCAAGAATTCCGCAAGTTTGTCGCTCAATTTCTTGTCCCATTCTTGAACAAACGGCGATTCGTGGTTCAGAGAATGTTCCTGCCATACATCGTGCCATGTTTCACGATGTGCTTCAGCATCGTTAAATTTTGAAAGCCTGGGTTCCAGACCGCCAGCTATTACATCAAGGTGCTTTCGAAGTCCACGCGCCATGTCCAAGGTATCTTCTTGCACAGCAAGCGAAACATTGTCAAAGTTGCAAAGATTGCGGCGAAGTTTTGTTAAGGTTTTCATGAAGAATACGTCCCGGAATTGTTTGAATGGGTTCATTTTCATCCATTCCTGGAGCTGAAGCCTGGCTCTTGCGGTTTTCGTTCTGGCCAAATGGAGGTTTCGAATGGGCACGTTTTTGGACATTCGAATATGGCGAAGAAATCTTAAGTCGTTGTGTTGAAAATCGATGATGGAGCCTGAAAAGGGAAAAAGAAAAGGAGAATTGACATCTTCACGGCCACTTTCCTTGACAGCAGTGACAACTTTCTCTGCCAACCGCATCCGTCTGATCAAAGCTCGATCCGGGGAAGATTTAAGCTGCCTGTGGACCCCATAATGTATTCGAGCACTTCGTCTGGTTGCCCATACAGAGTGAAAACTCCCATCACTTTCTTTTTCTCGTAGTTTACCGAGGAAAATGCCATATTCAATTGCGCCTTGTTTAAGCCAAAAAGTGAAAAGTTGCTGCCGTCTCGTAGATATGAGGTGTATACCACGCTCATGATGGCTAGCTTTTGCTTATAGGAAAGCTGGGAAAGCGCCAAGGTGGCTCCGTCCGCAGGGTTCCTTATGGATTTTGTTTGAGGTTCAACCAGATTGTTATTAGCACTTATTTTGCGTCTTTTTCGTTGTGGACCCGCCAGGTCTGCCAGCCGTTTGCGACTATCTCCAGCCAGCGGTTCGGGTGTAGGTCGTCTCCAAAGCATACCCTGGTTTCTGTGAGAGATGTATGCGTCCATCGTGGTGTCTAGACAAGCAAAGATGTTCCAGAGCCGGCACCTCGATTTTGTGGTGTTTGCTAGAATGGCCCACGAAGAGTGGAGATTGGCCCAACCACGAGCAGTTGGTGGCCACGAACTCGAGGAGCGACACTATGTACTTCCGGAGCTCCTTGGATGTGACCGATAGGTCTGGAGGGTCTTCGTTGGGCGCATGGGGACACCTTCCAAACCGGATGGCATTCAGACGACGAAGCGGAAATCCGCCGGATCTCGGCGAAAAAATCAACGTATTTCGGTTGGTGACGTTCTGGCGTGCTGACGATAAGAGAAGTCTTTCGTGCGGTTGACCGTCGGACCTCAGTTCCTCCAGCTCGGTGCTGGAGTAGTCTTCGGGGATCTGGTTGAGATTACGAATTTGGAACGGAAGCATGTTGTTGTTGATGTGGAGCTCGTTGTCAATGACGCTGGCGTTGCGGTGGTTCTCCAGCTCCATTTGTGAGTGATGGAGAAAGAAATTGGAAAGGATTGAAAGTGAGCTGAGACGAGGGAGTCGGAAAGTAGCGGCGACGATGACAGCGACGACAGGTCCGGGGTTGTGGGAGGGGCATTATGCCGGGTGATTCGGCTAGAAGGAGCAATTATCTCAAAAATTGGAATTGAATCAATAGAAAATTGATCAAAAATGAAATTGAATCAACAAGGATTTTGGTGTTAATGGTGGAGTTTGGGTCACCAATAAAGTCAACTTTTTTTCGACTTTTTTCTCTTTTTGTTATCTTTCTTTCTCCTTTTGCTTCTCCTGTCAATAATTCTTGCTCAAAGATGCTGTGCGAGTCGTTTCAGACCTTTATAACCAGCCTATAGTTTGTCCTTTTTCGTGCCTGGCTAGACCTTACTTCACTGCAAATTAAACAGCACCCAACCAATATAAAAAGCCCTTATTTTCCCTGTGGCAGAACACGGGCACAGAGATCAATAATCAAACGTTTCACAGCTTCAAAGTTGCCGCAAATATACCCTTCAGGTAAATCGTTTATCTAACACCCTGTGGCTCACCGCAGCATAATAATTGCCCCTGCATAGTCAGGCCCCACGTCACATGACGCAGCCAGGCCCCCGCGCGGAATGTCGTTTGCATGTCGCGCCTACTTTCTAAAATTTACTTTGGAGAACAACAACACCATTACTAACGTCTCGGTTCAGCCACACAGACCACTTTTCTGAAACCGCAAACAAGTTTTTCCACCTATTTCCGGCCCCCAGAGTTCAGAAATTTAATCTATATACATGTCAGAGACGTCTACAGGTGCAGTTTATCTCTGTATCAAGCAGTTCAACGCCCGCCTTGGTGATGAACTCAACCTAAAAATCGGCGACAAAGTCGAGGTTTTGGCTGACGACAGCGAATACAACGATGGGTGGTATATGGGCAAAAACATGCTTACAAATGAGGTGGGACTTTATCCAAAGTCATTTACTCAACTTTTACAAACTCCTTCAGGGTCCCTTCTTCGATCTCGATCACGCAGAGTGACCAGTAAAGGCTTGAGTGCTTCTAATATTACTGAAAAATTGGATAAACTTAGTGTTTCCAAACCGACAGAACCTACCGTTAACGAAGAATCCAAGTCAGGACTCTCGCAAATATCAGAACAAAACCCCAAAAATCCCAATTCTTCAGCTGCTACCGATACCGTACAAGACATCGACAGGGCTCTCGAAGAGCTCCAGACGCCCCCAGCCGAAAACAAAAACCCGTATAAGGATATAAAGCCGGTTGAATCAAAACTGGTTTACCAGAGCCAGCCACTGGGTTTCCAAGCGAGAGAAACAAATGCGGCAAAGGAACTCCCTACCCCAGTCTCCAATGATCCACCTACACCTGTTACGAAAAAGGCGTCCCACAGTACCGAGGTGACGCCGGAAACACAGCACCAGCTGCTGTCACAGTCACGCTCTCAACCCCAACAACAGTCTGCTCTTTCGTCTCAACTGGGTCGCAACGGCTCTCTCAGCTCGGTTCCAAATCCTTCTGAGGCCTACTCGTGGAGCCCCAAGGACGTCAGTGCGTATTTTTCGCATCTCGGCTTCGACTCGGGTGTCTCTGGTAAGTTTCTTCGTCACGAAATCACCGGTGCAATTCTCTTCGAGTTGGACTTGGGTCATCTCAAGGAGTTGGACATAGATTCTTTCGGGGTTCGGTTCCAGATACACAAGGAGATCGAGAAATTAAAGCAAATTGCTGCTGGTGAAGTTGCTGCTCGAAATGCCATGCCAAATTCTTCGTCTGAAAGTCTCTTGAGTCCCAAGGTGTCGCAATCTTTTAACTCCTACAACAACTCGGATGATGACCGCGGTCTCATGCCGTCGGCACCGTTGAGTCGGAAGAGGGAGAAAGGAGACGATGTTGAAACTCCACCCATGCCTTTCGTAGCACCACAACGTCCTCATGGACCTCTGAGTCCTGATGAAAAAGTTTATCACGACAAATTAGCTCAGGCTCAGGATGAGTTCGGGACACCCACGACGCCGAACACCCCCAGAACTCGCAACGCTGCTGATGCTCCTGAACACCATCTTTACCTTACTCGAAATAATGCTCTGAGCGCCGGTTTGGGTATTAATGGCATGTCGCGCCCCGCCTCTTCCATATATGAGCCAAGTGTGGGCCACAGTCGTAATGCTCTGGCTTCTCACCGCAGAAATTCGCTGGTCATTTCTGGCCATAAACGGCACTCGTCCTTATTTTCCTTTTTGTCTGGAAACGAAAATGAACGTGAAAGGTTGGAAAAGATTGAAAAGGAAGAGCGTGCAGCTCAAGCAGAGAAGGAGAAACAGAGGGCTGCAAGTGCTCGTTTAGCAAAGGAAAAGCAGTCCATGTTAGACGAAACGACAGATATCTCCAAGGCAGGCGGAACAAGTTCGCCCAAAAAAGCTGCCGATAAGCGTGCCGCTTCAGACCTGAATGTCACTCGTCTCAAGACACTTAGAACAGCATCTTCACAAAATTTCCGTGGATTTTCAGGGCTGAAAAAGCTGAAGACGTCTGCGTTCACCGAGGGCATTCGACAAATCACCCCTGACGAGGCAATCAAGCTGGCTTCTTTCAGCGGATGGATGTCAAAGAAAAGCGGATCTACTATCGGCTGGCGATCTCGCTATTTTACGTTACATGGAACACGTTTGCTGTATTTCACGTCTTTGAAAGATAAGAAGGAGCGTGGTCTCATCGATATTACTGCCCACAAGGTTATCCCTATCAATAGTGACGACAGCTCCAGCGACAAGTACATCGCGATGTACGCATCTTCCACTGGATTTGGTCGTTACTGTTTCAAGTTGGTGCCTCCAGCTCCAGGTTTCAAGAAGGGACTCACGTTCACCCAGCCAAAAACCCATTACTTTGCCGTAGAAACACAAGATGAAATGCGTGGATGGCTCAAGGCATTGATGACGGCCACCATTGATATCGACGATACCGTTCCAGTTGTTAGCAGTTGCCTGACACCAACGGTGTCTTTGTCAAAAGCACAAGAATTATTGGAACGAGCAAGGGAAGAAAACAAGTTGCGAGACGAGCAGCTGGCCGATTACAGCCACATAATGACGGAGACTTCGATGGATAACCATTTGGAAAACGAAACCGATCAAACTCTGGAAGAAGCTCTGCCCATGGTATCGTACGACGAATCCACATCGAGCTCGCAGCCAAAACTTTCTCTCGACACGTCAGTTCGAAACACTCTGAAGGGACCCAAGACACCACAAATGTCACAAAGCAGTGGTGGTTTCTCGTCACCATACCTTCTTGCGTCTGGAGTGTTGTCGCCCAGACTGGGTACTCATCTGTCGCCTTCCGAGACACCACAGCTGGGGCTGAGATCTCAACACGAATATTTTCCCGAAACCACCACACCAAAACTGACGTTTTCCAGCAGCAATGGACGTGTGGTCAGCCAGGGGCTGGGCTACACCCCATTCAATCCTCCAAAAAAGAAGCGTGGTTCCGACAAGATGCTTTCGTATGCCAGTGATGCTCTGGGAAACCACACGTTTGTGTTGAAAGCGTCAAAGTAGGTGCCTCCAGGTGAGGTGCAAGAAGGCAGTCCGACCGAGAGAAGTCAAGAGACTAGTACAATTTTGGCCCATAAAACCATGCTTACAGTGGTGGAGTACGCTAGTCTGACGCTCGCTAATCACAGACATTTGTGTCTGTACTCACTCAACTTTTGCTGTCTGTATCCGAAATGACACCACTTGGCCGTATCAATGCTCCTCCGCTCCCACCCCGTCCCATTCCCACTAGTCCATCTTCACCACGTCCGCTAACTAATCAAGGTAACTAGACAAGACCTATGTCTAGTCAGCTCTTTTGAGTATTTAATGTATAGTTGTATTATAAGGTCATGAAGTCAATTGTAGAAAATCTGTGTAACAGCTCTAGAGCAGCTGTAGAATTCAGCTGACTTTATTGATAACCGTCTCTTTACGGCTTCGTTATGAAGTGGTTGCAACCATTCAACTCCAGCCGTCTGGTTCTAATTCCTGCACACGCGCGCAGTGGAGCCTCACATAAACAGAATCAGATACAATCGAACCTTTATACCACCAACAACTTGCGGCTCAAAGCCCCATTTTTTTTCCTTCCAACGCAACAAATCTGCTCCTGTGCGTACCCTCAATCCATACAAAGACTTTCAGATCATTTCCTCCACAAAATCCCCAAAAATAGACAGCACAATTTCTCTCCACAAAAATGTCCCAAGAACCCGACCACGAGTACCTCCGACAGTACCTCCGACTGGTCATAATTCACTCCCTCGATCACAACAACCTCCGCAATGCCGAATTTGCCGCCGAACGGCTTCTAGCCATGGATCAAGGCGATAATGATTCGCTTCATCTCTATTGCCAAACGCTCTTTCGACAGCGGCGATTCATGGCCGTTTACAATCGGACCCAAAATGTTCGAAACCACATTGGATGTGCTTATTTGTTTGCCCAGCTGTGTTTGGAGTTGGAAAAATACAAGGAGGGTATATTTGTGTTGCTGCGAGTGATTACGATTTCAGACGAAGAATTGGCGTCGCCTAAAAATGCACAAGAACCATTTTCGGCTTTCAGTGCCCGTTCTCATGAACCTCCGACCTCCACTGCTGACTTTTCTTCTCCTTACCGGCGCTACACCTACGAGACTTCTCGCTCAGTCATACCTGATTCTTCGGTTGTTCACCACTGTCTCGCCGACCTTTATTCAGGCTTGGGCGACGTGAAAAATGCTGCTTTACACTACACACACACGGTCCGCCTCAACCCATTCGATTTCACGGCGTTCGAAAAGGTCGCTAAACTAGGCGTGAAAGTTAGAGTTGGGCAATTGTTCAAACCGGACGCCGCACCCACCGCCTCGGTATCAGCGTATAGTGCTCCTACAACCCAACCTCCGGGCCAGCCACAAACTCAAAACGACCCAGCTACTCCTTATCCCCATAATCCGTTCACCACAGACCTTCTGACGCCGCGGATCCGCTCGGCAGTGCCGCCAGATGCTCCAATACGACGTCCTAACGAGCGGTTTGAATTCACGAAACCGTCGTTTCCCGACCATCGAAAGGGCTCAGCGATCACTTCGAGGCTTGTATCACAGCCGCTACACAGCGACAGCCGTCGAAGCTTGAAAAGAAACAATTCTAGCTCGATTGCAAATTCGAGCCCAGAACCCACACGGCTCAATATTTTCGCCAGCAAAGAAATCGAACATTGTGACAAGGCTCTACTAGAGTTGTATGCCACTTTTGCGCGAGCTTTCAAAAGCTTGTGTAAATACGACTGTTACAAGGCAATTCGTACCATCGATGAGTTACCAGCTCACGAGAAAGAAACTCCCTGGGTGCTCAGCAAATTGGGTCGACTTCACTACGAAATCGTCAACCACCGTCAGTCCGAACACTACTTTGTGCAATTGAGATCCATAGACCGGACTCGTCTCGAAGACATGGAATACTATCTGACTCTCTTGTGGCATCTTCATAAAAAAGTCGATCTTACGTACCTTGCTGATGAATTGCACGAAGTGGATGCGAACTCGCCTATCACCTGGTGTGTTGTGGGTAACCTTTTCTCGCTAAATCGGGACACTGATGACGCCATTAGCTGTTTCAACAAGGCTATTCGTGCCGACCGGAAATTCACTTATGCTTACACACTCAAGGGCCATGAATATTTCGGCAACGACAACTATGAAATGGCACTCGAGAACTTTCGAACGAGCTTGCTAATAGATCCTCGTCACTATAATGCCCTCTACGGAATCGGAATGGTGTACATTAATCTCGGAGACTTTCAACGAGCCGATTACCATTTTCGCAAAGCAGTGAGTATCAACCCTATTAATATCATATTGATCTGCTGCATGGGTATGGTTCTTGAAAAAGTCGGCAAACGTAACCTAGCTCTTCGTCAATACGAGCTTGCTACAAAACTACAACCTACTAATCCACTACCAATTTTCAAGAAAGCTCAACTTTTGTTCACCATGCAACAATATCCACAAGCACTTGCAGCCTTCGAAATCCTACGAGACTTGGCACCCGACGAGGCTTCTGTTCAGTTTTGCTAGGGCAGTTGTACAACATACAAAACGAAAAAGCTAAGGCTGTCAGAGAATTCACCATAGCACTGAACTTGGATCCTAAAGGTAATTATTTGATTCGCGAAGCCATGGAACTGATGTAATAAAAGAGCTACTATGACAAGCAAAATCAAGCATAATTCGTTTCAAACTTGTATTTCGTTTCAAACTATTTTCTTCTCCGTTAACAACTTACTCTGGTATGGCTTCTCTTTTCCTGCATACACTACTATATCAACAGTTGCAAGAAACATTTTACTCTCAACAACTCGCAGTTCCCACCATCATTTTGCAAATATTTCCACCATTTTTATAGGTTCTGGAGGTACCTGAGCTGTGTCCTACCTTCGAGTGCCATTAACATTGCCTCAAATCTACTCTGGGCTCGCCAATTGTGAATTTGCAAATTTCGTTTTTTATTTGATCGGATTCATTCCGGAGTCCACCATGCTTCTAATTCTATTTCTACTCCCGCTCGTGGCTGCTCTAGGGTTCCATGGTCCCACAACCTACAAAAGAGGCGAAAAAGTCGAACTTATCGTCAATAAGGTCAGAATCGGATAACACCAACTTCCTTATGGGTATTATGATCTCCCATTTGTTTGTCCTCTGGGCGATAAAAAACCACTCCCACTCTCCTTGGGGGAAATTCTTCGTGGCGACCGTCTCTGGGAAAGTACTTATGAGCTCAATTTTGGAGTAGATGACCCATGTCATCGTCTATGTGACCTCGTGGCCAAAGATCACGTTCTCAAGAAAGCAGACCACTTTATTCGCAATGGGTATTTTGTCCATTGGCTTCTCGATGGCTTGCCGGGAGCGACCACGTTTGAGTCAGATAACAGAAACAACAAATATTATGCCGCTGGATTTCCTTTGGGCTTTGTCCTGGAAGACAAAAGCTACATTTACAACCATGTAATGTTGGTTATTCGATATCATAGAGCACGAAACGTTCCTGGAAAATACCATATTGTCGGTTTCGAGGTATACCCGAAAAGTGTCAGTAATGAAGAATGTCCCAAAACGAACACGGGGTATCAAAATTTTGCAATAACTTTCGGAGCTAAAGAAAATAAAGATACCTCAGAGACTAAAAAGACAGTGATCCCATATACCTACTCGGTGTACTGGAGAGAAGACAATACCATCGACTACACCCACAGATGGGACCTCTACTTGGAAAACGACACTTCAGCCAACAACCACAGAATACACTGGTTATCAGTTATCAACTCTGTGGTGTTAATTTTCCTCGTTACAATTGTGATGTCGGTTATTCTACTCAAAATTCTGGGTTCTGAGTCCCTTTCGGCCACTCTTCCTGTTGCAAATGATAAACCTCAGCACTATTCAAACAGGAGCCTTCACCGTCCAGTAATGCCTTTACTATTGTCGGTTCTTGTCGCTGGTGGAGTCCAGATAATAACGACTGTGGTTGGAGTCATTGTGATTTTGTTTGTCGATATCAGCTTCGATGGCCATGATCTTTCTCTAGCATTCCAAAACAGACAAGGAGCAGTCCATTCCTTCTCGCTTCTTTGCATAGTGGGATCTGGACCATTAGCATCGTACGTTGGTATCATTGTCAACAAAATCCTTCACCACAATTCCACAGATGTCAAGTATAACACTACCATGAACAATATCCTCTCGATGGTTTTCTGTGGATCTGTGCCTGCTTTGGTTCTCGCGGTGGTGCTATTCATCAACTTTTTCGTTTGGGCAAAGGCATCTTCGAATGCCTTACCTTTGGGCACCATTGTCATCCTCTTGATGTTATTCGTTTTGATAGAGTTACCCTTGGGTATCATTGGTGGTTACTACGGCAACAAAAAGAGACTACCTACATTTTCCGGTCCTGATCTTGACGATGGTCCAAAAAGTAACCTGTGGGTTTTGCATCCCATAGTAAGCACTGCTGCGTCAGGGTTGATTCCCTTTGGAATTATCTATGTGGAACTCACTTATATCTTCAATTCGGTTTGGTTGGAGAAGACTACCTACTACTATATGTATGGGTTTCTCCTTCTAGCGGCTTTGATGCTAATTGTCATAATTGCCGAGTTGGCAGTGATTGCTACCTACTTTTCCATTTCAGCTCACAAAAACCCAGCATACCATTGGTTATGCTTCCGAGTGGGTTCCAGTGTGGGTTGGTACATTCTTGCTTACTCGGTCGTTTATTTCTTCACTCATCTTTACGTGCGAGACTTTGTCAGCATTTTACTTTACTTTGCCTACATGATCTTGGTGTCGGCAATCGTCTGCATTGGATGCGGAGCCATTGGAATAATTGCAGGGATGATATACGCGAACAAGGCATTCAATGCCCTTAAGGTTGAATAGAATATTAATAGATTTACACACTAGAAAATGACATTTTATATTTCTAAAAAACTAGTCCAACGAAGAAGCACCAGTAATGATATCCACCAATTCGTTGGTAATAACAGCTTGTCTGGTTCTGTTGTACAAAATGGAGTAAGAACTGATCATGTCACCGGCGTTCTTGGAAGCGTTATCCATAGCGTTTCTTCTGGCCGAAATTTCGGAAGCGTAACCTTCAGCCATGGCAGTCAAGAGAGAGTTAGCCAAGGAAAATTCCGAGAGAGTAGAAGACACATCTTCGCCTTCCAACTCGTACTTGGACAAACCAGGAGCCTTTTCAATGGCATCAGCGGCAAACACACCAAACTTGGAAGGTTCGAAAGACACACCAGAAACAAATCTGTTGTATAAAATCTCGATGTTGTCGTACTTTCCGACTTTTTGGATTTCATCGGCGATCAAAGCCACCTCGTTGAAAGTGGGAGCCTCTCTACCAACACCATTGAATGCCAATTTGAGGTTGTCAGCGTGAGTTCTGGACAATTGAGCTCTGACCTTGTCACCCACAGTGACGATGTCAGCATTACCGTTCAATTCCAGGAATCTCTTTCTGGCAGCCTTCGAGATCTGGGTGTGAATGGAACCACACAATCCTTTGTCAGAAGAAACAACAATCAACAAAGTCTTTTCGTCTTCGGACTTTTCAGGCTCAGCGTTCTCGAAGAATTCAGAGTCAGACTTGTTGAAAACTCTCGAGGCAGCCATGGCTCTCTGGGCCTTGTTCAATCTAGTAGAAGCAACAATTTTCATGGTGTTTGTGATTTTTCAATGTTCTTAATGGACTTGAGACGCATTTCAATATCACGCAAAGTGGCATAGTTTCTGAGTTAGTATGGAATCAGGTGAAGTTTAAAGCAACTGGAGCCAGAAATTCAACTTGGATCGTCAACATTTTCCATTGAAGGTGGATTTTGGTATTCGAAAGCCTCTGTTCTAACACTTGGTCCAAGGATTTATGTGATTTAATGATTCACTTGATGATTTGTTTCAGCAGAATTCTCAGCGATACGCTGTCAAAATGCTCAAAATTACGTGCCACATGTCCCACCTCTATAATCCAATCGTAGTAATCAATTCACGTCAAATACTTGAACTATCATCGACTTTTCAGCAATTTCCATAAAACAGTTTCTTTGATTTTATCCAATTTCTACAAGTTGCCACCTTATCCAATTGCTTTTCCTTCCAAGAATTGTTATCGCTTCAATTAGCGTAGTACTTACCTAGCTCCGCCTTGGCGGGCGACCTGTGCAACACCTAAACGAAACATGATGAATAGGCCGTGGTGAGGACGTTTGTTCCGGCTCGGGTCGCAGAAAGAATTTCATTGGCTGGAGTGTGGGTGGGACACGACCTGGATAGCGAGAGTGCAGATAACCCAGCAATAGAGAAGTAAAGAGTAGATAGCACTTGAGCAGTTGTATATGGTTCGTGTATTATTACATGCAGTGGCGGATGCCATGAGTCAGAACACATTTGTGGTTTCGTGACGAAATTGAGCATCTGCTTCTAAATGTTGTAGAAATTACTAGGCACTTGATAAACGCCATTCTCCACGTATGTGTTCCTGGAAGCAGCCAGGGGATACTCGGCTCCCCTAAACTCCTCCATGTTCGTTGTAGTTGCTTTTTTACTGCAGAGGGTCATTCTTTTGGTATCCCAAGTATCCTTGGACGGGATAAGTCTCGATCATCTTCATGTATTTCAAGATCAAAGGACGGCAATTTCTCTGGGCATCATCTCCGTGGTACTGTTTGCACTTGCGCAACGCCTCGTGGGTCACACGGAGCGCTTGGTTGCGAATCCATTGTTCTCTAAGCATGGACTTTCTGGCCTTGTCGACATCGGGGAAGTTTTCGTAATCGATATCGTCAAAAGACACGAGGTCTGGCCTCTGGTGCCGTTCGTAATTGCTCAATGCTGTGTTAGAACCGGTGTTGTCAAGTAAAATTATCGTATATCGTGAAACTTACCCATCTGTCACCCTGTAATATCAAATTTCAACACTTTTAACTGGAGGAGCGCGGTGGTGAGTGCACGACCTTTGGGGCAGTTTGCGGTGTCTGGCTGCGCTTGTGGCTTCAACACATCGAAATACGTGGGTCAGCATCCATGAGTAATGCCAAAACTTCTGGGGTTTCCCAGCGGACGCAGACGGTAGTTTACAGCGTCAATGGTCTGTGGGTGGCGTATGCACACGCCTTCTTTGCATATAGTGCATTTTTTGCTGCATTGATTGTTGGATGCTGGCTTCATTATCACAAGATTGTCAAAAATGCTTCCTTTGGATACCCAGATGAGTGGTTTCCAAGTGTTTCTGCCACCATTGGTGATCGGTATCCGGAAAGATCGCTTTTTCAGGTATTGATAGCGGTAACTTCCGGACCTCGGTTTCTTCTTTTGGCATTGAATTATTTCATATGTGCTGAAAATGGTCCGCTTCTCGCAACTATTGGGGTTGTTTGTGGTATTATACGAACTTTCACATGTGGAGGATGGGTCTATATCACTTCCACCGATGACCATGATTGGCATGACATTTTTATGATCGCCTATATTTTGCTCACCATCCATGGACAGTGTGTATGAGCGTGCTTTCTCCCAAAGGGTCCATTGTACGCCGTGGTAGATCCTGGACCGCCATTGCATTCTTTTTCCACCTTGGTTCCTTTGGTGTACTGGTTTATTCAACACAAGGTCCATGTTCGTCCCGGAGCATACTCCATCTATGCCTATTTCGAGTGGGCACTTATTCTCTTGGATGTGGGTTTCGATATGTGGTCGGTAGTGGATTTCGCCGATATTGAGATCACCATTGGCAGTGGAATCTTGGTCAAGAAAACTGAGCCAAATGAGTCGAAAAAAGTCGATTCAAAAGTTGTCTCAGCTGTACCATCTTCTTCGTCCACGTTTCTTCCCTTTGCTGCACATGTGGTCAACTCATTCACCTTTTGGTCGGTTCTCTCAGCATTGTTTCTCGCCGTGTGGTATTTTCCTCTCTGGCACATGGGTATTTCTGGCTACGAAGCAGCCATAGTGACTTACTTTATTCCTCACTTTTTGTTGGCAGTTCCGCCCTTGAAGGCTTTCTTGGCATCGTACCCATTGGTTACCAGAGTTTTGGCGGTTCTCTTTGGAATTGGAGCCTACAAGATCGAAGAACCAGAACATAAGCTACTTTCAATTTCCATTGGAACGGCTTTTTCCGTCGTTTCTTTGGCCAGTGAATCCTCGGCAGCTTCCTCAGATCCTCAAACGTTGAAGGAATATGCCGTAGCTCAGGTTCTAGGACTCATGGCGACTTCGGTATTCAAGTATATGTGCTTCTCCAATAACCCCATTTGGCCAGTGATGCACAAAGAAAACGGTGGATATAACGAGATTGGAATCTTTGTGTGCTTGGTGGGAGCACTCTTCACACCCAAGTACTCAACTACCTCAAAACCAGTAGAGAAAAGATCGTCTCTCCTCTTGTCTGCTGTTGGGTTTGGTGGCTACTTTTTCTCGCTTCAATATCTTTTGGGCGACTCCTCTACCCTCATCATGTGGGCCTGGGATGGATATCCCATTACTGGTCCAACCCCAGTGACCGGAGCTCTCTTTCATTTTGGTGCGTTTGCCGGTGGAATTCTTGCTGCGTCGAAGCTTAGTCCTCAAACGTTCACATCATTATTCTACAACGTTTTGGTGGGAGGAGTATCTGCATTTGTGCTCTACTACTTTCCTGGATGGGTAGGGTACGCTGGATCTTGCTCGTATACCTTTTATCTCGCTTCCATTTCACCGCTTGTGTGGAGAAGTATCAGCGGTCATAATCCCGCTGCGTTTTTCACACTTTCGTTTTTTCACAATTGTGATTTCGTTGGCTTCAGTTTGGATCGTTGCGTACGCATTCGTGCCTGGTGGGTTTCTTTTGAGAGAGAGAACCGATATCGTCTTGGGAACTTCTTTCTTGATGGTATTGGCTGGGGTCTGGCAAAACACCAGTGTCCAAGTAAAAAAGACTACTGGTTCAATTGTCAAGAACTCCCTAACTTTTATTGCTGTTCTTTTGGCCCTCGCTACAGCGGTAACCTTTAATCGTACTCCAGTCGGCGATTTCACGCCATACAATCCAAACTCGCAGTCGTTCACCGCAGGAATCTGGTGTGTCCATTTTGGTCTCGACAACGATATGTGGTCGAGTGAAACAAGAATGTCGAATCTTCTTCGTGACGCTCAAGTGGACATTGTTGGTCTACTCGAAACTGACACCCAACGACTCATTGGAGGTAATCGTGATTTCAGTCAAACCATAGCTCACGAGCTAGGCATGTACGCCGACTATGGACCAGGTCCAAACAAACATACTTGGGGAGCTGTGCTCTTGTCCAAGTTCCCGATCCTTAGGTCTACTCATCATTTGATGCCTTCACCAGTTGGAGAATTGGCGCCTGCTATCCATGCCACTTTGGACATTTATGGTGAAGAAGTCGACGTTGTTGTGTTCCACTCGGGCCAGGAAGAAGACGAAGAAGACCGTCGTTTGCAAAGTCTCAAGTTGGCGGAAATCATGGGTAGTTCAAACCGTCCTTTGGTTCTTCTCAGTTATCTTGTCACCGAGCCTCTACAGGGTAACTACAACACCTATGTTAGCGAAGCGTCAGGATACATGATATTGATAGCACAGATTGGGACCGATGGTGCGAGTACATTTTGTTCAGGGATGTCAAAAAAGTGGCATATGCCCGGATTTCTCGCTCTACAATTACCGACACTGAGCTTCAAATTGCCAAATTCAAGTTGCTTACAGAAGATGAGAAAAACAATTTTGACGAGGATCTCATCTACGGAAACCATTTTATTGATGAAGAGGATGTTCCAGAGGAATTGAGAATGCCTCAAATGTTTAGAGGAGACGGGGTAAGGGACCATCGGTACCATGTATTTGACGAGCCTCGGTACTTTGCCCAATCGCGATAATTGAAAGCGATAACTGGAAAATTTGCAATAATTTATAATTTTAAAAATCGATGAAATAGTGGTGTAGTTGGGACTAAGGCTGTAGTAGAGACTAGGGATGTAGTTGAAGTAGAAGGTATAGGTGGTCTTGGTATAATTAAACATTATTCCTACACTGCAATTGTTCTGATCCTGCACCCACTCATATAATCTCGTTATCGTATTTTGCGGCATGCCAGAGTTTGTAAAGTCAATCCCAATGCAGTTTGGAACCACCAAAGGAACCGGAAAAGCCTTCTTTAGACATAGAGGACACGGAACGCAAAACATTATACGATCAACTCAAGGAAAGCAAAGGTATGTAGAGTTCCAAGTTGTACTTTAAAACCATACTAACTTTAGAACAAAAACAACTCGAGTTTGAGCAAAAATTTCAAGTCCAGAATGCCACATACAAGCTAGACGACAAGTCTGCAAAGTTCTACGCGGAGCTTAGTCGAAAAAGGAAAGAAAAGGAAGAATTAAAGAAACAAGAAGATGATCGAGAACTTGACCGATTTCGCAGATTGCAAAAAAAAGCACCAAAAGAAGAAGAAAAGCAAAAATTGAAGTCAATAACTATTAAACGGAAACAGAAGGAGTCTCCTCAGCCCGAAAAAGCCAAGAAACCAAAACCTGAACCCCAAAATACCATCCTTTCAGGCTACTCCAGCGAAGACGAAGACTAGTTACCCGGCCCAATCAATAGTGCGACTTACCGAATTTTTCATGGTCCAAGTCTGTAGATGCTAGGTAACGTTTTGGAGGCGGCCACCAGGCTCGTGTTTACCAAACGGCCCTTTGCTAACATGCTCATCCAGACCCGCTTCAAAATGAAAACTCACAAAGCCGCAGCTAAGCGTTTCATCAAGACCGGAAACGGATTGAAAAGGAAACAAGCCGGCCGGAATCATGGAAATGGAGGTTTTAGTGCCAATTCGATTAGACAATTGGACTCATTTGTGCCAGTGACCAACAAGGGAAACCACTTGAAGAAGTTACAGAGGTATCTCTAATCTTGTACATACGATAATACGAAATTTTTACGAACGGTTGTAGTTTTCATGATTAATGCAATTATACAAGTCTATACTTTATGTTCTGTTTCCTCCCATTCGCCGTTCACTTTCTTGAGTTCGAACGTGGGAAAGTAGTGATAGTTGGTCTTGACGGAGATGGCAACCGGAATGCTGTCAAACGAAACTAATCGTAATTTGATGTAGGTATTATCAGGAATCCCTTTAACCACCAGGACAAATGATTCAAGGGTTTTGGTTTCGGTGTCGTTCACATGGGTGATAAAGCTGTTTGTGGCAATGCCATATTGATTAGCGGGCCCTCCTGAGTTCTTTTTTGTGACATAAATTTCTGAAGGTATTTTTTCAATGAGTTGACGAACTCCATGATGAGGAGCCTGGAGTATAGAACCACACCAGAACACAACGTGGCTGGTATTTAGAGTGCTGGTGTCTATGGTGGGCACATTTAAATGCAACTCTTTCTTCTGGCGGATAACCACAAAGTCAAGTGAATCTTGGTTGTACATGATACCCAAGTCTCTCATAGTCTTGACAATGGAGCCATTCACCGACATGACAATATCACCCGTCTTGAGAGGAGTAGCCACTTGACCAAGTGCTGGTGCACTCACACGATCCACTGCCAAAAACTTCATTTCGTCTTCACATACTTCCTCAAATTTGGATATCCATTCTTGAGGAACTCCTCTCAATCTTCCCTGGAAAATTGTCATCGAGGCAAACTCAGCATCGAGAATACGTAAACCAGCTGGAACCTTATTTTCGTGCAAGCTTTTTATGACGCTCATCACATCGGTGACATCTAAACCCATGCGATAAACTCGATCATTGGTCTGATCGCAGTTAGTTTCACCTAGATAAGTGATCCAGAAAGCTCTTAAAGTTCCATCATAATCGGCCAAAACTCCAGAGTCACATTCCTGACTCAACTTGGAGTCTAAAAGAATACACTCCAAGTTCGTACCACGATAACGAGGCGACAAACTAGCCACAGGAACATTGATAGAACTCACAGAACTGACCTTGACATCGTCAGTGACAACCCGCAAGTTGTAGTTATAGCCAACGAAGAAAGCTCTCTCTCCTCTTTTCAATGGCTTGTCACTAAACTTGGGAGTTTTCACATCCGCAAGCATGAGTTTAGGATCATACTTAACGATGGCATAATTTTGGTTAGGATGAAGAAACACAACCTTACCAGGAAGCTCGACCGATTCAGCAAATATAACAAAAATATCACACATGTCATGAGGAACAAATCTTCTGGAAACAAGTACGTATCCGTTAGCTGCATCAACAACGACTCCGTACCCTATTTCTCTGCGATACGGATAGGAATCCACTGGAACTGGAGCGATGGTACGTACTTGAACAAACGAGCGGGTCAATTGTGAGCAACCTGATTTCTCAGGATCATCAAAAGGAATATCAATGTACTTTGCGTTTTGAGGAACTGGTTCTTCTGCTGGCAATGGTTTGTCTTGAATATCAGTAAAGTCCCAAATGCCTGTGGAATCGTTACGAACAGCCATACGGAAGGTGGACTGCCAGTGTCTTTCGACGTATATAACTGTGATATTTTCAGTGTGGAAATCAGACACATGCCTGTAGGAAATGCTCACTTTTTTGCGATCAGGAATAGACTTCATAACCTCAACAAATGCATCCAAGTTCGGTGTTGGTTTGTCGTCAACGTACTCAAGAAGCCAACCATTTTTCTCAAATGGAGACAATTCAAACGACCCCAGACCATCGTTGATGAAAACACCTCTTACCGGAATACAGAAGCAACGAGCAACTTGATACGATAAATCGTTGAATGAAGCTCCAGCAATATCCACATACCGGCTAGGCGTGATGCTATGAAGATCGCCCACCACTATATCAAACGACACTTCATGTCCGTTTCTCTGTATGACAAATTTGAGGCTCTGTCCCACCTGTTCATCGAGAATTTCATCAACGCTGATAAAAGATGCAATGGGAGTACCGTTGATGGAAATGAGAGTATCTCCCTCCTTTAGCTTGCCATCAGCTGGACCTTCAGGAAGAACAAGCTCAGCTACCAAAAGACCGATTTTGTCAGGGAATTGGCTACGAGCGGCTGCTTCTGCCTCGGGAGTTAATCCTAGACGTCTGCACTCATCAAAAGGCTTGAGTTGCCATTCCACTTGAATATCACCTCTAGTGATTCTTTGGCCCTGCTGTATACACTGCAAAGCTCGAAGTGGTCTGTATACGGGAAGAAAGAAATCGGTCGATGCTTCGGTTGAGCCTCCAGCCTGCAATGCAACGGCATATCCTTCTTTATTGACAACTGGAGAACCCGAAGAACCACCAGAAGCGCTGGCAGCTGCTTGGATGTATTCTGTGTTGAAATCGTTGTAAGAGAGTGTGCCGTAGTCAGGAGCATTTCTATCAAGTCTCGAGATGAACCCAGCAAGAATGGACAATTTTTCTCCGGCATCGTTACCAACTACTCTGATTTCAGTACCAACCTGAGCCAAATCAGGGCGGAGATCAAGCTGCTCAATTTTCATGTATCTTATATCCTTTGGATCGAATTGAAGAAACCCGAAATCATGAATAGGATCACGGTATATGGGACGAACTACCGCTTCCTCGTGGTTATCAAACACCACGTATCCGCAAAAGGGACCTGGACCCACCACATGGCGATTTGTGAGGATATAACCACGCTCGGAGTCTACAACGAAACCAGTAGCTTCACTTACGGCGGAAGATTCTGTGTCAAAATTGCTGACATGGGAGAACTGAATGGACACGACAGATTTGACCACCTTTGTGATGGTTTTCTGCCACGATGTGGTCTGTGGAAAGTAATTTTCAAGTTGTGGACTCATTCCACCTTCAGAGGAGTAGTCATCTATGTCTTCGTCATCTTCACCGTTTGCGTTTTCAAAGTCAGGATTTGTGCTTGGAGCCACTACAGGAACATGGTCGTCGAGCCGCTTTGCCTCATTCACAGTGCCGTTGGAAAGCTTTCTTTTGCCAACTGTCATGAGTAAATCTGAAAAATTTCGCACCGTAGTGGTAATGTACCTGTGGGTGCAGTGGATGTGGGGATCGAAGAGGTACCTAGTCTAAGGTAAGAGATGTTGGAGTGATGGCATGCAAAAGATGGAATCATTTGGTACTCCCATCTTCCACGGCCACCATTTGTTTTGCTCGTGCTGTCCAGCGGTTGTAATATTCATCCTGTTGTGGCAGGTAGCTCATATCGCTAGCATCGATCATGGCACCAAATCTCGCCATTAATTGCCCATTTAGTCCATTTTTGGCTTCGACTTCACGGAGCCGTACTGCTCTTTCTGTGGTAGAGTTATTGTAGACGTAGGTGTTTTCTATAGTGTTGATCCAGGGTTCGTCTTTGAGAGTATTATCGACGATGTTGCACCAGAGGAGCATATTCCATCTTGCCAATCCTCCAACTTGGTACTGGAAGAGCTGGTTCTGAAACAAGCTTCGAGCGCCCATTTTCAGTCGAAGTAGTCGGTGGTTGATGCGAACATAGGCAGCATGAACCATGCCACAGGCAAGCAACCATTCGCTCTTTTTAGCGAATCTGTGACGTTGACCAACGAATGTTTGCAACATCTGGGCCGTGATATCGGCAGGAATGTAGAAATGGTTGCACATAGACACGAATTCAACAAGCGACATCTGCCTTTTCTCACTTCGGTACTGGGCTTTGTAGGCAGCATCGTCAAGAATGGGAGGTGTAGGCGACTCCAGATCGCGCCCTGGGGGAGGTAGATCCTTTGTTTTGGGATTAAATGGCGAATCGACGTCTCGAAGGTTCTTTTGGGTTCGTTTTGACGACTCAAATTCACCATCTTGAGCGGTTTCACGAAGACGTTTTAGCGGTGAGCTTTTGTGTGGTGTGGCAGATCCAAGTCTTCTGGGACTTCCAGAAGCCGAAGTAGACACTCCAGAAGGCGACCCACCAGCAGGAGATCCACCAGAACCAGCATTTATTGTTCTTTTTCCACGCGGTGTGGAAGCTGGAGAAGAAGAAGGTGTAGACAATTCGCCCATAAGGCTATTTCGAAACTCGTCGATCACACGCATGGCTACCTTTGGCGGTACGGGGATCATGTTCAACGAAGGAGTCGCCATGTCCAATCGTTCGTGATATTTTTCGGCTGCAAGATAAGCACAAATGTGCTGGCGAGCCACCTCAGAATTTTGCGGAAGAACCGGTTTTTTTTGAACGCTCAAATTGTACAATGCGTCAGCAAACTTGACGACAACCGCGGAAAACGGTCCCTGGTGGCCCGGAACAACGTCGCTGAGCGCCTTTGCCGTTTGATGGGACATGAAGACGTGAGCCACCTGCAGACAAATTTGGGGCTGTTGGTGCGCGCTATCTGCACTCCCACACTGACCAACCAGAGCGAGCGCTTTTTCATTACAACAGGAACCATGAACAGAAACATCGTTAAAACCACATTAAACGGGTGTCGTGGGTTCTCACGGTCCACCATAGCACTTCAGAAGGCCGGAACACCCCAGGTTTATGACCGCGTTCAACAAAGATACGAAATCATTTCGGGTGCACCCTCGGAGATGACCACTAGCCGAGTGGTTAGAATCTTCAAAGAGTCCAAACCGGCTACCCAATCGTCCAACCACAACGGAAAGATGTGGAAAATGGACTGGGACTTGCTTGGAAAAGAGCACCGTTGGGAAGATCATTTAATTGGTTACCAATCCAGTGGAGATTACATGCAAGGAACACAATTGAAGTTTGACACCAAGGAGTCTGCTATAAAGTTTGCCCAGAGCCAAGGATGGGACCACTACGTACAAGAGCCCAACGTGAAGCATTTTAGGAGAAAGGATTACTCTGCTAATTTTTACCACTCTGCGGGTCCATTGAAGCATATTAGAACGAAGTAGCGATCTCGACAGCGAGACAGCGAAGCGGCGAGCTGGCGAGGCTAGTGAAGAGAGAAGAAACAAAAGCTAGTCAGTGAGAAGGAGAAGGAACGACAGAAGTATCAGCTTTGGCTCATACTCAATACGACCTAACATACTATTCAATGTAGAAATTAGTAGTACTAAACATAAGAACATCTGAACGCTCTGAGTAAACAGTACCACTCACCACACCTCATATTATTTCTTTTAATTTTCTCTATTTTTCTTCTCTCTATTTCTTTATCGCACTCTTTTCTCACTTCACTTCTCACTTCGCACGCGAATTTGCGCCGTTCCTTCTTCTCTCATGTCCTACAGGTTTAAAGGTCCCGATCGTGGAGATCGTGGAGACCGTAATGATCGTGGCGGGGGCTACCACACCAACTACGATGACAAGTATCGGCGTGAAGTTGCTCCAAAACTTTCAAATCTGTACGATAGCTTTCGACCATCAGGTCCACGAAAACACAACACAAATCATTATGATAGAGACGCCTACTACCGACCCATGGAGCATCGAAACCCATACAAGCCAGCACAGACACCGTCCACAAACCCAAAACCAGAGTTTAAGCCAGATCACGAACAAGAAAATGGTCGTCACTCTCACCCTGGCAATGTTCAAAATCACACACGATCGCCTCTTCAACCTCCAACACCCAACAGCGTGACCTCTGCGCCCGAGGAAGTGACGGGAACAGACCCCAGAACCGGCGTGAACCCCCATGACCTCAAACTTCCAACTTTACAGCTCCATCGTGATCATCTCCAGCTCGAATTTTCATCACCATCCGATCCTCCAAAAAACTACAAGGTTCTCTACGATCCAGAGAACGATTCCCACAGAAACAAGTCCACCAAGAAATCAAAAACCAAAGTGTTTCGTTTCAATGGCTCGTCTGTAAGTGATCCACAATCATACAGTGATGCCATAACCCACAGCTCTGATATCACCGATCCACGAAAAAAGATCCTCTCCACCTACTTTTCCAAACCCAACAAAAACTCCAAGAAATTCCCGTTCAAGCAGCTCCCACAACCGCGGTTCGTGTTCGACAAGAACTCGGTGGGCCCTCCCCCGCAAACCGAGCTTGTGGTGTGGGACATTCCATCCACCACCAGCGAGGTCTACGTGACAAATTTCTTTAGATCTCACGGGAATGCGACCGAAATTAACTTTCTCCAGGACCCAATGTATGCGGTACCTTTGGGCGTTATGCTGTTTCGTTTCCAAGGCTCTCCTGACAAATCAATGCTTTTGGCTAAGAATCTCCTCAATTTCGTCCACCTTGAAAAACCCAAAATCAACGGCGTGGTGCTCAAGATAGAGCTTAATGACCATGAGGGAAAGTTGCTCCGTAGTAAGGTGGAAATTGCCCAAAATCGAATCCGGCAATCGAAACAAAAATTGGAGATGGAAGAACAGAAAAGACGAGAAATGGAAGAGGAAAAGAAACGTAAAGAGATCGCTGCTCAGAAGGAGGAAGCACGCCAGAAAGAATCACAAAAGAACACCGTCCAAAAATACGACTACAAACCAAACACCACCATCATGTCAGTCAAGTATCGTAACAAGGTCATTCCAGGAACATTCCTTCCACGAGAAGTTCGTCATATCATCAAAGACAACCCCTATCTTTTCATACACGACAAGCACGTTTCCACACGGACCGTATCTGCCCAGGATATCAAGCGTGTGCTCAACAAGTACAACTGGTCTCGAGTCCTACACGAGAAGGCAGGATTTTTCATTATTTTCAATTCTTTGGAGGAGTGCAAACGATGTTTCTGGAGGGAAGATGGGCGTAGGTTCTATGAATTTCGTATGTTCATGGAGATGGCTGTGCCTGAAGGATTTGAAGACAAGTCCACAACTTCTGCCACCAAAGGTGATGCCGTTGAAGAAGCAACGAATATGCTCATACAAGAGTTCCAAGCATACCTTACAAAGGATATACGCGAGCGAGTAATTGCACCCCAAGTATTGGAATTGTTGAACCCGGAAAGATTCCCTGTTCTCAAGGCACAATTGGACGAAGAGCGAGCCAAGCAGGCACAGGCTGCAGCCGCTAGGGCCGAAACGATTGCAAGCAAAATTCAAGAAACTCGAAATAAAGAAGGTGCCTATGCTCTTATGAATAAAAAAGCGGCACAGTTACCCAGTTTCAAGAGAAAAGAAGGCATAAAAATGCAAGCGAAGAAGAGAGTTATTCCTATGCAGCATGTTCTCAACTATGAAAATGACTCGGACGACTCAGAAGACGATTCGAGTCGTTCTGCTACTCCTGCTCCTGCGTTGAAGCGTGAACGTAGCCTGCCAGCAACCAGCTATGACGAAGAAGCTCCTTCAAAGAAGAAAAAGAAGACACTGCTCAAGACAATGTTACTTTACGACTCATCAGAAGGAGAAGTTTCCGACAGTCCTGAAGACCAAGTCATGGAAGATGCAGAGGAGGCGGCTGAACAAGTGGACGATTTTGCCGATGTGGATGTCAAGTTCAGACCAACATTACACTCTTCAGTTCCGGTGTACCCTGAGGATGAATTTGTTGACGAATTCGACCTCAATTATATTCAATCTTCAATCAAAGACGAGGAAGATTTGAACATTGCAAAGAGCATTCTTTCTGAGTTAAAGCCTTCCACAATAGCAAATGTGGACTACTGGGCGTGGAAGCAAAAGGAGACTCGAAAACCAGAAGAAATTGCCGAAAGTGTACATCTAATTGAACCTCTTGCACCCAAATTCGAGTCGGCAAGTGGCTCTTTCCGCAGTGAAGGATACAGAAAAATACCCGATACTGACAAGATCGAATACTTGCCTCATCGGCGAAAGATTTACAAGCCTGTCAAGACCGTCCAACACGAAGATGACGAGACTTCTGCGAACAATGGAAATGGTACGAATAACAGCAGTGCGGTGCATAGCTCTCGTGTGAACCGTGCCAACAACAGAAGATTGGTGGCTGATATAAGTGCCCAGAAGCAAATGCTTGGAAGTGAAACTGACATTTTGGATCTCAATGCGTTGACGAAAAGAAAGAAACCGGTGACTTTTGCGAGGTCCGCGATCCATAACTGGGGCTTGTACGCCTTGGAATCAATTGCTGCGAAGGAGATGATTATAGAGTACGTTGGGGAGAGTATTCGACAGCAAGTAGCCGAGCACCGCGAGAAGAGTTACTTGAAGACAGGTATCGGGTCGTCGTATCTTTTTCGAGTTGACGAAAACTCGGTGATCGACGCAACCAAAAAAGGCGGAATAGCTCGTTTCATCAACCATTGCTGTAATCCTAGTTGTACTGCCAAGATCATCAAGGTGGAAGGAAAGAAAAGAATTGTCATTTACGCTTTGCGAGACATCGAAGCTAACGAAGAACTCACCTACGACTACAAATTTGAAAGAGAGACGAACGACGACGAACGGATCCGTTGTTTGTGTGGTGCCCCTGGCTGTAAGGGCTATTTGAACTAGCATATACTAATAGAGTACGACCAGCAGAATTTCCAGTAGCCTCTGAAGTTCGCGCGAACATTTCACATTTGATGCATCGAGTCTGGCGAGTAAAGAGGTATAATGTGGGCACTTTCCGTAGTCTACTATGGTTGAGTACTACCCAAAGAGCTCCAAAAGTATCAATTGAACCTCCAAAAGTAGCCAGTTCCGCCCCAAAACTCGAACCAAAACTCGAACCAAAGCTCGAATCTCCATCTTTACCAGATTGGGATCGAGGTGGAAAAACGAACAATGACACCTTGACGCCGTTATATGCCAGCATAAACAAGATCATAGATGCCAACAAGGGCTGTGTGTGTCTTGTACAAGTAGGAAGCTTCTACGAAATATATTTTGACCAGGCACAAGAATATGGACCCAAACTAGGCATCAAGGTTGCATCGAGAAAGACAAATAATTGCATAATTCCTATGGCAGGATTCCCCACTTACCAGCTCCAAAAGTTCGTCAAGATGCTTATACAAGACTATAATGTCAACGTGGCGATTATAGACCAGTATCCCATGGAAAAGCGAACCATGGATGCAATTATTCACCGGAAAGTTTCACGAATAGTTACGCCTGGAACCCTAGTCGACGAAACTTTTCTCAACTACAACCAAAACAACTACTTGGCAGCGATCCACTTGCCTCCAGGATGTACGAAAACCATCGCTGACCCAACAATGGAAGTGGGACTCTCATGGGTCGATGTTTCTGTGGGAGAATTCTATGTTCAACGAACAACTTTGGAAGATGTTGTTAGTGACATCTTCAGAATCAACCCTTCTGAGATTATTATACCCAAGGAGTTCCAAGATCTTGGTCTATTGACTGGAAATTGGTACCCTCCACTATCTGAACTTCGTCGCTATTTCTTACGCTATCATCAAACGGTCTACAAAGACTTGAAACTACAGTTCACCTCGAGTTACCAGGCGACGAGAAAGGCAATTGAGCTGTTCTCAGTGCGTGAAGAAGCCGCCATGAACATGATTTTGTCGTACATTAATGTCAATATTCCCGAAGCCAATCCTGCGCTCGATATCCCAACCCAGTACTGGAACGAAAAATATGTTAGAATGGACCCACGAACTCGGGAAGCGCTAGAACTCACAGAACGGTCTACAGCTGGCCGACGGTCCGTCGTGGGCACTTTAGTGAGCACCATTCGCAAAACGGTAACACCTTCAGGAACGAGAATGCTTTCGCAGTGGATCAACTCTCCCATTTTGGACATTGAAACTCTCAACTATCGCTATGATTTTGTTGAAGCTTTTAGAGGAGACATAGTTTTGACCCAGGCGTTGCGAGCAAACCTTTCAAAAGTGGGTGACTTTATTCGCTCGGTTCAACGGCTCTCGTTTGGAACTGGTGATTCGGTTTCTCATCTAGCTGCAATTGCCGATGGCTTGTATAAACTAGACCGAGTTGAAGAGCTCTTGAAGCAGCAAAAACGGTCGAAACTCTGGGATGAATTTCTTCAAAAATTTTCCGTGCCAATAACGGTAGCTGAAAAAGATCAACGAAACGCTCAATTTGAGCGAATTACTCAATGAAAATTCAACTTTGGAAGAAGAGAAGACACCAAAACCACGAGTTGGAGCCAAATTCTTCGTCAGACCTTCATTTAGTTCTGAACTTGCACTCTTACACTCGGAGCTCCAAACCCTATTGACTGAAGAAGATAAGTTACTTGAACAAATAACGGCTCAAATAACCGATATAGATTCCAAATTGGTTATTAGCAAGCGAGATTCCCACGGACGGTTTTCAAATGTGATCCATGTATCAGGAAAGACAAAGCTGATAGAAGCCGTTGGTAATTTGCTTGCCAAAGATGTTCGTGAAAAAAGAAAAAGCACTATCATTATCAAGCCATATGAATGGAGCATGTTACAAGCACTCGTCAATTCCAAGGTTGAAGAGATTCTTGAGGTGGAACAAAAGGTCATTTCCAGCTTGCGCACACAAGTTCTTGCTTCTGCCTTGCCCATGAGAGTTGCAAGTCAGCTAGTTGATTTCCTAGATGTAACTTCGTCTTTTGGATTACTAGCCCACGAAACAGAACTTGTACGTCCAAAAGTGGTTTCGCAGCCAAAATTGGAGATTATCGATGGACGACACCTAGTTGTAGAATCAGCACTCAAGTCGCTTGGAGAAATGTTTGTGCCCAATACTTGTCAATTGAATTCCAATGGAACGATGTGGATGATTACCGGTCCTAATATGGGAGGAAAAAGCACGTTTTTGCGCCAGAATGCATTGATAGTTATCATGGCCCAGATTGGATGTTTTGTGCCTGCAAAGAGAGCCACCGTTGGAGTTGTGGACCGGATCTTTACTCGTATTGGTGCCTCGGATGATTTGTTCAATGATTTGAGCACATTTATGGTGGAAATGATCGAAACTAGCAACATCCTCAAAAATGCTTCACAGCAATCTTTGGCTATAGTTGATGAAATAGGAAGAGGAACAAGTGGTAAGGAAGGTCTTGCTGTGGCCTATGCTGCGATGATCCATTTACTACAGGTGAACAAATGCCGTACTTTATTTGCTACTCATTTTGGAAGAGAGCTTGTGGCTCTTTTAGAAGAGGAAGGTGTTGATACACGCAAGCTCCACAATTACAGAACTAGCGTCGTTAAGAACGGAAGCCAGATTATCATGAACCATCGACTTGAACCGGGCATAACTGAACGTTCGTATGCACTCGAAGTTGCAAGAATGTCCAATTTTCCAGACCACGCTATGCAAACAGCGAGCCGAGTTCTCGACAAGTTGACGACGTAAAGAATGGAGTATCTAAAATTGAAAGTGAATGAACATCGTCGTGAAAACTTTTCGATTTATGGCTGGTATGGCGGAGATTGCTGATTCTGGTTTTGCTGGAGTTGGTTGAGAAGAAGCTGTTGAAGCTGCTGCAACTGAGCTGGGTTTGCTTGCTGCTGAAACTGAGGGTTTGGTGAATACTGAGGATGCGACATTGCCGTAGGTTGCTGCTGAAGGTTCATTTGACCATAATTTGGCTGCAATTGACCATATGGGCTTTGGTATTGCGGTACGTAACCCATCTGCTGAGGTGCAACAGGATGCAGAAGTTGACCAACAAGCGGTTTATTTGGAAGTTGATTAATCGGCGTACCATATGGATTGGCATTATATGGATATGGGTACTGTTGGAAAGTTTGGGTATTGTAGGGAGGCTGTGAGGGCAATTGAGCTTGGTGAGCAAACTGCGGAGTGAGCACATTTTGGGGGAACAGTGGAGTTTGGGGCAACAGTGGAGCTTGTGGAAGCTGTACATTTTGTGCATTTTGTGGGAACTGCTGAGTTTGTGGAAACTGCGGAGGGCTCTGAAACTGAGAAGTCTGGTTCTGTGGAGTTTGTTGTGGAGTTTGTTGTGGAAGATTTGGGTTTATCGGCAACGCTTGTCCATAACTTGCACCATAGGGAGATCCATAATTTACTTGGGGACTCTGAGAAGTTTTCTCCGCGGTGGGATAACCATACAGCTGGAATCCTTGAGGCTGGTGTTTCTTTGCGTTTGGTTGTTCCTGTTCCTTTTTGGGTTTCCTTTTCTTTTTCTTGGCCTGTTTCGATGCAAGTTCTTGTTCATCATCAGAAAATTCCTGCTCTTCAACCGGAAGCTCTTCATCATGACAGTTACTAGCATCGGTTCCCTTGATATGTTTTATGGTATCTGTGAGTAAAAATTTGGCATCGGGAACAACGTAGTACACTTTGGCACCGATATGGTCTCTAAAACTGATGGCTTTTTCAGCCGATTCTAACTGTACTCTGTAAAGTGGAGCCTGTAAACGACCAAACACTTCGAACAACGGACCTATCAATGTCTTGTCTTCGAGGCATAGAACAGACTCTTCGTTCAAGACTCTATATTCTCCCGAAGTATTGGCTTTAATAATGACACTTTTGTCTACAACTCCGTTGATTTCTCCCACATATTCCAATGGTGCACCTTCTGGAATTGTATAGTCTTCAGGCAAAAGAAGCGGTTTTTCTTCAATGACTTCGTTCTTAGAGTATATGGGACCACCAGCCGCTTCTTCGTCTTCATCGTCGACATCGAGAGCAGGGTTTTCTTTTGTAGCTGAATTTGAGTCTGAATTTGAGTTTGAATCTGAATCTGAATCTGAGCTTGAATCTGAATCTGAATCTGAATCTGATTCTGATTCTGAATCAGAGGACAGCTGCGAGCTCACCTCGATTTCGTCATCTGAGAATTGGGGAAGTGTTTCTTGTTTTTCCTCAGCAACATTTTCCAGCACTTCCAGGCTCTCTTGATGTTTGGGAGGGTCACTATGGACTGTACCAGTGTGTTTCAGATCTTCAAGAGGTTCATCATCAGAATCAGTTTTGGTTAAATTTTGCAGCAAGTTCTGTGCTGAAACCCTGTCAATTCTACTTTTTCTTGCCCAGACTCTTCAGCAGTGGTGTGAGTAGCTTCAGCAAGTGAATCAGCTGGTAAAACAGCCACATTCAAATCACTCGAGTCAGTTGCAGTCGGTACATTGTCTGCCACATCATCCATTAAATCATTTTCTGTATCAGCCTCAATTGTCTCGGTCTTTATTACCGTTTCGGTATCTACCAGCTCCGGTGGCGTCGCCAGTTTGCTCTCTATTGTAGCAGTGTCACTGGGCATATCGTGCGTAGTTACTAGATGCGGCCGCGATGAGAAGCGATGGGGCACTGCATATAACACATACGATTGTGTTTCGTCATTATGCGGTACAGGTGGCTGGGTGCACGTGATGCAAACAAAGAGCCGCTGAATCAAATCTGTAGCCGAGAACGTGACATGATTTAGCCAAGATTGAGCCAAGCCATGCATGGTAATATAAAGCGCGCCTGAAACATTGTCCTGCAGGACATCACCAGTACCGACTAGGAAAAACAGACAATACCACAAACCAAAGTCAACGTAAAAAGACGGTCAAACATTACCCCAAACTCAATTTTATCTGGTTGTTCTTGGGCTCAAATCAAGACAATGTAATTTTGTCTTTCTCACTTGCTGGATCATTCCTCACAAGTTACCCATCCAGCACGGCACGTGACACGCGCCGCACGAGCGCTAAAAACACGACGGCGCGCGGCGGGTGCAGTGCCCAAAACGGCATCGCCATGCACAGAATCAGGCGTGAAAGGCGCGCGTTACATGGAGGCTGGCGCATAGTAAACACAGGGGGGTTTATAAGGGACGAGATCCCGCAACTTTTGGTTTAGAAAAATCTCGGTATAACCTGTCACTCCTTTGGTAAGTAAAAAAAGAAGTGAGAAGAAGTGGAGAGTAAATGAGAAGTGAATGAGAAGACAGAGGTAACAACAAGTAGAACTGAACCAATAAACTATGGACCATATGGTGTAAAGTTTAAATGGTTTTCTGCTTAAAAGCACATTTCTACTTGAAAGCGCAGCTCAACATGTGTCCATACATATCAGCATGCCTCCATATGTCTCAGTTTATCTCAACTTGTTTCCATATATTCTCCCTTTTTGCCCTTGTCATTGTTGTCGCGACCTTGTTTTGGTCCGGCAGCCAAGCAAACGCGAATTCGCGCGCGCGGTTCTCGCGAGCCATCACCGTGCAGAATGCGTATTCCAGGGTGCAACCGTATCCTGGGGTAACTTGCAGGGGCCACTAATACATATGATGAGGTTGTCACCACAGAACCCAAAAACTAACACCAGACCATGAAACTTTTTAATGCTGCTGTTGCCGCTTATTTGGCTGTTGCGGTGTCGGCTGCTCCCGCTGCTGACTGTGCTGATGTCAAATTTCACGCCCACCATCGCCACAAGAGAGATGTAGTGTACGACTACGCCTACGTCACCGTCACCGTTGACGGAAGCGGAAACAAGGTGGTCGGATCCGAAACATCTGCATCCCCAGCTGCAACCTCAGCTGTAACTTCTGCTCAACAACCTTCCGCACAGACTTCTGCAGTTGCTCCATCGCAGTCTTCGCAACAAGCCTCCACCAATGCGGGCCTGGGCTCATCGGAGACTTCCTCGAGCAGCAGCTCGAGTGGTTCTTCGAGCGGTGGCTCTGGAGGTATTTCCGGTGACCTTTCTGCTTTCCTGGATCCTAGCGTCGCCTTTGAAGACGGTGTGCTTTCGTGCTCCGACTTCCCCTCGGGACAAGGTGTGATCTCGTTGGACCACTTGGGATTCGGAGGCTGGTCTGGTATCGAGAACAGCGATGGATCTACCGGTGGTAACTGTAAAGAAGGTTCGTACTGCTCGTACGCCTGTCAATCGGGTATGTCCAAGACTCAATGGCCCAGCGACCAGCCTGCCAATGGAGTGTCAATTGGAGGATTGTTGTGTAAGAATGGAAAATTGTACAGAGATCCAACACCAACACCAAATACTTGTGTGAATGGGGTGTTGACAAGGCATCTGTTGAAAACAAATTGTCACAAACAGTGGCTATTTGCCGTACTGATTACCCCGGTACTGAAAACATGGTGATTCCTACTGTTGTTAGCGGCGGATCGTCATCTCCTATCACGGTGGTTGACTCTGCTTCGTACTACAAATGGAGAGGAGGATCTACTTCTGCGCAATATTACGTCAACAATGCTGGTCTTGATTGGCAAAAGGGATGTGCGTGGGGTACCCAAGGATCTGGTTTGGGTAACTGGGCACCATTGAATTTTGGTGCTGGTTATGACAATGGTATTGCATACTTGTCGTTGATTCCTAACCCTAACAATTACGACTCGTTGAACTTTAAAGTGAAGATTGTTGCCGACGGAGGCAGCGTCAGTGGACAGTGCGTTTATGAAAACGGAAAATACAATGGAAACGGAAGCGATGGATGTACCGTTGGAGTAACCAGCGGTAAGGCCAAGTTTGTGTTGTACAATTAGATGTAAATTAGTTACGAATGTTTAAGACAGAGAAAGAGGCGGAGTAGAGACAGATGGAGTAGACGAAGTACACATACACGTGGTGAATGGACATGTGGTGAAACGACATGCACTGTTGTGACTCACTCGCTGTCAGTTCCTGCGCGCTCGCTGTTGGCTTCTGATTCTCATTTTCCTGCACCATAAATGCCTCTCATCGTCTGCGCAGAATGCCGTATTTTGCCGTTTTTCGCTAATTCGCACGGCGTTACAGATTCAGGGTAGCTAACAGCAGGCAACACCGAGATGTAAATGGTTAATCTTTACGGCATGAAAATGCACGATATGAGATAACGGAGAGATCCCCTAAACCCCGCTTAATCTCAGATTTCAACCCCATTATTTAAATGCATTTTCTTTCGCATTTTCTCCATTTCTATTCTTCCTACTCAAAGTGCCTTGGCTGACTCTTATCGCACCGAGTAAAAATTTTACGCAATTTCTTTTTAAACATACTTTATAACCAACCCCCGTGGCTGCAACCACAAAAATTTAATAGCCATGCCTGCCTCAACTTCTTTTAGTGACTCCATAGAGAAGGGCCAGGAGAAGAATGTGGACTACGTGACCGATTTCAACTCGGAAATTGGTGAAACAAAAAATCAAGAAGTAAAAAGAGATTTGAAGGCTCGTCATATTTCCATGATTGCATTGGGAGGAACCATTGGTACGGGATTATTTATCTCTTCAGGTTCGACTCTTCAGGATGCTGGACCAGTTTCGTCGCTTATTTGCTACTTGTTCATTACTTCGTTGGCGTTCAGTGTCACGCAGGCGTTGGGAGAAATGGCCACTTTAATTCCAGTTTCGGGTTCATTTACTCAGTTTGTCACAAGATGGTGCTCGCCTGCTCTCGGAGCCGCCAATGGTTACAACTACTGTTTCTCGTGGTGTATAACTTTTGCCCTTGAAGTGTCGGTGGTGGGTCAAATCATCAACTCCAGTTGGCCCAACCCGGTACCTTTGGCCGCATGGGTTGCCATCTTTTTGTCATTTTGACAGCTGCCAATCTCTTCCCCGTCAAATACTATGGAGAAATTGAGTTCTGGGTTGCTTCGCTCAAGGTGATTGCCGTTGCTGGTTGGATCATTTACGCTTTCATTATGGTGTGTGGAGCTGGCAAAACTGGCCCTGTGGGCTTCCGTTACTGGAGAAACCCTGGTCCTTGGGGCCCTGGTATTTTGGTGAAAGTAACATCAACACTGCCAGATTTTTGGGCTGGTTATCTTCCTTGATCAGTGCCGCATTCACATTCCAAGGTTGTGAACTTGTGGGATTGTCGTGTGGTGAATCGTCCAATCCTCGTAAAACCGTGCCCGCGGCCATCAGAAAGGTGTTGATCAGAATTTTGCTTTTCTACGTCTTGTCCATGCTCTTTATCGGATTGTTGGTTCCTTACAATGATCCACTTTTCAGCAGTGACGCAAGTTACGTTGCAACTTCTCCCTTCATCATCGCCATCAAAAACTCCGGTACCAAAATTTTGCCCGACATCTTCAGCGGTGTCATCTTGGTGACCATTATCTCTGCTGGAAACTCCAACGTCTACTCAGGTTCTCGTGTCTTGTACGGATTGGCACAGGCTGGAGTTGCTCCAAGAGTGTTCAAATGGACCACCAAACACGGCGTTCCATATGTCTCTGTCATCACCGTCGCTGCTTTTGGTGCCTTGGGTTTCCTTTCGGTCTCCAACAGTGGCCAAACCGTATTTGACTGGCTCTTAAACATCACCGCCGTTTCTGGACTTATTGCATGGGGTTTCATTTCGTTCACCCACATCAGATTCATGAACATTTTGAAGTCAAGAAACATCTCAAGAGACACATTGCCATACCGAGCCTTGGGCATGCCATATGCTTCATATTATGCCACCATTACCATTTTCATCTTGGTTTTCATCCAAGGTTTCTCGTGCTTCTGGGACATTGATGCATCCAAGTTTTTCACCGCCTACATTTCGGTGATTCTCTTTGCTTTTTCATATGTGGCATTCCACATCTACTTTAACTGGAACAACTTGTTCAGCAAGAGAGCATTCCTCGTTCCTTTGGAAGAGTGTGACATTGAAACCGGCGCTCGTGAAATCGACGATACAGTGTGGGAAGACAATGAACCACGCAATTTATGGGAAAAGTTTTGGAATATTGTGTCGTGAGGCACATGCATTAGGGTACGTAGTACCGGTAAAAGTATTTATGATTAAGGTACAGACATCGGAAGATGAAATGTAGAACGTAACGTCGTATTGACAAATAGTACAGAAAGTAATAGTACAGAAAGTACCAAATAGTACCAATAGTACACCGAGTACTCATGGAGAATACCTAGTGCCATTGAAAGTGGCTTGTATACCATTGGGTACGTCAAAGCAGCTGTGAGTACTCATGGAAAATACCTTAAAAGTACCATTGGAAGTAATGGTAATTACCCAGTAATGTACCTGAGCAATATTGAAGTCCCAAGTACCATTGGGAGTAACTGCCATTGAAGAACTGTAACTACCCTTGTGGCTACTTTTTTCGGGTACTTCGCCGGACTCGAGTGCGAGTCTGTTTCTCTTCTTCATCGTCTTCTTCGTGTGCCGCTTCAGAACGAGTCCTGCGTTTGGAAGCTGGTGTGTTTGCTGGAGGAGTGGGACTGGCAGTTTTAGTATTACGTCGTTTGGAGGGAGGTTCAGAATCTTTAGCGGCTACAGAACGAGCTCGCTTTTTGGGTGGTACTGATTGTCGACGAGATCTCGTCACTCTTTTTGTTTCTGAATGCGAGTCGTCAGCAGAATCGTCGTCTTCGTCTTCGTCATTGTCTAGGTCAGATTCCTTGGATTTTGTTCGTATTTTTGAAGCTAACGTGGACTTTTCACTTCCTTTCTCAGTTTTATCGCCATTTTTGTCAGTCAATTTCGCCGATTTTTCCCGGTTTTTGCCTCTATCCACTTCTTCGTCACTGTCTCCGCTCTCCTCCCGCTCCTCCAACTCGTCAACCTTCTCCAAGTCGTAGTAACTCAGCAATTTTTCCCACACGTCCGCGGCCAGAAACACCTTTTTCAGTTTCTCGTTGAGCCGCTTCACGATCCAGTCCATGTGCTGGTCCTTGTCTTTTCCCGCCGGCTTGCGCTCACAAATGAGACCAAAGAGCGATATTTCGTCGTCCACGGTCCATTCCACACTGGTTGACATCTTGCGGTGACGGTAGTCCTGTGGATTAGACTTGAGTGCGAAATTGAGTGCGAATTGAGTGCGAAATCGAGAAAAATAGTTTTGAAAAATAGATTTTCACTTTTCGTTGTCCACCGAACATGCCCCGGAGGACCCAGAACCTCAACTCCATGGCCCGTGGACGTGTGCGGGCGTCCATGAACAAGTACAATCTCTTCAATTTGTACAAAAAACCAAACGTCAACTACCAAGGAAAGACACTCTTCCAACAGAAATGGACCGCTAAGGCTGAGACAAGAGCCTACCACGGTGAGCACTTGACTGAAGGGCGCTGGAAGCAGTTGTTCAAGCCAAATCTCGAGTCTGTGGCCCAGCTTGATGCCTCGTTGAAAGGAATGGACGTGGCGTTGACTCCCATGCCGTTACAAACTTATGCTGCTTTGGAGAAAAGGTTGGAGTTTGCCATGTTTAGAGCTATGTTTGCGTCTTCTGTGAGACAGGCAAGGCAATATATTCTCAATGGTTATGTCAAGGTGAATGGTGTGGTTATAAAACATCCTTCTTTTCCATTGAAAAGTGGAGATATCTTCAGTGTGATACCTGAAAAAGTGTTGACTGCCATGGGAAGAACCAAACCCAGCGTTCAAAAAGCCATAAGTGTAGACTCCACCCAGATTGCCGCCTGGAACAAGTATGTCAAGACCGCCAAGACGAATCCGCAAGAAACATGGCAGCTCAAACAGGCTAAGCCCAAGTCGCTTGATCCGTTGATAGAACAGGAGTCTTTGACCCACAAAGAACAGGTCAAGCGGTACAATGAGCAGATCGAGAAAAGTATGCTCGCCAAGCAAAAATCCACTACTCGTGACACGATTTTGTCTCGCATCATTAGTCTCGGCAACCAAACGGAAGAAGTGTCTCCCAACACTTTTGAAGAATTCGGCAAAGAAAACAAGGAAAAGTGCTACAAAGCATACACTTTGTTGAAGGAGAACGACCATGCTTTGTTGAAGGATTCTTCAGTTGAATCTGCTGCTGCTTTCATATCCAAAAAAGCACCAGATTTTGGCTCAAAAGAAGAATCTAAGCTTGCGTCTTCCATCAAACAAGTTCTCTCTGAAGTGGTCAAATCGCAGTATGAGCACATTCGTATATCTTCCAACGAGTCCAAGCTTCCCGAAGACATAAAATCCATTCCATTTTCTCCGCAGTTTGCTGAAAACTTGCGGTTTCATCCACCTTTGGAAAAAGAAGCCATTCTCGAAGACGAATCCAAAGCTTCCATCAACCTTCCATGGCAACGCGGTCTCTTTGGTCGTCAAGACCCTGCAAAGCCCTACTTTACTCCATGGACACCTAGACCGTTCATTGGGTGTTTTGCCGTATTACCTTCACATCTCGAAGTGTCGTTCTCCACCTGCCATGCCGTCTACTTGAGAGACCCAGTAGCGAGACCCGGCCACTCTGAGGTTATCAGTCCGTTCCCAGACCACGTCCACGAGCGGGCGTACATGTACTATGCTAGAAAGGGCATGTAATCTGTATATAAGTCATAATAAATTGTCGTGTAATTGGAGTAGAGAGTGTTCATTGAGATTTATATTACAAAAATCATTACAAAAAGTCAACTTGTTTGAGCGATAGTAAGTTATAGAGACTCATAAACAGTATTTGTCCAAGTGTAGCACTACCAGTTTACAGTTTTGTTATCTCTTCGTTCAAGGCATTCGTTACTTTCTCGCTAAATGCGCACTGATATTCTCGCTATTTCTCGCTATTATTTCTCACTAATTTTCGCGCAGCTCTCGCTAACATTTCTCGCTAATATTTCTCGCACTGATCTCGCTAGCTCTTCTCACTTCTCACTTCTCTTCCATCTCATGCGAATTAGTCCTCGGACAATTCGTCAAGCTTCAAAGGTACCACTCCTCAAATACTTTCTTCCCGCAAATCGTACCCTAGACAACGCCAAACAAGAACTAAAATGGGTGCAACAGGAACTCCCACCACAGAAATGGACTTGGGCTGCGAAACGACGACTGCGTTTAGTTCCACTCCAGTACATTTTGGGAACCCAACCGTTTGGTGAACTCACCATTCTTTGCAAGGAAAACGTACTTATACCGAGATGGGAGACCGAGGAATGGGTAGGACATCTCTTAAACATTCTAGAGAAAAATTCACAGCGGCTTAAGGTTGTCGATGTGTGCACGGGAACCGGTTGTATTCCTTTGGCAATAAAGCATAAACGGCCCCAAGATGAGGTGTGTGGAATTGACGTCTCGGAGACTGCAATTGAGTTGTGCAAAGAGAATCTTGCATTGTATAATCGTGACTTTGGGGTGTCTTCCAACATCTCATTTTTGGTTGGTAATGTGTTTCAAAAACACCCTTCCTGTCTCGATAAAGTCGATTTGTTGACTGCCAATCCTCCGTATATACCAAGAGAGGAATACGACTCGCCGGTGGCACTCAATGGTGTTCTGAAGTCGGTTAAGAAGTATGAACCTCAATTGGCACTAATTGGAGATTTGGAGTTTTACGATGCCTTAATCTCCAATTATGTGGAACCTCTCGAGGTAGAAGCATTTGTGTTTGAAGTAGGTGACGAGAAGCAGGTCAAATATGTCCAGCAAAAGCTACAAGGAATCTACAAGATTGGTTCCGTCTACGATTCACAGGGTAAAATACGATGTGTTGCCGGGTGGAAAAATGACCAATTGAGCTTGGATGCAATGTGTTCTTAGGTTCTACTTCATTTCCACATCGCTGGCTGAAGCGGCTTCTTCTCTCTTTCTTATGATTCCTCGTCCAATTGCCGTGATTCCTGATTCTTGGGGTAACACTCTGGTTCCCCACAAAACATAGCCTCCATATCCTCTCATAGTCATATGTGGATGCATTCTGCCGGGTATGGTTTGGTAGGGTCTCATTCTGGTTTCGAAAATCGATGGAGCTAGCACCCGTTTATCGGCAGTCAAAAGTGCTGAGCTTCAAGAAGAACTTCCTTGTGCTGACTGTAAAGTGCAATGGGTCTGGAACCGCCTATGGTTGGCAACACATATGGCAAGAGAGTGGGCAAATTTAATGTTCCCACACATATAAAGGCATCGAAGTTGCCGGCAGTGACTAAATCTATAACCAGATTAATTTCCGCTGCTCTCTTTTTGCGTCTTTCGTATTGAAGTTGCTTGGAAGGTTTAAGATTTGCTAGCTCTTCACCAGGCAATTCTTCCCACATGATACGCTCGTTTTCTGGCTCGATAAACTGGAGCCAGTTTATGGTCTTGACAGCAGCAGAAATCTGTTCTGGTGAATATGGCGAATAACGAAGTACAATATGATTGGCATGTTCGTTTTCATGGGCTACCACTATGGTTCCCTCAACGTCTCCCTTCGAATTTTTCATCCTTTCCATCATAGCATAGAGGATCAAGCCTCCGGTTTCGTCAACCACCAAGTACTTTCCACCAGGACGAATATTGCCATAGCTCATTAACAACCCAAGCGATTCTTCACTCATATCCAACACCCTCATATTGTCCTTTTCGTTATAGTATTGGAGCAATTGCGATGGTCCAAGGTACTCCACCGTAAACCGGCGCAAGAACTTTTGTTGCTTCCGTTTCAAGTACTTTTCCTGAGAGAAAATCGTCTTCTTGTCGAATCCTTCATGGCCTGCGATCATCTTTTCAATAATTTTTTGTCCAATTTCCGAACTGGCACCCGATTTCTTGAGCTCATGAACATCGTCAGACGTCAATTTCTGTATCTTAGACCCAATATCAATGATATTCTGGTTATTTTCAGCACTATTGGAAAACATCTTGGTCAATTCATCTTTGGTCAATTCTTCTTCTGCGCCTTCTCCGTCCACAACCTCATTATCAGCAGGTACAGATAAAGCCTCTAGACCATTTATGGGCTTCACCTTTAAGTCTTCAATGATTTCAAAGCTTTGTCCATACTGAAACCCAAGTATACCGTCCACCTTAAAGGAGCCGAATTTCCCTAAACTAATAACTCCCGAAGGTCTAAGCTCCACAATCTTCATCCCCTCCGAGGGTAGTCGTACAAGGGCATGCTGGTTGGCACAAATGGACATGGTGCTGTGGATTGGTTTCTTCATTTGAGATGGCATCGCTGTCGTGCGGCTCCCAGGGAAAAAAGCTCATCGCGCACAAATATTTGGGGTTCAAGACTAGCACAACCACGATGGGAAGACGGGCCAAAAACAAGCAGGGTGCGCCCCCGAGTTACGACGAGTTCCAGGCGAAGAAAGACCGCCGTGAGAAACGTAAGAGTGAAATCGTAGAGCGCAAGGAGTCGCAGAACAAAAAATCCAAAACTTCGAAGCCCTCAAAGGAAGATGACAAGATCTCCAAAATTCAAAAGAAGCAACATAAGGAGCCAGAAACGGTAGAGGAGGCTGCCAGCGACGACAATGAGGTAGAAATGACGAAAAAGGCGTTGTTCGATGACTCTGACGAAGAAAATTTGGACGGATTCGAGATCCCTGAAGACGACGACGAAGTTGTAGACGATGAGTTTGAAGTGGAAAACGACGAAGCATACGATTCCGACGAGGATGCTCGCGAGCGCCCGATGTTCTCTGACGACGAGGACAACGACGACGTCGATCTCAATGCTGCAAACATGGAAGCGTTGTCTCGTAAGCTCGACGAGGAAGCCGAGTTGGAAGCTGAAGAAGCCGAGTTGGAGTTGACCGAAGGTGGTGCCAAACAGCCCAGAGCCAAGGTTCTTCCTACGGAAGAGGAGGAAGAGGAAGCCAAACAGTTGGCACGCCAAGACTTGTCTCTGGTGAGAACAAGAATGATCGAGGTGGTGAAGGTGTTGGAGAACTTTAAGGAACTTTCCGAAGAAGGACGTTCGAGATCTGAGTATGTCGACCGACTCCTCAAGGATATCTGCGAGTACTTTGGGTATTCCGAGTTTTTGGCAGAGAAACTTTTCAATTTATTTTCTCCATCCGAAGCCATGGAGTTCTTCGAGGCCAACGAAATTGCCCGTCCTGTCACCATTCGTACCAACACCCTCAAGTCCAGACGCCGTGACTTGGCGCAGCGACTCGTCAACCGTGGTGTGAACTTACAGCCTATTGGAGCATGGACAAAAGTTGGACTTCAAATTTTCGACTCGCAAGTGCCTATCGGAGCCACTCCAGAATATCTCGCTGGACACTATATTTTGCAAGCAGCATCTTCTTTCTTGCCAGTGATGGCATTACAACCCCAAGAAAACGAAAGAATCTTGGATATGGCAGCAGCTCCAGGAGGTAAAACCACATACATTTCAGCATTGATGAAAAATACCGGTTGCGTTTTCGCAAACGATGCTAATAAAGCCCGAACAAAGTCTCTTATAGCCAATATTCATCGTTTGGGTTGCAAGAACACCATAGTGTGCAATTATGATGCTCGTGAGTTTCCAAAGGTTATAGGTGGTTTTGACCGTGTGCTTTTGGACGCTCCGTGTTCTGGTACTGGTGTGATTGCCAAAGATGAATCGGTGAAAGTGAGCCGTACCGAAAAAGATTTTATGCAAATCCCACACTTACAGAAACAACTTCTTTTGAGTGCTATTGACTCTGTGGACGCCAATAGTTCCACTGGAGGTGTGATTGTCTATTCCACATGTTCGGTGGCTGTCGACGAAAATGAGGCTGTAGTAGACTACGCTTTACGAAAACGTCCCAACGTCAAATTGGTTGATACTGAGTTGCAAATCGGAAAGGAAGGTTTCACCTCGTACCGTGGAAAGAAATTCAGCCCTAAATTATCGTTAACAAGACGTTATTATCCACATACTTATAACGTTGATGGATTTTTCGTTGCGAAGTTTAAGAAAATTGCACCCGCTCCTCAGGATGTTTCCAAAGCGGGAGCTAAGGAGAAGGAAGCATTGGCTCGTGCGGAAGCCGAAGAAGAAGGTATTATTCATGGAGACTTTGCTGAGTTCGATAACGAAGAAGATGCCGAGATCATCGATAAGAGTATCAAGCGCAGCAAAAAGAAGAAGGGAATCAACCCTAATACATAGATCTACTTACATTAAACAAACATTGCCCAATCCATGCTCCTTGATGTATTCTGGTCCGTACTCGTCGTACTCGGCTTTGGTAACGTAGCTTTTCTTGCTCTCATCAGATTGCGACCATAGCTTCATTCCTCGCCATGGATCCCTCATATAATCGGCGGCACTCCATACTTTCAACGGTACGTCTACCGGCAAGAATTGGCGCAATTCCGAGTGAAGACGGTCTGTAAAATTGGGCATTTGAACCCATCCGCCGGTCACGAAAACGTTACCACATAAATTGCGAGATTGTCCACCAACTCCAAAATTTCCATCCATACGGCGCACAACAAGATCCTCCACAAGCTCAGGAATTCCAGCTTGGTCCAAGCCTGCCATATAAGGCTGGAAAAGGACCTCGGGAACTCTTATGCGCTCGACATTCAAATGCAACTGGTGATTTTTTTTCAAAATTTCTGGATGTGAGTGTAGGTCTTCTGGCTCCGTGCCCTCTGCCTGCAATTTCACAGTAATGTTTTCACGAGGCCCGTGAAGAAATTTGTGGAGGGCCGAATTGCGCCAGTCAAAAGTTTGAGATGCCGCAAATGTGTCTTCGTGGTGGAAACTGGGGTCGTAATCGAGTAATTGTTGCTCAATCCGGAGCAATTCTTCGTGGTCCGCTTCCTGCTCTTCTTGGAGCGCAGAGTTGGAAATATCACGGTAGACTGCCCAGTCATCGTCATTGGCTCCAAAAGTGTCGTTGGGATCGTTATCAATGGTAGCTGAATTAACGTTTCTTCTGCGTCTCTTGGAACCAGCCTCTGGATCTTGTGCGAGCGTCGCTATGTTCTTCATACGTTTTTGTGCTGCCATGGACTTTCTGTCTTTAAATGATTCCATCATCTTGGTACGATGCCTTATTCTGCCCACTACCTCGTCCCATTGCTCACGAACCGTAGCACACCAGCCTTCCAAATCTCTGGCTCTCCATTCTTCTTGTTCCTTTTCACGCTGGATAGCCAACTCCTCCTCTTGACGCTTCTCTTCTTGGGCACGCAATCTCGCATCCATATGTCCTTTGAGGAGTTTCTGTTTTCTCTTTTCCTTGATTTGCTCGTCATTGAGCTCCTCATCAGGAACGTCCACCAACGGAAAGCTGGCTGCGGGATCCACATCTTCTTCTGCGTCACCAACATCCTGCGATCTTGACTTTTTGATGGTTTTCTCCAACCCTGCAACGTACTTATTGAAGTCTGCCATAGACGAAAACTCATCTTCAACAAGACGAGACTGAGCCTGTTTCGGTGTCATGGTTCCCAATTCTGCTTTGAGCTGTGTATAGTACTCGAGCTCTTTTTCTTTCTGTACGAGTTTTTCAAGACGCTTTTGGCGGGCTTGTTCCTGAAGACGACGACCTTGTTCTCTCTTTCTTTCAGCTTGGCGAGCAATTTCTTCTTCTGACTTTTTCTTTTCAACCGGTGCTATCTCTACCGGAGCCTGGAGAATCACATCGGTTTTTTCCAAGTTTTCCATGTCGAGGTACGACGAGATTTCCAGCTGGTAATCTTTCAGAAAATAGCAGTGATCAGTGAGCATGGTGGCATAATTTTGGTTGGTGAGCCGGGCGGGAAAGTATGGGTATTTGAGCGCAAGAAGCTTCTGAAGGTACTGGCCCGCCTGTTCGCCACCATAGTCTATTCTCTTGGCTTGCAGAAGAATTCCACGGCCTTCAAGCACGGGAATCACATGGGTCAGAATGTTGTTGGCGCCTATAACCAAGCCCAGTGCCGGGCCCTTACAGTTGGCATAGAACGAGAAGAGAGTCGATTCCAAATGCCACTTGAGGTACACCATACGCCTCGAAAAGAAGCTCATACATTCCTTTGCGATGGTAAAGAGTATTAGCAAGTGGTTCCGTCATGATAATGGGGTTATCCACTCTGTTGTTATTGCTGGTGACCCCCAAGTGCTCAAATGTGTAGTCCAACACCGTCTCGACGTTATCCCAGTTACTGATGAATGTGCCGTCATAACTAGGGCGAATTGACGATTTTATCGAAGCATCTCGGTAGACATCATGGCCCACAAGAGTCAAGTTAACGGCGCCCTTGCGGTCTCTATAACGAGCCAGCACGTTAGGAAACGTGTTGTTGGGCTCGGGACCGTTGGTAACACCGGCTCTAACATAACTGCTGCCGAAATCAATGGCAATGGGCACACCAGGTTGATATTTGGAGTAAAAAGAATCGACTTCTGGGGGTGCTGAAAACTCCCTGAGACTAGTTACTGGACGGGGCGGCAAGGGAGTGGTGGCAACGGGAGTCCCCTGTCTTTTAGGCGTAGCAGCCGCCGAGGGAGCCATGACAGAAGAGGAAGATGAAGGTGGAAATTGCGAGTGGTGAGAGGAGTGCAGAGAGCCAACGGTCTGCGCGCGCACTGAAGTCGCACTCCTTTACGTTTGTCGCTACGCACTCAAATTCTCCCCAATTCGCACCGCACCAATTGTCCCTACGCACTCCTTCGCACTGTTCGCACTCTGTTCCTTCTTCCTCTCCTCTCCGCAACTACAATGTCCGACGAACAATTCAACGTACAAGGCTATAATATAGTCACCATTCTCAAGCGGTTGGAAGCGGCCACCTCGCGTTTGGAGGACATTACAATTTTCCAGGATGAAGTGACGCGTTCAAACGACGATGTTGCCTCGTTAAGTCTGTCGAAATCAAAGGCAATTTCGTCAAAAGACATTCCCGGAAACTCAGCTCCCTCAGCTCCCCAGCACCCTCAGCTCCCCCAGCCGAAGACCCTAAATTTGTCACTGCGTTTGGCGACTTTATCACCTCCTCGGTCAATCCGTTCGTCAACCAGTCCAAGCAAATTGACCCTGTTGTGGGCGACGCCGCCACCTTGTTTGCCCACGCGTTCGACGAACAAGTGCACTTCTTACGCGTGGTAGCACAGGCCAAGAAACCAGACATGGCAGATGCTGCTTTTCTTGCACTTCTCAAGCCCATTAACGAGGCAATTGAACAAATCAACCAACTCAAAGATACTAACCGCGGCACCAAAAGTGCCAATCACCTCGCTACGATTAGCGAGGGGGCTTCCGTATTGGGGTGGATTGTCTCTGATACCCCAGTGCTGTTGATTCCCGAGTTCAAGGACAGTGCCCAGTTCTGGGCCAACAGAGTGGTCAAGGAGTACAAGACAGAACCCCAGCACCAGGAATGGACAAGGTCGTTTTTGGCACTTTTCGACGACTTGAAGGCATACGTCAAGGAATACCATCCTACGGGACCTAGCTGGAATCCTTCTGGAAAGTTGTTGCTGGAGGTGGTTTCTCAATCGCCTAAAAAATCGGCTCCTTCTTCTCAATCTGGTTCAGTACCCGCTCCTCCTCCACCTCCTCCAGCCGACCTCTTCTCCGAGTCCTCCAAGAGCTCAGACAGCTCTTCTTCCGGCGGAATGAAGGCGGTGTTTGCCGATCTCAACCAGGGCGAGAATGTTACTTCTTCGCTCAAAAAGGTTGATAAACTGCAAATGACCCACAAAAACCCCGAATTGCGCCTGAGAGATCCCGCTAGTGCGCCAAAGAAACCATTGCCCCTAAGAAACCCAGCAACTTGTCGGGAAACTCTAAAAGAAACCCGCCAAAAGGAGCTTGTAGATGGCTCCAAGTGGATCATTGAAAACTTTTCAGAACAGGACATTTCTGAGCCCATAGTCATTGAGACAGACATGACACAGCTGGTGTTTATTGGAAACTGCCAGGGAATTACCGTGCAAATCAAAGGAAAGGCTAATGCCGTTTCCATCTCAGAAACCAAGAGTACGGGAGTAGCAGTTGATTCGCTCATTTCCGGACTTGATGTCATCAAATCGTCGAAATTTGGCGTCCAGGTGACAGGAGTAGTACCTATGATCAGCATTGACTTGTGTGATGAAGGTTCCGTCTACTTATCACAAGAATCAATCGACGCCGATGCCCAGGTGTACACCAGCAGTACCACCACGATGAACATATATGTGCCCAAGGATGGCGATTTTGTGGAATTGGCGGTGCCAGAGCAGTTCAAGCACTCGGTTAAGAACGGCAGTTTGACCAGCGAGGTGGTGGAACACGCCGGCTAAACTATATAGGTATAGGTTCGACTGGCATCAGTGCACCAGGGACTCTCGATCTCGATCTGGGTGGAATTTGGTTTTTCCGCACCCAACACCACGGTTATCTTTTTTCCTTCCTGCACTCGCGTCGAACCCGATGGAACATTCACGTTGCCTGAAAAAAATTCATAAGAATAAGTAAACTTTCTTCCACTGGTTAATCATGGTCAAGGAAACGAAATTTTACGATGTCTTGGGTGTGTCGCCTCTGGCGCAAGACACAGAGTTGAAGAAAGCATACAGAAAGGCCGCTCTCAAGTACCATCCCGATAAGAACCCTTCTCCCGAGGCAGCTGAGAAGTTTAAGGAAATCTCTCACGCATATGAAGTTCTCTCTGATGATCAAAAAAGAGAGGTTTATGACACTTATGGAGAAGAAGGATTGACCGGAGGTGGTCCTGGAGGAATGGGAGGCATGGGTGCCGAGGATATATTCTCACAATTCTTTGGTGGTGGATTTGGAGGTATGGGTGGTGGCGCATCCAGAGGTCCACAAAAGGGTAAGGACATCAAGCATTCCATCAGTTGTACATTGGAGGAGTTGTATAAGGGACGCACTGCAAAATTGGCGTTGAACAAGACGGTGTTGTGTAAGACATGTGATGGTCGTGGAGGTAAAGAGGGTAAGATCAAGCAATGTAGCTCGTGTCATGGTCAAGGTATGAAGTTTGTTACAAGACAAATGGGTCCTATGATACAGAGATTCCAAACTGTGTGTGATGTGTGTCAAGGATCTGGTGATATTTGCGATCCTAAGGACCGTTGTACTGCTTGTAAAGGTAAGAAGACTCAAAATGAGCGCAAGATTTTGCAAGTTCACATTGATCCTGGTATGAAGGATGGACAAAGAATTGTTTTCAGCGGCGAGGGTGACCAAGAACCCGGTGTCACTCCTGGTGATGTTGTGTTTGTGGTGGATGAAAGACCTCATGAAAAGTTCACCAGAAAGGGTAACGACTTAGTCTACGAAGCCGAGATCGATTTGCTCACGGCGTTGGCTGGTGGAGAAATTGCCTTCCCTCACGTTTCTGGAGACTACATCAAGTCCACCATTCTTCCAGGAGAAGTCATCGCTCCAGGCACCTTGAAGGTGATGGAGAACCAAGGTATGCCAATCTATCGTCATGGAAGCCGTGGTAATTTGTTTGTCAAGTTCAATGTCAAGTTCCCACCTGCCAACTTTGCCGCTGAGGACAAGTTGAAACTTCTCGAACAAGTGTTACCTGCTAGACAAACCGTCAACATCCCCAAGAAAGCCGAGGTGGACGAATGTGACTTGGTTGATGTCGATCCTCGTAAGCACCAGAGTGGATCCAGACATGATTCCTACGATTCAGACGATGAGGAGGGTGGCCAAGGAGGTCCTGGCGTGCAATGTGCTTCGCAATAAGTTATATGGTAGAGTAATACATTGTCCAATTAAGTTAAAGATTTAATCGTAAATTATGTTATACTATGCTGTGGACTCGCTGTCGGTCAGATGTGGTGTTTGTGTTGGTGAATGTTTCAATTCCTTGGAAATTGTCATAGCCATGTAGACGAGCAGTACATTTGACAAAAGACAAAGTGCTGCCATAAATGTGTAGCATCCACCCAAACCCATGGATTTGGTCATTTTATCAAGAACACCAACGAATAATGCTCCAAGAAGACAACGAACCAAATTCATGCAACTTGTCAGGGTGGAACCTTTTCCAGGGTATAAATCCACCAATAAAGTTGTAGCAGCAGATTGAAAAGATGCAGCTGCAAATGAGATCAAAATACTTGAAATAATGATAGATGCAACGTTCATGTGGAAATGAAGACACCAGCCAAAGATAAGCAAGCCCACGATGATTAATAATGCTAAGGGAAGACAGATGGCTAATCTTGTCATATAAATATTGAATGGAGGACGTTCACTTTTGGGAAGTGAACCGTATTTTTTTTCGTATTGAGCATGGCATCTTCTGTAGTAGGCATTGAGTAGGTAGCCGGTTAAAAATGGACCAATTAGACAAAAAATACCTTGAGGAAGATAGACCAAACCCACATGAATAATGGAGTAATTGTAAGGAGCCTTTTCCATAGACGATATGGATGTCAATGCCATATACCAACTAGCGTACTGGAGTCCCACTGGCACCAAAACTGAAAGCACCTGTTTGTCTATAAGAATCTTAAACGGATCCAAAAAATTTAAAGGAACTTTTGGTCTCAATGTAGACATATCTTGGTCCATTTTTTTTTGGAAATGTGGTAACTTGATATACGGCAGACGATGCACAAAGTGTTTGGGAGTGATCAGACCATTTCCTGCTACGGAACGATGAGTTTCAGGCAAAATGAAAAATGCAAGCACAAAAGTTACACCACTACCAATAGCCAAGAATTCAAATATTCCTCTCCAACCAAACCTTTGTAACAAAGCCGAACCAATGAGTCCACCAAACCCATTTCCGACCAAAAGCGTGCCACTGACAACTCCCACAAATCCTCCTCGGTTTGCTGGTGTGCAAATATCTCCAGCAATTCCCAGATTAATGGCTATTACTGGTGCAATACTAGCTGCCTGAAGACATCGAAGGAACAAAAGAAGCCAAAAAGCTTTAATTTGTGAGATTGCAATACAAACTGCAGTGTAGCAAATAATAGATAATAAAATAACCGGCCGTCGACCAAAGGCATCAGCAAATGTCAGTGTAAATGAAGGAGTTATACCTTGGAAAATCGAGTATGTCACCACCGAGATATTGATTTCCGAGGAGCTAACACCAAAATATTTTTCCAAAGTAGGAAGTGCTGGAACGTGAATCGTACCCGATATAGAACTCCACACGCCGATTAAGGAAAGCACTATAGAAAGTACAAGTCTATCGTAATGTTCGAATATGGAGTATGGAACAACATGCTCCTTTGTATCAGAATTCATGAATCAAAAATTTAAAGAGTTTAAACTTTGTGGCTGCCATACGCCTTATATGTAAAAAGCAAGATGTGATGACATTCGGAGCCGAGATATAAACTCCGCAACCCGAGATCCGGCGCGAGTTCCGGGCTTCTCTGCAGGTTTGACAGCCGGGGTCCTGCCGATGATCAATGGGTGCGAAAATGAACTGCAAAGAAAAGCAATTTGAGTGCGAAGCTGAGCGCATGAAGATGTTTATAACAACAGCTACGAGTCAGACGCTAAGAAATCGATGATTGAAAATGTAAAATGGATCTGTGCAGAAAACTCGTTGTTCATCTTGGAGTACTCCATTGATGGGGCTGATAATTGTATCTGGTGCCCACTACTAAAGTGCCGGAACTGTTTGCCTCGACAGTTTCTTGTCAAATATCGGTGTCTCAAAGCTAATCTGAACAATATTTCCCGAGAAACCTAAATATATCGAAAAACGGTTTAATTAATTTATCTTTGGTATTTTAGATATCACCACAATTATAAAGATTGATAATATGATTTTTATAATCAAATACCAAAATAATCATAAGCATCACTAAAAAAATAGAATATCATTAATGAAACTATACTACCTAGATTTAACGATTATTGATATCTGGATTGACTGATGCTAAAGGTTGCTTATTTGTTCTACTTTTAGTTATGTTAGTTCAAGTCATTTAGATTGTAGTTGAAAAAGGTGCAATTGATCTACAAGTGAAGTCGGTGACAGCTCGTCGGACAACTGAGAAGCACAATGGGGTAAAAGAAGGCTAAGTAAAGTAGTGTACTTGTATGGTAACCATACAAAGAAAAAGTTTGGCAGTGGATATATTATTCTGACGATCCTACTAAAATATATAATTATTTATTATTAGTTGGCTTCCTTGGTCAACTGTTACTCATTGGACATTTATTTGACTATAACCGATGACATTTATCTTCAATTTTACCAGTCTCAGCTTAGAGAGCCGATTTGCAACCATTTGCGCGACCTGCATAATTTTCAACTACAACCTCAAATGCATTCTATCGATTAGCTATTTAATGGGAATCAAAGAGTGTAGGTGTAAACCTAGCTAATTACGTATTACCCTTGGAATTGTTATACTTCTTCGCCGGGGGGTTTTTGGGAGTGGTGATCATAAAATTGATTGACGAAGTCTTACCACTATTGTTGGATCGGTGTCTCTTGGTTCCGTGCCCGGGCGAGTTATCTTCCAAATCTTCTCTTCTATGGTCTTCAGGCAGCTGAGCAAAAGGTGGCATAATCTGACCAGGCATTGAAGGAACTAGATAATGACCCGGAGGAGGACATGATGCTGGGGCTCCAGGAGGAGGAGGAGGACTGACGAAATATTGGTAATGCTGTTGTGGTGGTAAGTATTGAGAATTGAATGGACCTGAGTATACTATAGTTGGATATTTCAGGTTATAAGGTGAACCCAAATTACCACGACCATTAGTTTTATAAGCTGGATACGCAGACCCTGGTGACGACCGATGAGATTGAATAGGTCCCATTTGTGGAGTATGGTGTGGTGCTTGCTGATTGGAGGTTTGTGGAGATCGGTTTTGTTTTGGGGTTTGTTCAATGGGTCCTGGCAGGTTTTGTTGAACACTTTTGGGAGTTTGGGATGAAGTGCTCAGATCGTGGTCTTTGGTTTCGACTTGGTCACTGGCATCGGATCTCACTCTACGGTGAGTCAATGGTGGCAGTCTGGATGGAGAACGAGTATATATACTGTTTGCTCGACTACCTTGTGGCTTGATACTTTCGGTAGTTTGTGTAAAAGATGGAAGCTGAGTGTGGGATCGTGGATCAGGACTAGGTATTGACTCAGCCATCATTTCGTGCATTGCTTCATGACGACGAAGTTTGTCCAGTTTTGCAGCCAAAGATTCTAAAGTAGCTGAGTCGCCGAAAAGACTCGACAATGCTTCGCCAGTGATATTCATCGACCTAGCCAACCGGAGCAACTCTACAGCTGCCACTGTGTAGTCATGCTTTATGGCTTCTTGGCGAGTTTTTTCTTGTTCTGTCTTGTACCGAATCACCTCGGTTAGTGTTTCTGGTGTATATGGCCACACCGAATCAGCAGAAAGAATTTGTGGTGGAATTCCCAACATCTGAGAAAGAGATTCATCGATCACAAGTCGGGCAGAATCTGTGGATGGTGGGTGTTCTGGCGAAGGAGATTGTGGTTCTCCAGCCATAAGGCTTTCCACAGCTGTAGCATTGAGCAGTGACTGGTGTCCATAGTGCTTATATTTGGAAGATGGATCAATATTGAACCGTTTAAGATTACTGATGAACGATTGGGAATGCGTATGCGAATGGGAACCTGGCGCCCGGTCGTTGATCGAAGCGTCATTGGACCTTTTGTTGGCTTCCGCAGCGCTCATGAGATTAGCAATCGACAACACTTTGAATGAATTTATAGGGCATGTAGGAAAAGTCAGTTTATAAAAGGATGCAAATAGGGTATCAAAAATTATTTCCAAGCCGAATGACGGTACTCTATGATCTCCAACTGGCACGAATTCCGTAGTCCCGAAGGTTATCGCTGTTATATAAAAGATGGGCCGTAAGTTAAGGTCAGGGCTTTGATCGCCAGGTGCAAAGTTACTGTATTAGGCAATAAGGCTCTGCAACCTGACGCAAGTATTAAAATTTCCCAATATGGTAATGTAATAGGCAATTTGCATACCCGAAACAGATACCCCCTGTGGGTTATTTCCTTTAACAGCTTCTCATCTCCAGATACATACAATACAATAGTCCCCTGAACCTCTATCCGATCGTATGCATTGCTATTATTCATTGAGAACAAGGGGGAATTAAAGTTTCATTGAATGGCAATTTAGGTTTAGTCGGCCCATCGTGTTGCACAATTGCAGCTTAATCGTTATCTTTGAAATGAATGATCTACAATTCTCTTGCCCGATCCGTGCATGTTATAGATGCACGTTTATCATCGTATGCTGCCGCTTCTGTTGTGGCTACATCAACTTCCGCCGCACGCTTCCTGCACCCTTATTGTTCCTCGGCCTTAGGAAGATGAATGATCTTTCGGAGCTAGAGGTCCGTGCTTGAAGTTCTCCATGTGGGGTGGTCACTCCCCTCCTTTGCACAATGCGTTTGTTTAATTATTGGGTACTTGACCTAAAGCTATTGTGCTCAATAGCCCGTGCAGCCCTGACCTGCATGTCGCGCCATCGATTGCGTCTCGATCCTTCGCTATTGCTGCAGGTTAACGCACAATTCAACCTGATTTGCTCCGGCATCATTTCATTACCCATGCCAGACTTGGTGATCGTAGCCGTTGGCGGTCCTTCCAGCTCGGGGAAAAGCACATGCGCCAACGCGTTGCATTGCTTGTTTGCGAATTCCATTCTTGTGCATCTCGATGACTTTTATTTTCCAGATAGTAAAATACCCATAGACAATAATCTCAACGTGCAAAATTGGGATTGTCCCGAAGCAATTGACTTTGACAAGTTTTACCGGTACCTTAAAAACTTGAAGCTGGGAGGTCTGTTGGAACATGACGCTCCATCTTTGGAAATAGATCCACACTTGAAATTGACTACTGATGAAATTTCATCTTTAAAGCAAAAATGTGCAGCAATTATGCCCAACAAAACTTTGGTATTTATAGACGGGTTCATGTTATTCCACGACCAGAAACTTATTTCCTTATACGACAAAAAGCTCTTTTTCCACGCTTCTTATGAAACTTTGAAAACCAGACGAGAAAGTCGTCAAGGTTATAATACAGCTGAAGGCTTTTGGGTGGACCCACCTCATTATTTCGAACAAATAGTGTGGCCAGAATATGTCAGGACCCACCTGTACTTGTTTGAAAATGGCGATGTCAACTCGTCTTTGAATGAAACTGCTGCAAAATTGGGTGTTAAAAGTATACGAAACGACGAGGGAACGAAGTTGAAAAATTTAGTGGAAATTGCTTTGGAGAAGTTGAAGGATTGACGATGGAGACTAGAAGTGGAAATTAGACATAGTGATAGAATATATAGAAATTTGTATTTAGGATGGTTACAAATAGATAGACTTATTACATTGAACTTACTATACACAATTTCTTGAACTTCAGCACTAGTTGATTCAGCAGGTTCATCTTCGTAAACTTCAATTCCAAGTCCTCCGACTACTTACCTCTATAGTTTTTCATCTTACTTTTTTGACTTCTTCTTCTGCTTCTTCAACTCTTTCATCTCCTGCTCATAAATGCTCGAAGCACTTTCTCCCTTTCTCTTTGAAACTTTCTTGTTTTTAATGCTCACAACTCCCTTACCTTTAGCTGCCTTGGTTACAGCATTTCCAGCTGCTTCCCAGTCTTCGTCGTCAGCAATTGCATACTTGTTCAAGTTGAGGTTATTAATAAGTTCTCGTTGCTTCAACTTTAATTCATTGACTGCGTCATTACCGGCTTCCTCAAGATCATCTTCAAGTTGCTGTTCGATAGCTTCATAGTCAACATGCTCTTTCTTACCCTCCATTTCCTGAACATCTTCGTCTTCCAAAGCTGGCATAGACTCTTCAATCGACTGACTCAAAATTCCTCTAAAGTAGGTGGAGAATTTACGCACAATTTTGGCAAACATCGCCATGGATTGGTTTGAAGGCAAGTTCAATTCTTTCGAAACAGCATCGATATCCTTTCTTTGAAGCCCAATAGCCAAAAGAATCGCTCCCTGGACAGAAGACAAGTTGAGGTGATCGCTGGTTTTTCCAGAAAAGTATACGGATGCAAGCAATGGGAGCATATCGATAATGACATGGTAGTCCAACAAGTTATTGGCGTACGAATCCAATCTCTTCAAATCAAAAGGAGAGAGAACTTCATCAAGTTGAGCTTTGGTCAATGGAGAGATGTTTTTAAGTGCACCTGCTGCTTCCACTGCTTCAAGAATGTTGAGTGCTTGAATGCAAGAAAACTTTCTGAATTCATAGGAAAGAAGTTGAATAAATCTCTTGTGGAAATCTTTGGCAAACTCATTCAACCAACCCGATTCACGATCTGGAAGAACATTGATCATAACTGCTGTATGTTCACCTGTCAACTCATTGGCTGTTTGCCGTAAGTAAACTGGAACAAATCCTGCTCTTTTCCAAAACTTGTGTAATTGCGGTGTGAGTCCGTAAGATACTCCGAGGTAATGCAAATGGTATGGTGGTTTTTCTGAAAGCTTCAACAATAATGGTGGTAAGCTCTTGGCATCTCTCAACTTGATCTCATCTTTCAAAGAAGCATTCGCCAACTCGTCATCGGTGATTCTGGTGATCTCATGCTCCTTAATTTCTCTTTCACTGATATCTGTAAACTTGCCTTCATAGTAATCTTGAAGAAGTTGCAAAGCTCTGGAACCATAACCCATGCCAGAATAATCGGGATTGGTAGCAATACGAACCACTCTTGCACCAGAAAGAGACGCAAAATCTTCATCTTGAAACTGCTGAGAAACCAACCATGGAATCAAATCTCCTCCAGCTCTTTGTCCACGAGATAAAGATCTCCGTACACTCTCCTTTGAGATTTCTCCTTCAAGTGCTACTTGCACCACACAAAGCGGATCGGGAATTCTGTTGTCTCCTTCCTCTATTGGTGGTAACAACACGAATAACTGATGTGCTGGAGCATCACTCATCAATTGCAAGTCATTAGGAGAATTCTTGTAATGCGAAGCAACGTATAATGCCATCATTTTCTGCAAAAATGTCTCTGAGACTGGGTGGTAAGAGAAGAGTGTATCTCTGTTAACATAGAACAAAGTACATTCCGATGGGTGAGGGCACCCTTTTGTAGCAAACTTGGCATTTTTTGACAAACTAACGTCCAAGCACAACAATTTGTTTAACCATTTTTCAACTGGGTCACCGGGAGCGTACCTAATAGGTTCATCAAGAACCACTTCCTTGAGGGTTCTGCTGTAACTGGTGGTACCAATAGCCTTGTTATCTCTTGAAACCACAGCCACTTCATCGTTGCTGTTTTTGGAAGTAGACTGGTCTCTCAATTGCTGGATCAACTTCAATGAAAGCGAACGACCAGTTCCTTCGTAACCATTGATAGTCGAGGACATGAACACAAGATAAGGTCCCATTAAGCTCTTGACCACTGGTAATGGAATAGCTGCTGCTTCATCGATAATCAAGAGCTCTGCCTGGCCCAAAACATGGCTATCGTTGGGAGAAATATACTGGATGGTTTGACGATGTCCTCTCTTGATATCCACCCGGACAATTGCTTTGTTAAAAGCAGGATTTGTGGACTGAATAATATCATAGTCCATATGTTCGGTGTATCCTAAGGCGTCGAAACCTTTGAAAATGAACTCGAATAACGTCTTCAAGTTTTCAGGCGATGGAGAGGTGACGAATATATTCGAATAATCGTGAGAAACGGCAGCAGCAATGGCAATTCCCAAGGCGGCAGACTTTCCTCGTCCTCTTCCAGCTGTCAAAGCAACAGTAGAGTTCAAAGTTTTCTCGGAAATGACATCAAGAAAAGTGAGAATTGCCTGGGCTTGGTTGATGGTTTTTGCCAACGAAACCATGGCTCCAGCAGGCTGAACGTCCACCAAGCTCTCCTTGAGCTCCTTGAGTTCTCGTGCATTGGGAGTTAATTCATCATCGTCTTTGTGTGGTAATTGTTTGACATGCTTACCACCGGAAATTGGAAGCACATTCAACTCATCATCCACCACCAAACAAGTTTCACACGAGCCCAACGAAAGCAAAAACCTCTCATTGAACCGCGCAACCACGTCGTCGTGGGCCTCGGTACGGTACCTGGAATGAATATCCATAGTCATAGTGTACAACTGCTTTAAAGATGTCATCGACTTTAAGAGTATCACCACCAATCCTCCTCCTTCTACAGTTTCGATGGTACGGGCCAACAAGTTGGGCGTGAGTGCTTCAAAATCTTGCAAGATACACATTCCATAAGTGTTACCCAAGATTTTGTCTGTCTCTTTATAATACACATATCTGATGTGTTGGTTGGAAATAAACGCTTCGAAAGGATCTTGTTCGTTGACATCTCGAATCCCGCGCTTGATATCCTTCTTTATCTTGGCTTCTCTCTTTTGTCTATGTGATGTGAACCCCAATAACTTCTTTTTGTATGCCCAAAGAACCGATTTGTTCATCTTCAAATCGGCGCTCATCATCAAATAATGCAAGTTAGGAAGCTGATTACGGGCCTTGTCGCCCACAATGAAGAAGAAACTACGCTGCTTCTCCTGGACTCCATTTCGGATGAGCGCAGGCACCCTGGAATCAATTGCTTTTTTGCCCATGTTTGCAGTAGTCTGTTGATGTGAAAAACGAGATGAGGATGAGGCGTGCGCGAACCGGTTGCAGATATGGGGAACCTACGACTACCTACTAATTTATGGGCACGACTAATCTAGAACACTACTTCGGGGTGTATTCGGGTTGTATTAGTGTTGTAGTATATAAGTTGGTCTCAATTGGTATACTTGAAAAAAAAAAATATTGTTCTTCTTTTTATGGTCGTTTTATGGTGCGAGAGAAGCACTGAGATAATAGAAATTACCAATATCAATTCAAAACTATAAAGCGGTTCGTCACTCTTCACCACGAGGAATCCTCAATAAATTGACTAATGTCAGCTTTTTGTGCAATTTCAAGTGCTAAACTTGCAATATAAATCTCCCTGCTAAAGCTGAGATTGAAGCCGCAGTCCTCTGAAATGTCGGTGAAAAATATCAAGTCTTCATCATATTCATTGTTTACCTGGCTGATATCATCGCTCATCAGTATGTTCAAATTAGTTTTGAATCTGACTTTAAAGTGAAGTTCGAGCCGTTCTTTATACTTGAGAGCCTCTTTTTGCAGCAAAGAACTGTGTATCGTTAAATTGGATTCATTGCTAATTGAGATTTGAACATAAAAATCACTATTGTTTACAATGTACCGTATGAGCTCATGCAACAAAATAAGTCTTTTCTGCTCAACCCACATAAGAAACCTCATTAGTTTCTGACTCACTATCTCTCTGTTTTGTCACGTGACGTGGCTGCAAATTTCTTTGCACCCATCTTTCTCAATAAACCCAACTGTACCCCATAGCGACATGGGAAGGCATCGTCGAGGTCACAAATTCGACAGCAGCACCAAAATGATGTCCCAGCTCCCACCGCTAGACCCAAAGGACAAAGTTGCGCCGCGTTCTAGGTACCAGTACAAAGTGGGTCCGCCGTTTGAAACAACATTGATTTTTCAAAATATTTACTCGGCAACGACAAACGATGTAGTCATTCCAAGATTAAGTGCACGAATTGACCGCGGGTTTGATTTTGTGGACTCGGTTTGGATAGGGTACAAACGCAATTATTTTAGCCTTGTGGCTGCGTTTGAGCTCTGTTCGCACCCGGGGCTCCTGCTTTTACAGGAGGACAAATTATACGTTGATGGTGAAAATGGGCGGGAATTCGTGAGAAATTTCAGTCTTCAGATATGCTGTGAATGCTCATCGGAGGAAATTGACCCCTTATTGGTGCAACATACTGCCAAAAGAGACCGCGGACCCATAGATGAACCTACGGTATTTGTGGCCGTTCCTGGCGAATTACCAAGTCACCAGGTAATACGAGAATCTTCCAATATACGCAACGGATCCAAAATCAGGGAGTTGGAAAATATGCTTTTTTTGGAGAAAACAGCGAGAAAAAATTGCAACCCTAATTCGATGCTAGCGGATTATCCTGCTGAAAAAATAGCGAGGGTTGCAAGATACGAACGAATCCAATTTTCCACCAACCTGTCACCACGACGATTCGACGTAGCAGGCGATTTTTTCCTTCAAGTTGAACTCACGGTGACTCTCATGAACGGAAATACTATCACCATAGCCACTACTACCACTCCACCTCTCGTTGTACGAGGACGCTCACCATCAAGCTACATTTCCAAGGGACCCAATACCAGGCTTCCTAGAATAAAAAAATGTGTCCAGTTGCCGCTGCTTCCGTCATTACACCTTCCTACCGTGGACGACAAAGCTATAGTTCCACGAATACTTTTCACTTTTCGCAAATTCCAAAATTGGACATCTACAGTCACCATGCTGAAACCGACAGCAGCCTTTCCAGCGCCGAAAATCACTTTATGCTGATGTCTAGCGAAAAGGAAACCAACACCCCATTCATGAAATCTTTCATCAACAATGCTTTTTTCTCCCACGAAAATACTGAACCGCCATGCCCCGAATTCATCGATACAGCATTGTTGCAACAACTGGCTGTTGCAGCCAATCACCAGGTGCCCAGCCGCACCATTGCCCTAAACAGCTCGCCTATAAAAACGATCCAGTCGTCCTGCATCCAGTCCGAGGACTTTGGGCTCAACGACGAAGTACAAGACGACGACCTTGTTGAGTTCCATGAAGAATTGAACTTTATGCGCGCCACTTTGAACCCGAATATGCTAGATTACTCGCCGCCAGTCTCGGAAAACTCGTGGATTTAGTTGTTGGTTCTGTCTTCAGGAGCTGTGTGGTGTACGGGTGCACCGGTGCAACTTCTTCTCATCCAAGTTCGGCACTCACATCGACAAACGTCATGTTGTTTTTCAGTTTTTTCAAAACCCTTGTTGACCAAGAGGTGACGGTGGAGTTGAAGAACGACATAGAGATCAGGGGAACGTTAAAAACCGTAGACCAATACTTGAATTTGAAGTTGGATAATGTCATATGTTTGAATGAGGACAAGTACCCCCACATGCAATCGGTCAAAAACTTGTTTATCAGAGGTTCCACCGTGCGCTACGTGCACATGAGCTCCAACACCGTGGATTGCACATTGTTGCAAGATGCGTCAAGGCGAGGTATGTACAATTTTTTGCACTTGTGGTGGCCACCAATACTAACTTCAGAGGCTATGGCTCAGTCAGCCAAGTAGGCATCGATAATCCTGTACTATATTTGCAAGCATATAGCTATTTTCGTAATGAATTCGAGTCGTTATTGAGTCTTTGTAGACACCGTGCCCTGGAATGGCCGGTTTGGTGGCAGAATGAACAGGTTTTCTTTGCTGACTTTTTGGGCTTTGGGGGATGCGATGAGCTTTGGCTTGAGCTTTGGTTTGGAGTCTGGCTTGAAGTTGTTTTTTGGTTGATTTTTTGATCATTTTTGTCTTTGACCTCGTTTTGAATAGCTTGTAGTTTCTGTCGAGGTAAAAGAATAAAATCGGTATTTTTGTCGTTATTCCACACCTCTGTATCACACTGGGGACACTTGACTCGACTCTTGAGAGTTTTTATCAATTCGTCGTCAGAAATTTCGCCTTCTTTTGTTGAAGAAATGGCGGCTTTTTGGCTGATGGAATCATGAAGAGCATGTAAATATCGATTAATTTCGTTTATTTTCGAGCCATATTCCGTCTTGAGTTTCTCTAGTTCTCGGTTTTTCTCATTCACCACTTGGACGAGGTTTTCAATCGTTTTCAGAAGTTCTATAGCAGACATGTAGATGCAAAATGGAAAAATCGTTTCTTAAATAATTTTCACCACGATATATCCAAAAACTTTACCAAGATTGGTGCTGTGATGGCATTTGGCAGAAGCGTACCGAGCGCGCACTATTTCGGCTTACCTATCTTCGTGGGTCCGGTTCGATCCGCGCGGTCAGAATGTCTCAATTCGAGTAATCAATTGTGCAGTTCTAGCAGCGAGCGGCAGTACCACTGGAGGGAAGCAATTCAGCACAGTAAGCCGCCCGTGCAGAGGCGAAGCGGAAGACCCAGCTGTTTAAGGAGGACGGAATAGTGACTGGTATGTCGACTCCACTCTTTTTATTACTATGAACGTTTGAACTTGATGGCATGTCGTATTAAGCTTTTTTCACTGGCTGCAATTATTGCCAAATATGTTAGGCAGGTAAAGCAGCCAAGAACAAGTTTTGGAAATCCATAAACCTGTAATTTTTCAGTAGTGAAATACTGAGACAAACCCAATGCAATAGCCAAAAAAATTCCAATGCGAATTCGTGAAATAGACTGCCATATAGACGTCTTTATACCTCTATTTTTCAAAAACTTTTGCATGTAATTTGTGCAGTAGATTATGCGAAGAACCATGTTGGTCGAATTTGCAACCATTAGTCCCAGAAGACCTGTATTTTGAACTTGAATTAACCAGTACAGGAGCAACAAAATAAATGCTGTCAGACCCAGCATAAACCATGAAAATTTCTGGATTTGCATTTCTGAGGCTGTAGAACTGAAAAACGCTTCAATTACACCATTGAAAGCAAGGAAGGGAAGGTATAGGATATACTGTGGGAAAATTTGAAACACATTGGTTTCTTTCCATATCAACGCTTTACTTCTTCCAAGTGCAAATTGAAGTAGGTAGGCACCGTTATTGTATCCTCCGAGCACCATAACCACACTCAAGTGAAAATACATCAAGAGAATGTATCCCATATTTTTCGCAGCCATTTGAGTTTGAGTTTTGGAACTTGAAGTCGAAAGTTCTTTGGATAAAACCAATCGAAGCGACTCTTCTACGGGCTGAAAAAGAACCCGAGCCAAGATAGAACCATAATTTGTCACAAGAGCATAGACTCCTTGTTCTTCCGCAGAGCAGAGCCAGCTTATCAAAAGTCGATCTCCCTCGGTTAGCAAATGCTTGAATATCATTTGGATAAAAAGACCTCTCCAAACTGATAAAAGTTGAGGTGAAAAGTATCGTTTCCAAACCAGACCCGAATTGCTGATTGGTCTTATCTTGTAGCTTGAATTCCGGTACATTGTATACACCACAGCAGCGTATACCAGCTGTCCTGCAACATAGGCAGTAGCAGCATGCACATCATTTTTAGTTCTTGCAGCTAAAGCCACACCCACAAACGTCGTTAAGCAGCGACCAATTACCGCTAAAGATTCAATTCGAGACCGTTTTGAGAATCCAAGCTGGAACTGATTGAGTGCATACATGGGCTCAGCCATGAGCTCCATAATTACCAGAATCGACACCAAAACAAGAATTGGTGCATTTTGAGTGCGGAGCGACCATACTACCATGAACACTGTCATTGGAATACCAACAAGCAATGGCAAGTGGCCAAAGTTGACCACTTTTTGCAGCTTTGACGCTGCATCTCTTGCTGCACCGTCTGTACCGTCTGCATGATTTGACGCATGGGGTGCATTTTCTGCATTTTCTGCAGCCTCGCTATCGGCGCGTTGCACCGCTAAACGCTCTGCCTCTCTACTGAAGAACAAGATGGTTTGAACCACAAATTCCCAGTAGCTGGCTGTGCCCAATACTGTTGGTGTCACGTACTGAACGAGCAATTGGTTGAGAGAAAACGTGGCTAATTTGGTGAATATTTGCGTAAGAACAAGCAACGATGCACCAGCGGAACTGGCCAGGCCAGAACCTACCAGAGCAGAATCATGTTTTGTCGATGCCATTTCATCGTTGTCTGTCCCAGGCATAGACCTTATTCCTGAACGTACGCACTCCCACAAAAGTGTGCGTAATTCTCAGCACCGCGACCATCGACGCAAACTAGCCAGTGTCGACCGTAACAAAGTAAGCAGAATTCACGGCATCCAAAGCAGCTACCACCGCCGGCAAACCTCACGTGAAAATGGACCCTACGCTCAATCCGCACGAAGTGGAACTTCGCGAACAAGATAGGTGGCTTCCCATAGCAAATGTGTCCCGACTCATGAAAAACACTCTTCCTAATACCGCCAAAGTTTCCAAAGATGCAAAAGAATGTATGCAAGAATGTGTTTCCGAGTTTATATCTTTCTTAACGAGCGAGGCCTCGGAGCGGTGTCTTCGGGAAAAACGAAAAACCATAAATGGTGAAGATATCTTGTATTCGATGCATGATCTTGGATTTGAAAATTACGCTGAGGCCCTTAAAATCTACTTGGCCAAGTACCGAGAACAGCAGGCTATCAAGCAGGAACGAGGCGAGACCCGGGTGTCTCGAAAACACTCCAAATCCAGTCTGCAAATCCCAGTGGACACTGGAGAAACGGCGGTGACAGAGTCGCCCATGAACGATGATATGATACAACCCTATGAAAACGGTCAAGAACAGTATGAAAGTGGACGAGAAGACCAAGAAAACTCCGAAGAACACACCTTCTTCTATGGAGACCGAGAAAAGTTGAAAGAGGAACTGGACGACCACCAGATTCCACTCCAAGAAGTGACCAAGCACGACGACTATCAGTACCACGACTTTATCAGCGATCCAAACGAAGAGCCATTGAACGAGAACCACAATATTGACGAGTTGACCAAGCAATTGACCAACGAAGACTCGGAAATCGACACCCTCACGGGCGATACGAACTACTTTTAACTTCTCAAAAACTTTACTTCTAATGTGTTTTACTATAAATATTTGGCTAGACCCGCTAGTCACCTTCCTACAACACACTACGACACACGGGACAAGTTTCAGCATAGTTGGCCCACTCGTGTAGACATTGAAGGTGGAAACTGTGTTTGCAGGTGGTGGTGCGACACTCATTGTCAAGGGTATCAAAGCAAATGGAACAGTCACCGGTTTGTGGAGCGGACTTGAGCTTTAGAAGCCGAGTTCGTTTCCGGTGCAACATGATCAAATGCCGGGTTTTGGTGACTAGAACTCGAAGACTCATGTAACTTGACGGCATGATGTGAAATGGAAAAGTGTAAAAATAAAGAAACACCACCGAAAAAATACACACCATGAGAAACCGTGAGAGATTCACCAAGAACTCAGTAACATGGACTGCCTGGTTCATCCGAGATGTCTTTGAGTAGTGGTTTTGTCGGTACATTGTACAGGTATATTTGACGCCGGTCAAGACAATGAGAGGAAACATATTGATGATTTCAAAGCCGAAAATTGCCGCCAAGATGTTGTCTCCAAACGACGATTTGTGCATCGACCGAAAGTTGTCTACCTCTTTGAAAAATCTGCTGATAAGTAGTATATCAATGAAGCCAATTAGTAGTATTCCCATTCCGAATCGGTGGTGAGCCCATCGAAAATTTCCGTTAAAATTGCCAAATACAGTGTTCACGCGGTCGGCACTCAAGAAATGAAAGCATTTGAGAAGAAGAACGCATAAAAATAGACCAGAAAACTTGAAAAGCTCGTTTTTGATGTCGGCCATGTCTCTCTTGGTATTGACGAAAAAAAGAATAAAACCAAACGAAAATTCCCAAGCGGTGTAAAAAACCCCGTCTTTCAAGTTCTTGACCTCATTCCTCGTAAGTCTTCCAAACATCCCCCACTTGACACAATTTACGATCAAAAGAAACCCTAGGAAACAAAGATGGTAGAATGACAAGTTCAAACCATGAATTCTAGTTTGAAATTTCGCAAGACTTTCTGACTTGGAAAAGTCTATTTCGTAAGCAAGTCGTCGACAAAAAGTGTTCCCCAACATGTCTGAAGTTTTATAGGGACTAGTTGGTGAATGTTTTAAATGCAAAAGAATACGCAATAGAGAACAAGCTCGCATCAGCCTGCAGGATGCAGCGTTTGACATAAGAGAGATTACCCGATAAGGGTAGCCGCCAAAGAGGATATAAGCACCCCAAAATTTCTGAAATTCTAGACTGGTTTCATCTAGAGCTGCTGCGTTCCACGTTGAATTTGGGGCAAATTTTGCCAAGTCCCGCCTCGCTGGACTCGTGTTCGCCTACCGCACCGTGCATCGTCTTCGCTGCAGCGTGCCGCATCCGGCATGTGGGTTCTGAAAAATTTGAGATGAGGTGCATGAATCTTAGAAAGTTGTCAGTAGCTATGGGTAAAAGAAACTTTCGCAAGAACAAGGGTAACCAGAAAAGCTTTGGAAACCGTAATGAGGGTCGTCAGGAGTACTGGACCGAACAGGTTCGTGAAAACGAAAAGTGGGAGAAATACTACAAGACCATGAACATCATTGGAGACGATGAATGGGATACTTTTAAGAAACATTGTCAAGAAAATTTACCATTGACGTTCCGTATCACTGGATCTCGTGCGCACGCCAAAGAAATCAACGAAAATTTCATCGAAAATCACGTATCCAAGTTGCAAGATGCCGAATTCGAAGGTGTGAAATTGATGCCCAAGAATTTGCAATACTATCCAAATAAGCTTGGATGGCAATTGGATGTTTCCAAGGCGGTTATACGTAAAAACGAGCAGTTTGCAAAGACCCAGAGGTTTTTGGTTCTTGAAACTGAAGTTGGTAACATTTCCAGACAAGAGGCTGTTTCGATGATTCCACCTCTCTTGATGGATATCAAGCCACACCATGCCGTATTCGATATGTGTGCAGCTCCAGGTTCCAAGACGGCTCAATTGGTCGAGGCATTGCACGCAGAAGACGAAAAAAAGGCCCCTACAGGATTTGTGTTGGCCAATGACTCCGACTATAAGCGGTCTCATATGTTGGTTCATCAAGTGAAGCGATTAAATTCTCCCAATTTTATGGTGGTCAACCACGACGCCCAGCTCTTCCCCAAGATCAAGTTGAACGGAGCATCCGAGTTCTTGAAGTTTGACAGAATTCTTTGTGATGTGCCTTGCTCTGGAGACGGAACCATGAGAAAAAATGTCAATGTGTGGAAAGATTTCACCGTGGGAAATGCATTGGGTTTGCATCTGTTGCAGGTGAATATCTTGAACAGAGGCTTGCAATTGCTCAAGAAAGGAGGTCGTTTGGTCTACTCAACCTGTTCTTTGTCTCCTGTGGAAAATGAGGCAGTTGTCGCAGCTGCGTTGAGAAAATGGGGTACCCAAATTAAATTGGTAAATTGTGACGACGAATTGCCCGGTTTGGTTAGACGTAAAGGTATTAGTACCTGGAAAGTCTTGGGAAAAGATATGGAAGAGAAAGAAAAGGGTGCCGAGGGTATACCAGAAACTGCGTTCCCACCATCGGAAACCGAAGCTGGAGAATTCCACTTGGAAAACTGTATTAGAGTGTACCCTCATTTACAGAACACTGGAGGTTTTTTCATCACTGTTTTTGAGAAAATCGACCCTGAAGCTGATAAAGTTGCAGCCAAGAGGGGCGCGGATGAAGACGAAGAAGAAAGCAAAAAACAAAAAATAGATGAAAAGACTGAACAGAAACCAAAGAAAGAGCGTTTGCCCAGAGATGCCAATGAAGAACCTTTTATTTTCCTCGATCCTCAGCACCCCGAATTGGCCAAGTGCTGGCCATTTTATGGCTTTAGCGACGACTTTGCGCGGGACTGCACATTGGTCAGAAATGCGACTGGAGAGCCATTGAGAACCATCTACTATGTGGCACCAGTAATCAGAGACATTCTCAGTATCACCGAACAGAAACTCAAGATTGTCCATGGAGGTATAAAGCTCTTTGTGGCCCAGAGAAGTGATACTGGAAGTTGTCCATGGAGAGTTCAAAACGAATCGTTGCATACTATCAAGCCATACTTGAGTGATGCTCGTCTGTTGAAATGTAATTTGAAATTATTGGAGAAATTGTTCCAAGAAGCTTTCCCCAAAATTGAAGCTATAAAAGAGGAAGGAATCGACCCAGAATTTTCTGAGCGGTTGGATGCAATGTCAGAAGGATGTGTGTTCCTCACTGTGGAACGTGAAGAAGGATTAGAAGATTTATTCTTGCCATTATGGAAAGGAAGAACCAATGTCAACTTGATGGTGAACAAAAAAGACACTAATGAACTACTTTATAGAGTATTTGGCATTGAAACTCTGGCCAAAGATGCCGGAAAGGAGGCTGCTTACCAGCAAAAGAAAGAAGCTACGGTATAATGCATGAGCAAAAGAAAGAGGCTACGGTATAATGCATGGTTATTCATTCATCCTCGTTATTTTCTCTATCATCCACACTGTCTACTTCATCTTCATCATTCTCTTCATCATTTTCTTCATCATTTTCTCTATTTTCATCCTTCTCTTTCTCTTCCACAAATAGCTGCGCACTTTCGTCAATGGCTTGGTCGATCCAATGTTCCGCAAGCAAACCAAAAGCAAGTAGCGCTGTTTCGTCCATGGTTCGGATCGTGCCTTTTCGACTTGAAAACTTGTCGCTGGCATAGTAATGGAATGCCTTGAGAAACTCCGACGAGGGAAGTCCCTGTCCAGCAGGAAACTCGTCTCGGTATTTCATGGGTATTTTGACTTCAGTGGTATTGCTCAACTGTAAAACTTCATCCGCCGGTAGCGTATGGCCCTTGGATCTATATATATCTGGGTTATCTCGATCGAGATCAATTTCAACATCGAGATGAGTTCCTTCTGTCGTAATTTTTGCCCCAGATTTTAGTAACTTTTTATGGTCTATGGAGACTCCTGTTTTGATATCACCATTGCACAGACTATAAACTGTCGCATTGGCTATGTCCTGGCGTGTGTAGTTCATAAGTGAGTTGAATAGCAAAATTCAACGAGCAGTGCTAAAGCTCGCTCTGCTCGCTCGCTCGCGAATCTGCACAGAATCTATTCACTCGCAGCGCGCAACAAACAAACATCACTAGTTGATGGCATGTATTCCTCCCTACTAAAGCTGCGTGAATTGCACGATGATCTACGGTCTGTTGCCAACGAGGATTTGAGTCGTAAGGCGCTCATCCGCTTGGCTGTACTAAAAGCTCTTCAATTGGATCATAAGCGTTTCAAAATGTCGCCTGAAGGTTTTGAAAATCGAATAGATGAACTCAATTCCAAGAAACATGAGTATGAGGTATCGCTCAGTAAGCTCAGACAACAGTATATCACCAAGGAACGAATACAGGAGCTGAAAATCGAACAATTGCACGACGAAGTCACCCGACTCAAGCTTCAATTAAAAGGAAAAACCAACATTTCGGAACGTCCTCCGCCTCCCAGGAAACAGATCGGGATATTTTCACATCTCCGTATCTCTCTCGAGCCTTGTCGCAGAAAAGAGAACCAAAAACTATTTGAGTCCAACAATCAACTCGTTGAACAAATCGCTTCTCGCAGACACCACGGTCCTTTCACCAATTCCAGCACGGAAAAAGAAAACCAAACGAGAGTACACAACGTACAAGAACTTTGGTAAGAAGCTAGGCACCGACAGCACATACGGGGGCGAGAGCACCGATAATACTGTTCAAAGTGTAAAAAATCAGAAACCAAAACCAAAACCAAAGGACAAAGAGCCAAAAGAAAACGAAGATCAACACGAAAAAGAAAGCCAGGATGTGCTTGGAGACCTCCCCCAACCCACACAGTCTACTCCGGAACGGGCATCACAAAAAATGACAACGAGAAGCGCAGCTCGTGGAGGCTCACCTACAAAGACACCATCTCGACTATCTTTTGTTGAAAATTTTGATCGTTCTGACGACGATTCTTCTGATGCCGAGCACCAGTCCGCTTCCAGCACCCCCAACCGTACTCCAGGTAGCCTTTTTGACCAGCCGCAGTCGTTTGAGGAAGTATTAAACCAGCACTCTTTCTCGCAGAATATGGGCACCTCTACGCCCGGTCCTAACATTTCCGCCGAGTCCATGAACATTCTGGCGTCCACTCCCACTGCAAAACCAAAACGAAAGCTCAGCTTGCGCAAAGCGCTGCTGTCGAAAATTACCTTGGCGCCAAATAAAAGCCATATAAATCTCGACGACGACCAGGTGGTCGACTACCGAGATGAACAATTTGCAGACACAAGTTTTGGCTCACCCAAAGCCAGATCTGGTGAAAGAAGGCCGGTGTCTTCAAGTGAGCCGCCGCGCAAGAAGAGAAACGTCTTCAAAATCGACTAAATATACCTCCTACTCAGTAACCATTGTAGCACCAAGGCCCTGTGTTGTGTGCAGGACCGCGCTTTATGAATTCTCACCATTTGATTTAGTCAACTCCACATTGAGTATGTCGATGGCAAAGACGTACATGCGGCATGTTCTGAGGCTTCGCGGGCCGCAGAAAGCATAGTACGCTGTGCTACTTCGGCCGCGTCTCCTCAGATACCCAGATTTGTATCAAATGAAACTAATGCTCGCAAACGACGGATTGCGACCGTCGAGTCGATTTGGAACGGCGACTTTTTGGGGCCCTCGGAACCGTTCCGCGCATTTCCCGGTGATAGCACAAATGCCACGTCTTCTGTGTTTGTCTCGGATTCTTCTACAGGCGACAAGTCCGGCGTACCGTCTGATAACACCGATGGCAGTGCTGACAAAGCCCCGGTAGAGCGTGAAAAGAATGATAAAAGAGATGAAAAAGACGACTCGCCGAGCAAAGAGGTTCCTAAGGATGACCAACCAAAGACACCTGAGCCGCTGAAAGACACAGAAAAGTCAGATTCGTCGGTTACTTCGTCGGGACTCGGTGGTACTTCGGATACTCCAGGTGCTCCCAGTGCTCCAGGATCTCCCCTGGGGGCAACGGAGGCAATGGAAGTGGCAACGGTCCAGAGGAACAGGCGGTGGATCCAGAAACAGGGCTTTATCCTCCACTTCTTGCGATCCCAATGAAGGACAGACCTCCACTTCCAGGACGGCCATTCGCCATTAACATTACCGATCCCGACGTTATTCGGTCCATTTACACCATCATAGACAAACGAGAGCCCTACTTTCTCTTGTTCCATGTAAAGGACCCCAATGAGCCCGATACCGATATCATCAGAAGCAAAGATTCCGTGTACGATATTGGTGTTCATTGTCAGATTATTCGCCATACTACGCCCCGTCCTGGGGTATTCAATGTGTTGGGATATCCTTTGGATAGATGCCAATTGCAAGAATTGAGCAGTCCCAGTGACCGTAAAAAGTCCAACTCAGACAAGAAAGTTGACGCTTCTTCTGCCTCAGATGCTTCGTATTTGAGCGGCCTTAATGTGTCGTATGCTACCGTCAAGCGTGTCTCAGATGAGCCCTATGACGAAGAGTCTGCTGATATCAAGTCTTTGGTGGAGTCCTCAAGACTCTTTTGAGCAAGATGGGAGGAAAGAATCCACTTGAAAACTCCAAATCAAAGAGGGGACGGAATTGGTCAACAATCCCTCCAAGTTGGCCGATTTTGTGGGCTCGACAATCCATGGCAACCCCAAAAAAATCCAGGAAATCTTGGAAACCTTGAATGTTCAATCCAGGTTATCTAAGGCTTTGGAATTATTGAAGGTAGAATTAAAAGCCAGTATGATCAAAGAGAACACCATTCACAACTTGAGCTCGAAGGCTGATGAGTACCAAACTAGACTTTTCATCAAGGAGTTTATCAAAGAACTTCAGAAAAGAGCTGGAATTAGTGAATCGGAGGACAAGAAAACCCACAAATTCGATGAACGACTCAAGCATTTGAAATTGACTGAAGAGGCCATGGAGGCATACAACGCTGAAAAGACCAAGATGGAAAGCCAGAACGAGCATTCAAGCGAGTTGGGCGTAAGTGAGCGGTATCTTGACTGGTTGACTTCTATCCCATGGGGAATTTACTCAAAAGACCGTTTCAGTATCAAGCGTGCGAGAGAGATTCTTGACCGTGACCACTACGGTTTAAAGGACGTGAAGGACCGTATTTTGGAATTCATTTCCATTGGTAAGGTTTCGGGCAAAGTGGACGGAAAAATATTGTGTTTAGCGGGTCCACCAGGTACCGGAAAGACGTCTATTGCTCGGTCGATTGCTGAGGCGCTTGATAGAAAGTACGTTAGAATTGCCATGGGTGGTATCCAAGACGTCCACGAAGTGAAGGGTCATCGTCGTACCTACGTTGGTTCGATTCCAGGACGTATTATCTTTGCACTCAAGCAAGCGAAAACTTCGAATCCTTTGATGTTGATTGATGAAATCGACAAGTTGGATTTGAGTAGAGGTGGTGGTGCTGCTTCTGCATTCTTGGAGATTTTGGATCCGGAACAAAACAACTCTTTTGTGGACAATTACATCGATGTTAAAGTTGATTTGTCCAAGGTATTATTTGTGTGTACTGCCAATTATTTGGGCAACATTCCTGCTCCTTTGCGTGACAGAATGGAGATCATTGATGTTTCCGGCTACACCAACAACGAGAAGATTGAGATTGCCAAGCGTCACTTGATTCCTGATGCTGCCAAGAAAGCTGGGTTGGATCCTCGCCATGTGAAGATCCCAACTGAAACCATTAGTCGCCTTATTGAAAAGTACTGTCGTGAAAGTGGACTTCGTAATGTGAAAAAGTTCATCAACCGAATCTACAGCAAAGCTTCGATGAAGATCGTGGAAGACATCGAGCTGAGAGAAGAGGAAGTTGGTGCCAAGGAAGAAAAATCTGCCAAAGATGAAGATAAGGCTGAGATTGTCAAAACTGAGTCGGTTGAGAAGACAGACTCAAAAGAGGAAAAGGTGGACAAGGAACCCGCACAGGCAACTGCCACCGAGTTTTCTGCCGATGGAGTAGCTGGCGATGCAAAGAAAGATTCTAGCGAAGAATCTGTGTCTTCTGAAGACGAGAACTTGCCGGAGCCAATTGCTATTCCCGAGGATGTGGAAATTACGGTTTCTGTGGATACGCTCAAGGATTACGTGGGACCTGAGATTTACACCAGAGATCGTGTTTACGACAACCCTCCACCTGGTGTTGCAACTGGCCTCTCATACAGCTCATCAGGAAATGGTGATGCCCTCTATATTGAGTCTATTTTGACGCATTCAATTGCATCGGGATCGGGTTCTCCAGGCATGCATGTTACCGGTAGCTTGAAGGATGTGATGAAGGAATCTGCTTCGATTGCCTACTCATTTACGAAACTGTTCATGTCGAAAAAGTACCCTAATAATCGGTTTTTCGAGGCAGCGGACATCCATGTCCATTGTCCAGATGGTGCAATTCCCAAAGATGGGCCATCTGCGGGTATCTCGTTCACTTCTTCTTTGATTTCCTTGGCCATCAACAAACCTCTTCCACCAGAAGTTGCCATGACTGGTGAAATAACTGTTACGGGCCGTGTGCTTCCTGTGGGAGGATTTCGAGAGAAGTTGTTGGGTGCCAAGCGGTACGGATGCACCAAGGTGATTTTCCCCAAGGATATCGAAAATGTGCTTGAAGAGATACCTGAAGAGGTGAAGGAAGGAATTGAGCTCATACCTGTTGAGTGGTACCAGGAGGTATTCGACCACATCTTCCCCAACACTTCTGTGGAAGAGATCAATGATATCTGGAAGGACGACTTTGCTGCCTTGGATCAGAAGAAGAAAGCAAAGAGAAAGTAAGGTTTTGTATATATCAGATAGTGTACATATATGTCACAGCTAGTGGTCGTCGCTCTTTTTCATCTGCTCAAAGAACTCGCGGACTTTATCTTCTGTCACCACCTTGCCTTCTTCGGCGAACGGTTTGAAAAAGTCCCGGAGTTTGGACCGTATTTTGTCGTAGACTTGTAGGCCCTCGATAGCCTGTTCTCGAGGAAGTGAATGTAAGGCTTCGGCCCCCAAGTCCAAGAGGGTAGAACCGTCGTCATCTTCGTCTGCGGGCGGCTCGTAGACTGGGTCGTCCATGTAGAGGTATTCGTAGTTGGTGAGAAAATCTAAAAGACGAGATTTGGCTTTTTCAGGTTGCTCTTCTAAAGACTTTCTCAATAGCTTCATATGGTCCTGAAACCCGTTATTCAAAAATACAGAGTACCTGAATGTGGAGGGAATTTCAGTTTTTATTTTCTTCTTTTGTGGTCCTTCATCCGATGGCTGTCTTTCGTTAGCAGTATTCCACTCTTCGATGCTCAGCACCTGGTGATACGGAAGTTTTTTGAGCACAATGTCTGAGTGTTCTGTCAACTCCTCAAACACCGCAGGAAATACCTCGACGCATTTCCAGCAAATGAACAGATCAAAGTCGTCTAAATTTGGAAAAGGCGATCTCTGTGAAGGTTTCGGAGTCTCTTGTTTCACAGAGGATTCCGTCTTCAACAGGGCTTCCAGCTGGGCATCTTCTGCAGGAGGTTCCAAGTCGTCTAGTCTATTTTTCAGCTCTGAAAAAGGTGGTTTTGGTAGTGCTTTCAAACCTAAAATGCAGTCTTCATGGTACCAGTCTTCACCACATACAAAGCCAAAATGGCACTGTATCATCACCCTGCTCTCGTCCAATGGATTGTATGGTTCGCTGCAAGAGCAAAAAAGACCCTTGAAGTTTTGGTTATACGAATTTCCCAGCGCAGGGATATCGTCTGCCGGCAAACTCTGCGAAGATTCCAACGAATTTCGGCGATCCCGAAGGTTTTCTGAGGTGCTTCCGAGTCCTGCTCTTAACACGGGTGCCAGCGAGATACTGGACTGGTTGGAAGATCGTCTGGATCGTTGCTGGTGATGACGGAGTGTGCAACCGCCGCGAGGAACATGGGACATTCTTGTAGTTCCACAGTCACAGGTGAAATTTCGCTTGGAGAAGAGTTCCACCAAGTCGTGGTCGGCGTGGCACTGTATGGAACACGAGTAGCAGACGCCAATGGGGACAAAATCGTCATTATTTTGCAGCTTGGAACATGTTAAACAGGCATATACTGGCTGTCGCAATTCCCCCATATTATAAGTACACTCTGTGGGGTCGAATGGCATCAAGGTGCGAGCCTCTTGTTCCAACTCCCGCTGGGACTCCAAATAGTCGACGGCTGTGATCAGATCGGACATGGTAAGGAAGAGGATGGAAGATGCGGTTCTGATGCGGGTTGTGATGCGGGTCCTGCAGGTGAATGGGTGCAAGGAAGAGGAAGACAAGAGAGGAAGAGGAAAAAAAGAAGAAGAGGAGGAGGAGGAGGAGGAATGTCGACAGGAACAGGCTCGAGACTTGGTAATGTTGTAATTTTGCAAAATGTCCAAATTTGATAATTTTGTCAAGTGGACCTTCTCAATAGTCGAGTATTTCACAAAATTCACATCCAGACAAAATTGACCTTTCTCCTTGTTCACGCCGATCGCCATTTCCACTTTCTTACTTACACTTCTTTTTCCTCTCTATCTCTTCTTTTTCTTCTTATTTCTTCTTGATTTCCTCATCTTCCGCGTCTGCACCTAATAATCCCAAAACGGAAAAAGTCGCAGCGCACCGCGTCTACATTTTTCAGCCCGCATTTCTTCTTCTCTACCGATGTCAAGTCCAAATCACAGAAAAAGACAGGCCGACGACGGGGATGCCGCAGGCCGGTCTTCTCCTCCCTCGCGTCCAGTCCTCAATTGCCGCCTTCTTCGCCTGCAATTCCGTTTGCGGACGAGGAAGAAGAAATCATCGACGATGTCCACGATCTCAATGCCTCCGATGAGGACGACGGCGAGGACTTGTTGGACAACCTCGAGCAGGATTACTGACGCAACGAGTCGCAGGACCACTACGACTTGGGCGAAGGAAACATCGACGACGAGGAATACGAGGGATTGGACGCTGCAACCAGAAGACGCATCGACCAGCAGATGGACAGAAGAGATGACTTTATGGGAAGAACCAACGACCGGTCTCGAAGACAGGCATATATGGACGACGACGAAGACGACGATGTGGGGGAGGTCGACGCATATGGGCTTCCTGTTCAAAGACGCCGTAGAAGACAGTATGACGACCATGACGATATGATGGAAGGATTTGAAATCGATCCTTTTAACGAAGAATTGTCGCTAGAAAGCTTGAGCGACGTCAAGGCGGCCACTGTCACCGAGTGGATTCTCCAGCCGGCCGTATCAAAGTCAATTGCTCGGGAACTCAAGTCTTTCTTGCTTGAATACACCGACGAAAAAGGTCGTTCCGTCTACGGTGCCAAAATCCGAACTTTGGGAGAGGTCAATGCCGAGTCGTTAGAAGTGTTCTACGACCACTTGGCCGATTCCAAAGCTATTTTGGCACTTTTCTTGGCAACTTCTCCTACTGAAATGTTGAAGATTTTCGACATCGTTGCCATGGAAGCCACCGAGCTTCATTACCCCAATTACTCTCAAATCCACCAGGAAATCCACGTCCGTATCACCAACTTTCCCAACTTGTTGACGTTGAGAGACCTCCGCGAAAGCAACCTCAATTCGTTGATCAAAATCTCCGGTGTCGTCACTCGTCGCACAGGCGTTTTTCCCCAGCTCAAATATGTCAAATTCGACTGCTTAAAATGCGGTGTGGTTTTGGGTCCTTTTGTCCAGGACTCCAACACCGAAGTCAAGATCTCGTTCTGTACCAACTGTCGAGCCAAGGGACCTTTCCGCATCAATTCCGAGAAAACCCTCTACCGAAACTACCAGAGAATTACTCTCCAGGAATCACCAGGAAGCGTTCCAGCAGGAAGATTGCCCAGACACCGAGAAATTATCTTGCTCTGGGACTTGGTAGACATCGCCAAACCCGGCGAAGAAATCGAAGTCACGGGAATATACAAGAACAACTATGATGGCCACTTGAATGCGAAGAATGGATTTCCAGTTTTTGCAACAGTGATCGAGGCAAACTCCATTAAACGCAAGGAAACCACAGCTTTTGGCGACGGCATTAATGCGTGGACCGAAGAGGAAGAGCGAGAATTCCGCAAACTTTCCAAAGAACGTGGAATCATCGACAAAATTATCAGTTCCATGGCTCCGTCTATCTATGGTCATAAGGATATCAAGACCGCCGTAGCATGTTCCTTATTCGGCGGGGTGCCCAAGAACGTTAACAACAAGCTTTCCATTCGAGGAGACATCAATGTGTTGTTGTTGGGAGACCCTGGAACCGCCAAGTCGCAGATATTAAAGTATGCCGAAAAGACTGCCAATCGTGCTGTTTTCGCTACTGGGCAAGGTGCTTCTGCTGTGGGATTAACGGCGTCCGTAAGGAAAGATCCCATTACCCGAGAATGGACTTTGGAAGGAGGAGCATTGGTTTTGGCCGATAAAGGAACCTGCTTGATTGACGAGTTCGACAAGATGAACGACCAGGATCGAACCAGTATTCACGAGGCCATGGAACAGCAGTCTATCTCGGTGTCCAAGGCAGGTATTGTCACGACATTGCAAGCCCGGTGTGCCATTATCGCGGCTGCAAATCCTAATGGAGGAAAGTACAATTCGACATTGCCGCTTTCACAAAACGTTGATTTGACTGAGCCGATCTTGTCTCGTTTTGACATCTTGTGTGTTGTACGAGACTTGGTGAATCCAGAACTGGACGAAAGATTGGCCAGTTTCGTCATTGACTCGCACATGCGGTCGCACCCAGCACTGACTGAAGACGGTGAAAACGACGACGCCATGGAAGAAGACCAAGACATAAGTACACCAAGAAGGAAAACCAGACAGCAGCGGAACGAACAGGCACTCAAAGAAAAAGAAAGTGAAATTTCTCCCATTCCACAAGACTTATTGGTCAAGTATATCAACTATGCGCGAGTCAAGGTTCTGCCCAAACTCCACCAGATGGACATGGATAAGGTTTCGCGAGTGTACGCCGACTTGAGACGAGAGTCCGTCACCACAGGCTCGTTTCCCATTACTGTCAGACACTTGGAAAGTATTCTCAGATTGGCCGAGGCATTTGCCAAGATGCGACTCTCGGACTTTGTGAGTCAAAATGACCTTAACCGGGCCATCAAGGTGAGTATAGATAGCTTTGTGGGAGCACAGAAGGTGACTGTTCGAAGGCAGCTCCAGCGGTCGTTTATGAAGTATACGTTGCCGGTGCGGCAAGCCAGCTAGACGAATAGATATTGAATGAATGAATAAAAGCTCAGAATTTGAAAGGGTTCGATGGATCACCATGTAAGAATAACTCAGGATGGAGTTCTGACTGGGAGTTTATCTGACTGGGTCGTATCAGATCTTTCCAGCTTTCACAATCATGTTGGTTTATCATTAGTCTGTCACTAGTTTGTCACTGATTTCAGTAGTATATCAGTAGTTTCTTTAGTCAATCTCCATATAAATTACCTTCGTCATTCTCATTCCATTGATCCAAATCATATCTTAAAGTCTAAGGCTCATTTAGTGTACTTTGTTCATGTTTTCTTTCATCAGCTAAAGTGTAGCTCATCTCACTTGGTTGTTTAATACCTCGACGTTACTAGCATATTTTCTCAACTGACTCACACTGAGTAGCATATTAGCGAATCCAGAGATCAGTCTTCTGGTTATAATTTGCAATACTTGATTCTTTCTAGTTGTCATACTACTATTAATTTCTCTATTTAATGCTCTTGGTCTCAACTTGATAATCTCACTCATTCTAACTTAAATACTCAATTTATTTTACTCCACACCATTAGCTATCAATGCCTAACTTAACTTGTTCGCACTTATTTGTTCGCGGCTGCAAATCCTGTCTACACCCAAAGGCGCGCGCGGCAACTTTCTCTTCATGTTAAACCTAGACGAGTAAGTGTCCTCAACTCCACCCTTCGGCGCCATATACTGACCCAGAACCATTCAAAATATCAAGCTGTGCAAGCACGTGCCAGAATCCGATGTCCAGGAGCTTTGTAGCAAAGCTATTGAGCTTCTTATAGAAGAGGCAAATGTGCAACATTTACACACCCCAGTAACTATTTGTGGAGATATTCACGGTCAGCTTCATGACCTTTTGACGTTGTTTAAAACGGGTGGCGAGTGTCCTGGAACACAGTACTTGTTTTTAGGGGATTTTGTGGACCGAGGATTTTACTCACTTGAAAGTCTTTTGCTTCTACTCGCGTTGAAAGTGCGATATCCCGATCGAATTGCGTTGATAAGAGGCAATCATGAAAGCAGACAAATCACCACCGTGTACGGGTTCTACGACGAGTGTGTGCGCAAGTATGGAAGTGTAAATGTGTGGCGATATTGCTGCGAAGTGTTTGATTATTTGGCGCTTGGAGCCATTGTGGGCGGGGCGGTTTTCTGTATTCACGGCGGTTTGAGTCCTGATATCGACACCGTGGACCAAATCCGTGTCATTGACCGGAAACAAGAAGTGCCCCACGAAGGGGAATGTGTGATCTCTTGTGGCTGGACCCAGAGGACGTACAAGGATGGGCGATTCTGCCGCGCGGTGCTGGGTTTCTCTTTGGAAACAACGAAGTACAGCAATTTCTCCACCGCAACGACGTGTCGCTCATAGCACGAGCACACCAGCTTGTCATGGAGGGCTACAAGGAGATGTTTGATGGTGGATTGGTGACGGTGTGGCTGGCACCCAACTACTGTTATCGATGCGGAAACATCGCTCTGGTGCTTACTATCACCGACGATCTCGAGCGCCATTACAAGGTGTTTGAGGCGGTGACACCAGAGAACGACACCCCTACAAAGAGACCGCAAACCGACTACTTTATATGACCAATGGGCAATGACCTCATGGGCTAGTGAACCTATGGGCTAATGATGATACGGACCCATGGCCAGAATCACATGACACAAGAGTTTAGCGGACCCCTGATCCTAATTGGTAATTAATTGGTACACAACTGCCGCCCTACTTACCAAACTACATGTTTATATGAAGGAGCTTTACGAGACCCAACAACTCGTATAGCAAACGGATATGCAAGACAATACACTCAGATACTTGCCTATGTGAATTGCATCATACAGCCACAATCCCAACCACAATTGAAAACATCACAGCCTTGTCTGATCAGCTTGTCTGATCAATGTCAACATGCTTATCTGCCTGCAATAGCCCACTTCAGCCTACATGCCTTCACATAAGCATGCATGGTCGGCCCGATAAAATTTTTTTGACATGCGAGATTATAATCCCTGCCCCTTATTGTTGTGAAAGTTTACGGCGCGGAAATTTCCCGCAAGTGTTTGCCGCTTCACTCCTACGAAAGCGGCAACGCCCACACCTCAATTGCAATTAATGTTTACCAAGACTAAACCGGCTACACTTGTCCCGTCTCAGTTCAGTCGAGGCTGTACCACTGACGCGCGTGGTGCATTTGTCTCATCGCTTCCGTATGCAGCTTCGAGACATTCGCGCCGCACGCGCCGCAGAACTTCTCTCAGGATCTATAATCCTGCTGAGGATATAAATAGTGGGCGCAGGGAGCAACGGGATGAGCTTGGCACAAATATTTATTGAGGAGCTGCCTCAACCTAGCGGATCGTGGTTTTTCAACACCGACTAAAAAATGAGATTGAATGCATTTCTAACCCTTCTTACAATATGGACTGCCATGGTGGTAGCAGCGACAACTTCGGCCACCACCACCACCTTGGTATGGGTCACCGTCACCCAATCTGGTAAGTTGGCCACTATCCAAACTGCATTCAAACAAGAGTTCAAATCCACATATACCAGTGCTGAAACTAGCGATGTGAAATCCGGTGAAATTGGACTTGGAACATTATCAGGAAACATTGGTGAAGTCCGGACCTATGAACGTACTACTATCTCTGCCAACGACGGAATAATCAATGCTGGCTCTACATCTGCTCTCATGGGCATGGCAGTGATTCTTGGCATGATTTTCTGAACGACAAACAAGAAATCGAACTTGAGAGAAGAAGACGAGAGAAGAGAATTTCACTTCAGCTTCAAATCACTTTCATTACATTTTCATTACATTAGCATACAAGCACCGAGTGACATAATACTGGGTTACTAGGGCAAACACAATAGACAGCAACAGTAAACATGTGTAGCCAAGCCAGCCAAGACAGAACCACTCTGGAATCAGGATTGTGCGCCGCGCCACACCCAATCGTCACGGTGCGAAAAATCTGGGCGAGCAATTGTCTTCAATGCCAGACACTCCTGAAACCGAGGGTGGGTATCGGCACCCACTAAGCAAGGTATTTCTGCCGGGGAATCTCCGGTCAATATCCTTGGAAAACCGAGGGTCAGTAGCTCGCGATCATGTAGGTATACGCGCGGAAATATTGCCTGATAAAGGGCTGTGATGCAATGCACTGGAACAATCACTAACTGCAGCTCGCAAACGAACGCACTTTTTTGGCATGGCTAAGGACGTCATTGTCATTCATAACCATGGGCATTGGTATCACCCAATTGTTCCGACTCGAGTCGTCCAGATCAAGAGTACAAATTAATGATCGTTATATCAATCTCCAAAACGAACCCGACTTGCATGCAGTCCACCGGTTTGGTAAACCGGTAGGAGCCGTCTTTATTGCCCTCGGAATATTCACGGTTGCATTTGGCGCTTTCCGGTTCTTTCTCGTTCAATACTCTCTCACAAAGAACCATTACCCAGCAACTCGGTTATCCGTTGGTTTATTGGCAGCGGCTATCTTGACGCTCCTGGTGGTCGTATTCGGTATGATCCTTAAAACGGCAAGTTAGCTGCACCCTGACGTCCGCACCGCGCATCACGTCTAGGGCTACATGAAATTTGCTGCAAGACACCAAAACACAATTCCACACTTATCATAAATATCTACGTAAAACATGACACTCATCTACATACATAACATTTTTGTTTATCATATTTTTTACTATAAGCTAGGCCGATCAATTTCACATGCGCCTCCTCACCTCATCGGCGTAAAAACGCCTTTCTTGCATATCGATGCACGACCGCGTTTGACAGGTTGGATAATACGAGCCTGAGGGTCGTGCGCCTAACCACTGCCAGGGCGCAGCCCCAATTGCACACACGTGAGTCCTGCACTCGCGCGAGTTTGCCCCTCTGTAAAATTTTCGTCATTATCACACCGAAAACTTAGACCACAAACAAAATGGTAAGTACATCAAAATTAACAGCGTTTTGACACGCTGGATACATCGGGGATGTTCTGATACGTCTGAACGTGCTCCGTCTACATAAAAACCCAAGATGAAAATTCAAGTATACTAACTTTTAGGAAAAGTCCACGGATCATTGGCTCGTGCCGGTAAAGTTAAGTCGCAAACTCCAAAGGTTGAACCTCAAGAGAAGCCAAAGAAGCCAAAGGGAAGAGCTTACAAGCGTTTGTTATACACCAGAAGATTCGTCAACGTTACCTTGACCAACGGTAAGAGAAAGATGAACCCCTCCCCAGCTTCTCAGTAAGCATGTAATGTATATGAATACAATTCAATACGAGATAGTGTAGACAAGAATGGAGACGAGGATGTAGGACGAGAGTGAAGGTGAGAATGGAGATGAGAGTAAAGGTGAGTATGAGAATGAAGGATAAGCAAATCTACGTGCAAATGTCTTGATAATTTGATTATGAGTTATTGTCCCATTCTAAAAAGTACGAGTATACTCGCGACCGGATCTCGGCTGTTTCTTCGTCCTCTTCAAACATTGGCTTCCATATTTGCATGTCGTTTTGTCTGCTTTTAAATCCATACTCTTTGCATGTTTCAAAAAACTTTAAATCTTCATGCAATAAATGAGCCCTATGCGGTGAAAATACAACAAATATAAGTCCTGTTGCATTTAAAAGCTGCTTACAGCTCTTGAGTAAGTTGTGGTGTTGGTTGTGGTTGAAGATCAAGTCCGAAAGAATAATTAAATCAAACTTTTCATCCTCTTTTGCAGCCTTGTTCTCTTCATCAAACATCATGGCTCCAATATCGTTTCCCCATATGTATCCCTTGACCTCTATGTTTTTGGCGTCTGGAGTGTGGTCCACGTTGTACTGGATATTATCAATCAAATCTGGATCGGGGTAATCGGTGGAAAGTACGTATTCTGCATCATTAAGACCACATACAAGACTAGGTAATCCGGCAGCTGCACCCAACTCCAAAACACGTTTTCCACGCACAAGTTCTCTGCTATGCTTATCGAGGTAGTCTGCAGTATAAATTCCAGCATTCCAGAGCATGTGGCCCCACAATGGCGATTTTCCAACCAACCTCATCTCGATGGTGGAGGGTTTAGAACCAGGTATTTTGCGCTCATAAGTAGCGAAATGTGGCTCTGGAGGTGGTGGACGAAACCCCTCGGGCTCCTCGAATAAACTCACATCGATTTCGTCGTCAGACATCACGGAAAAAGAAATGGTTGCACTTTCGATATTCAGACGGTATATCTGGTGTGTGGATGTAAAGAACACCAATGTAAGATTCGATGAGCTACTTCCGTGCATCACTTCCGACCATAACTCCCGACCAACTTCCGACCAACTCCGACCAAATGTCGCGATATACCATCAGCCGACTACCACCAAAAGTATTGCATCTATTCAACGTTTACGAACGCGCCTCCAATGCTCTACAACCGCTAGACAAAGTGGTGGGTATAAGTGACCTCATTAATCGTAATTCTCCATTCTACCATAATTTTTCAAGACAAAAACTTGTACATAATACCACTAAAGATTTGCAGATGGATACCAACGATTATCCGCCATTGATATCACACATTATTCAACCCTTGTTTAGTGGTCAAATCGAGCTCCCGAATATAGAAAGCCGATCTACCGATGAAATATTCAAAAATTTTGGCAACTTGGACGAAACAATAGACACTAAATATACTTTTACGGCGAAAAGGTATACCGATTTCCAGGCACGAATATTGAACTCACTCGCTTCATTTTACAACCCAATGCAAAAAGTGCCCAATGTTACGGCAGTAGGGAACACATATCGATGGTATTCGAGATTATTGGAGGATACCCCGATTTTCATCATCCTCAAACAGAAAAATCGGCTCTTTTCTCACTCTTCATTGCATCAAATTAACAAGCCGCTTTCAGACCTCAAATCCCAAATTGACCTTCTCAAGTCGGAAATCGCAACCACTCACAACTTGAACAACTCTCGGTTCAAAACTTACCATCTTTTTGACATTCCATCTACAGATATACTCTCTCTTGCGGTGAAAAATGCATACCCTCAATTTAGCGGAAACGACGAATTTTGCAATTTTCTCGCTGATGCTCAGAACGTGGCTATCGTGAACGACGGAGCCCACGACCTCAATTCCATGGAAAAACAATATCCCATCAATAAACTATACCAAGCCTTTTTAGATGGTAAAGATGTGGCTGAAATATTCCCATACGACCTCACCTTCAACTCTTTGTATGGCATCACAATAGAGTCTCTGATGCTTCCACACTTTGACAGGTCCATCCTTGATATCCTCGAAAAGTTTAAACTTGATTTCGAGGTTTCCTTGGCGAGATTTTCGCTTGGATTTCCAGAAGTTGCAAAATTCTTCGAGGCCGAAGTTGCTGCAAAGAGTCCGATTCCAACTACGACAACCTTCTCCAGCAGACAAAACAAACCAAGAGTAACGTAGCCACACTCGCAGAGTATATGGGCCAATCTGGGCTCACCAGAGTGGAACTGGGCCACAATTGCATATATCTAGTAAAGCCATAAATTCAGCATAGTCCATTATTGTCCTGTACATAAGTTCCTGCCGATACGCTGACCCCATATTCATCAATACATAGATGCCGTTTGGTAGACACTTTCGCCCGCGTGTTGTGGCGCTCACGTTGGTCGCATTCACGCTCTATATCATATTCTCTCGAAAAAACGAGCCCCAAAGTACTGGTGAAGATATACAAGAATTTGTTCAGTTTCCAAAGAATTTCCAACCCCAGCCGGTCATAGAAGGAGAGTTTGAACACAACAAAAAGGAGATTTCTGATGATATTAGCGCCGCTTTTCTCAAGAAACTCGACAAGAAAACAGGAAAATGTCCCAATTACGTCGATTACTCCCAATCGAGACATGGTCCGTATTCCAGTGGAAAATTCCAATACCCATATATGCGACCCGCTCCCAAGTGTCGTACGTTTGTATCCAGCGCCGTTGAGCGGGTGATCCAGGACCTCAAGAGCAGATTGAGGATCCTGATCTCGCAAGGTTGGTGGAAAATTGTCTTCCAAATACCTTGGATACCACCATCTTGTGGCATCGAGGACGAGAGAACAAAGGAGTTTCCAATCTCCAGTCGTTTGTTGTTACCGGAGATATCCATGCCGAATGGCTTCAGGACGCTGCCCGTCAGCTCTCTGTGTACCAACCGTTCATCAAACATGATCAAAAACTCAAAGACTTGATGGTGGGTGCAATCAATACCCAGGCCAACTATCTTCTCATTTCTCCATATTGCAATGCTTTCCACCCTCCTCCCCAGTCTAATGTGAAAAAGGGAGAAACAGCAATGGACGATGTGTATCCTCGACCTGACTGGAGACAAGTTTTCGAGTGCAAATACGAACTCGATTCCTTGGCCTCGTTTCTCACTCTCACCAACGATTACTACGAAAACTCCAATGGAGACCTTCTGTTCTTGTCTGAGCTCTGGATGAGGGCGCTAGAGAAGGTCTTGATCGTTATGAAGCGAGAATCGTTTCCGTCGTTCGATAAAAAGACTGGTCAAGCTTTGGCATTTTATTACGCTTTTAAAAGACACACCAATATCGGCACCGAAACACTTCCGCTCGCTGGAATCGGAAACCCCGTCAACTATGATACCGGCTTAGTACGCTCCGCGTTCCGGCCGTCGGACGATGCTACAATTTTGCAATTTTTCATTCCTGCCAATGCGCACATGGTCACCGAGTTGAAGCGGTTAAGAACCAATTTTTGAATGAAAAAATGCCGTCGCAGTTTCCAGCTGAAACATTCATCACTGCCGTGGACAGCTTTATTGAAAACATATCCTCTGGCATCCAAAAGTACGGAATAGTCAACCACCCAAAATGGGGAAAAGTATATGCCTACGAAGTAGATGGTTATGGAGGAAATGTATTCATGGACGACGCCAATATTCCGTCGCTTTTGTCGTTGCCAGATATGGGATATGTGGACATTGACGATGAAATTTACCAGAACACTAGAAAAATGATTCTTGCCAAAAATGGCAATCCCTACTATCTCAAAGGAACCCATTTTGAAGGCATTGGTGGTCCTCATATTGGGATCCACAACGCATGGCCCATGTCTCTTCTTGTTAAAATGAGAACTTCTAATGACGACGAGGAAATCACAGAAAGCTTGAACCTTATCATGAAAACCACTGCCAATCTCGGCTTGATGCACGAAAGTGTCCATGTCAATTCACCTCATGGAAAGCAGTACACCCGGTCCTGGTTTGCCTGGTGCAACTCGGAGTTTGGTAAGACCATCTTACACTTGGCAGCGCACAAACCACACTTGATTTTCAGGGATGGAGTGCCATACAATATCGACGAGGCTCTCAGTAGATAGTAAAAAGAACCAATAGCTTTGGCTATCTCCGGATGTAGTTGGCGATGTTCTCGGCGGTCTCGGAGCTGGACAGTTTGGCGGTCTGCTCAAACGCAGCTTGGTACCGACTTTGAAGGTCGGCATCGGTATTTTCGTTGATTTCCGAGTTTCGGTCTTCGGGAAAGGTATACTGGCGTTCGGGTTCATCTTCATCTCTCATAACTTCTCCATTATTTTCGTCTTCTTCCGACTCCAAATCTGATAAGACATCCGAGTCTTTCTGAGACTGGTCCAAATCCAAGTCTTTCATGAGATTCGAAAGACTCTTTGTCTGTCTCTTCTTTTCATCTTCCTCTTTCTGTTTCAATATCCGGTCTCGTTCAGCTTTATAGTACTCGTTATATTCGTCAACCTTGCTATCAACGGCATCCATAAACTCATCAAATCCTTCTCCAGTGTATGCGCTGACACCAACCACATCGAGTTGCGAGTAGAACTCATCCAACATCAACGACATGGAAGAAACGAGCGAGCTCATGTACCCTGACGACTCACCATTTTCACCATTTATTTCCTGATCTTTGCGGAGTGCTGCCTGAAACGACTCAAAATCTTGCATCCATTCCTTGGCAAAGTCTGCCTTCTTGACGTCTGTCTTGTTGAATACAATAATCATAGGAAGTTTTGTCTTGTAAAGAATCGAACAAGCGTAAAGCATATTCGAAATAAAAGTAGTTGGAGATGAGTTTCTGGGAGTGTCGATGATATAGGCAATAACCGTGGGAAATTGCGATGCAAATGCTTCAGTAATAATGGCTCCACTGGCAGACCAAATAAAACACTCGATTTGACCTGGAGTATCGATGATGACATTTTCCACTGCCAGGGATCTTTTTTCCACAAGCTTGATAACCTGGTCAATTTTCGTTGCAAACAAGTTGAGCGACGTGACAATGGCTCCGTTGGGTCCCAAGTTGTATTCTTCCATTACTTTTTTGTATTTGACCGAATCTCTAATATCGATGTTGGCACCAAAAGGCACCTTGAGAACAGCGGGATCCAAGTTTATCACATATGGAGGAGTTTTCTTGGCGTGGAGATGAGAGTTGAGACGCTGCATGAACGTGGTCTTGCCAGACCCGGCCATGCCGATACATATGACGGTGTTGGGCATGATGGTAAGCTGACATATTTGCGATGAGATATATATATAACTATGCAGGAATGACCTCAGATCGAAGCGTAGTAGCAGAAAGCAGAGCAAAAGTAGCAGAAGTAGAGTAAGTTCTTTATGCTTTTTTCATTCTTATGTATGAGCAGCGAGTACACGATCCACTATACCCGTAAACACCGACTCGTGCGACAAAATCTGGATATTTTCCGCCTCGGCTGCAAAGACCTTGTCCACCTTAGGACCTCCAGGGCCACCAATATTGGGGAGGGGCTGCTGCTGTTGCTGCTGGATCAATTGGTCGGCGGCGGTCGAGTCCATGAGCAAAGAGTAGACTGGACGCAATCCTAGCAAATTGACAAAGTACCACGAGATGGCTGAAACGTATCTTGCGTTCAAATCTGGCGTCGCCACTCCATTTTGCAACATACTCTTGAACCCGTCGGTCAACGGAAATGGCAATTTCATGATCACGAAACCAGCAAAGAAAAAATTGATCCAGCCCATAATAACTGTCTGAGGAATGTAGTTCATCAAGTTTCCTTTGGCCATCGACATCAATGCGTCGTTCATCGATGGATCGGTGAAAGGGTTGGTTGGAGAAGCGTTGGCTTCTGGCTTTTCAGCGTAAAATTCGGGAGATTTTAGCGTTTCAATAAAGTAATTTTGACGATTTGTGAACTCACTCGCAGTCAAAACGCCATTATTTTGACGAAAACAAGCCGCCCGCTTGAGAAATTGCCTGTGTTAGTACTAGGCCCCGAAAACAAACCACTCTGGCTTGGTATGTTGTTCATTTTTGTGTTTTTTGTTCCCTTATTTTAACTTACTTTTCCCGAATTTTTCGAAACGGCTCCAATTTGGGATTGGGCTGCATCATCACGGTGATATTCGATCTGAGAAGTCCCACCAACACCATGACGAAGGAAATGGGTAGAAGAACCCAGTATTTGAGCTGGGGATCGAGCTCAATGTCGGGGAGATCCATAGAAAGAGAGAGTGAGTTGAGAAAATGCGAACTCAAATGAGACTGAAAATGGAGAGGAAAATAGAGAATTAAGGAGAAGACTTTTATTTTCATGGAATACGTAGAAGAACCAATAACCAACAAGAAAACATAATTGACAAAGACAACACAATTGAATTTAAGATACAGAAACTTACTTTGACTCCCCTTATTCTTCCCCCACACCAAATTACACGCGATTAAGCGCCGTGGCGCAGTGGAAGCGCGCAGGGCTCATAACCCTGATGTCCCCGGATCGAAACCGGGCGGCGCTATTATTTTTTTTGGATCTAATCATCTCTTCTTTTAACGATGGGCTGGTTCGGTGGCTCCCCTGCAAAAGTATCGAACATTTCCGAAATAGATACCACTTCCAACTCCAATGGACAGCAAGAGCAGCAGTTTTTGGAAGATCTTCCTCCTAAATTCGAAGACACTGCTCCGAGACAGCCTCCAGAAAGCATGTATCGTGAAGCTTTCAAGCAAGTAAAACTCTCTGATTTCACCATTTCCCACTATGTGAACATGCCGTGTTTCCGGGAAGCCATGATAACCGGGTTCCAGTCGATGGGAGTACTTGGAGCCATCACATTTCTCATCCACAAGAACCCACAAAGGTCAGTGAACTGGGCGGTGTGTGGATTTTTCCTAGGCAACATTGTAGGATGGGAACAATGCCGGTCATTACGGCGGAAATCGTTTGAGACGGTGGAGAAAGCCCGGCAGAAAAACCAGGAAAAGCAGGCGAAAAAATGGGAAGAGAAGCAGACGAGCGATGAGCAAATGAAGAAGTGGAAGGAGGTTCAAGAGAGGGAATAAAAAGAGATAAGGGCTACAAGCAAGGCAGGATTATGAACGACTGTAAAGCTCAAACAACAACAATTGTCAATTGTGGTTTTAATTGTGATTCTTAATTGGTACTTAATTGAGCTGAAAAATTCAGGCTGCGAATGAGGTAAATTGGCAAAGACAAACTCCCAAATTTTCACCCACCACATTGTCAATTGTGATGAATATCCCTCTCCAAAACTCCCCAAAGTCCCAAAATCCCAAATCCCAAGTCCAAAGTCCAAAGTCCAAAGTCAATTGTCTTTACTATTTCATCTCTCTTCTGTACATAGTAATCCATCTCCCCCACCTTTTGCACATGCAGGAAACCTCGGCCCCACATCACTTTCTTCCACCACCTCTCTTCCCACCACTCTTCTTTTTCAGCATCTCCATTCCAATTAACCATGGATGGTCATCGTGTGACCATAGCATACGCGTCAGTTCGCTCCAACTTGCTCAACCTACCCTCAAGCTTGTCCAATCTTCTTTTCAATGCAAATATAAATATTCAAGATGTCATCATTGAAATAGTTTCGAGTTCCAAAAACGTTATTACGCTGGGTGGTCAGGGATGTCGTCTTCGAATGTCAAGGTGGTCGAAATAGACGCTGTTTTTGCTCAATCGTTGGGATTGAACGAAAATGAAGCGGTGACTTTGAACATCAAAATCAACAACTACGAAACCTCCCAAATCTTTTGGAGCCCGTAACCTCGTCAGATTGGGAGTTGGTGGAGCTACACGCCCAGATCTTGGAAGACAAGTTGTTGTCGCAAACCCGGTGTGTTTCAGTGGACCAAATACTTGTGGTTTATCCGAGTCAAACTTCATCTGCCAAATTAATTGTCACTGATATTGGATCCAAGGACCACAAATATGCCAAAATCTCTCCCATGTGTGAGGTGGCTATAGCGCCCAAGCTCAAAGCCAAAAAACCGCTTCGACAAAGTCTTCAAAGTCAGCGAAAAATATATCGTCTGAACCATACGCTAACGTTCCCAGTATACTCAAGCGTGGGATTCCGCTCCCACACCCATTATTTGCCAGTGACTCAATCTCCACCGACGGCTCTGCGGTATATGAAGTTTACGTCAACTTTAACGAAGTTGTAAGCACATTGAAGCGCACCGACTATGTTGCCGTATCTTTGGTTCCAGGACCCAACGATAAGCTGAACGCCATGGAAACCACTACACAGGAGGGTGGAAGCGACCCGTCAAACCCCGACAAAGATTTCAGTTCTCTTAAAGAAAATAAGCGAATTATTGCCAAGCTCGTTAGTTACCCACAGACCCCACAAAACTCCATTGGATTATCGAGAAATTTGGCAGTGGCTCTCAATGTAGAGGAGCAAATAGGATCCATTATTGCATTGAAGCCAGCAGCGCTGCCTCTTCAAAAACGTCCCGCAACGGTGGTTATTCACCCATATATTACCCAGACAAAACTGGGCTCTATGAACTTGAATTCCAGTGAAAAGAAGACAAAAACAGCAGAACTTGCCAACTCAATTACAGAGATGCTTGCTGGGCAATCTTTCTTCAACTCTCCTGTCACCAACTACGTGAAAGTGCCCATAAACCACCTGTTGCTTCCACACGGTGCTCTTCTCAAGTTCAAGAAAAATGATGAAATTTCCGCCTGGATTCGGCCCTCAGCAAGTGGGAAGAGCCCCAAAATAGAAATCGGCCAAGAACTTCTCAGAAACTCTTCCTTTATCGAGACTCCTCTAGAATCTGAAAAGTTAGAAGAGGCCCTTGGAATCCAAGACACCATCGACGACACAGTCGAGTCTATTTTGACATCGAGAAATTCCGGTACTTTGGTCTATGGAAACTCAGGTGCAGGCAAAGTCTTGTTCTCCGCTTGATAGCCAAGGCAGTAGCTGCTGAAGGAGCATTCCATACCAAGTTCATTTCTTGCGAATCGATAATGAATGAAAATTTTACTCAATTGCTGGCTAACCACATCTCAAAATGGGTACAGGAGTGTTCGTGGCACAAGCCGTCGTTGCTCATTTTGGATAACATCGACAAAATTCTTACAGCGGAAGCAGAGCACACAGATTCCACCAACTCAAAGCAACTCACCGAGTACTTGCTTCTGCAATTGCAGAGGATTCATGGTCAAAAAAGCATAGCAACTTGTCCATAATTGTTTCTGCAACGTCAAAAGAATCGTTGAACAAGCTTCTTTTCCTGTCCCATTTGATCGAGAATTACGTCCATTTAAAGGCTCCTGACAAGTCAACGAGAACAGTTATACTCACCAAGTATATCAAAGAGAAGCTCGGATGCCATATTGACTTCGATATCATGGATATCGTTTCTGAAACCGAAGGATACCTCCCCAACGACCTCAAGATTTTGAGCGACAGGCTCTATCATGAAGCATTATTTGCGTCAGCATCCAGCAAAGACGAAACCCTTCACATCTCTAAAGACAACTTTGAAACCGCTCTCAAAGGATATACTCCTTCCAACTTGAGAGGTGTGAAATTACAGAAATCGTCGGTCAATTGGTCAGATATTGGAGGACTTCAAGAAGCCAAAAATGTGCTTTTGGAGACTTTGGAATGGCCCACAAAGTACGCACCAATCTTCGCAAACTGTCCCTTGAGACTTAGGTCGGGTATTTTACTTTACGGGTATCCTGGTTGTGGAAAGACATTATTAGCCAGTGCGGTAGCTGGTCAATGTGGTTTGAACTTTATTTCCATCAAAGGTCCCGAAATCTTGAACAAATACATTGGAGCGTCTGAGCAGTCTGTCCGTGAACTCTTTGAGCGAGCTCAATCGGCAAAACCATGTATTTTGTTCTTTGATGAATTCGACTCCATAGCACCCAAAAGAGGACATGACTCCACCGGTGTCACCGACCGTGTTGTCAATCAAATGTTGACGCAAATGGATGGTGCTGAGGGTCTAGATGGGGTATATGTCTTGGCAGCAACAAGTAGGCCAGACTTGATCGATTCTGCCTTGTTGAGACCAGGAAGATTGGACAAAAGTGTCATTTGTAATATGCCCGACTACGAAGACAGACTAGACATTCTCAGAAGTATCACGGCTAAAATGGACTTGGCGGAAGATGTGTCTTTGGAAGAAATAGCCGAGCAAACTGGAGGCTTCAGTGGAGCGGATATGCAAGGATTAGGATACAATGCCTATTTGAAAGGTGTGCACGAGAAATTGGCAGCTGACGAGTCCAAGGCTCTCAAGGGACAAAGTTCATCGAAATCGAAAACGACTTATGATTTCATTCAGCTCACATCTTCGAAACTTAAAAGCAACACTCTTCGGCCCAGTGAGAGAGTTCAGCTTTTATCGCAGATTGAACTGCTATACACTGAAGAAAAGACAAAAAGATCCACCAGTGAAAAATCTGAAACGTCCCTGAAGGTCCTTATTACCCATGCCGACTTTGTTGCTTCTCTCAAAGAAACCAAACCGTCGATCTCGGTCCAAGAAAAGCGCAAGTTGGACAATGTGTATCGTCAATTTTTGAACGATCGTGACGGAAACATGCCCGACGGAACTGCGAGCAGCGAGATCGGTGGTCGTACGTCGTTGATGTAATACAAAAATTATAAGAAATTGTAGAAATAAAATTGAAAGGTTGCAACCGGTGGCTGCGAAAAAATAAAAAAGAGCTCGCACTCAGGTTCGAACTAAGGACCAACAGATTTGCAATCTGCTGCGCTACCACTGCGCCACACGAGCATTCTTCACTTGTACCTTTCTGTGCCACATCCATAAACGGCTAACTTGAACGATACGCGAATTATTCATAAACTATTATTCATATTGTACACATTCAATGTATGGAGATGCCGCCAAAAAACTAGTTCTTGACGCGAAACGAAGTCTCAATCTTAACGACGTGCCTTTATTTCAGGCAGATTTGGTCAAAGATGTGATTCGAGAAATTGACGATTTGAACAAAGATGCTGAATATTTAACACTGCAACAACGACTACAAGAAGAAAGTCAAGGAGCGTTTACTGAGGAAGAACAGAAGATCAACCAGTGCCAGTTGTTTGTGACACACTTGTCTATGCGTCGAAATAAGCGATGTCTCTTGGCATATCAGAAGCTGCGTGCAGACCAAATCGATGAGTTTTCGTGGCTCAATATCGATCCAGATCAGAGTCTTATAATGAAAAAGCTGACGCGTCGTTATCGCGGGTTTCTCGGTTGAACTTGGACAATTTGAGCCACGAAGAACAGGAATATTTCCGCAATTATCAAGAAGTCATCACCAACTACAAATCCAATTTTGCCGACTTGGACCTTTCCGGCGACTTGGAGCCACCAACTAGCATATTCATCGACGTTCGAGTACTCAAGGACGGCGGAGAAGTCCAGACCGAATACGGCGTGTTCAACTTAATTAAAGATTCTCAGTTCTATGTGAGAAAGTCAGACGTCGAACGCTTAATCCAGCAGGGATACCTCGAGGAATTGTAATCCAGCAGGGATACCACGAGGAATTGTGACTCGGGTGTCTATATTACTACTTGACCTGTCAAGCATTACCCTAAAAACTATAGCTCATCAAACTCGAATAGCTAAAACTCTATAGCTCACCAGCGATCAGCGACCGCTAATACCACTAATTAATTGCTACGCCTCACTCTCACTGTCTTCCATCTTGACATCGCTGTCTTCCTTTCCCAAGAACTTGTCCAACTGTTCGATCTCCTGCTTCATTCGCAAATTGCCAAGTTTGGTATTTTTCTGATCAACTGGAAGAGGCAAGATCATTACATTGTCTTTATTTTTGTTGTAACATCCAATGTTTTCATCCATGATCTTCACCTCCTTCCTCAATTCCACAGCAACGTCGCTGAGCATGCTATAAATGCCTTTAGTTTGCAGCTGAATCTGCTCTTTTACCTTTTCAATGTCGTCTTTCGGGCTGCTATACGTCTCGAATATCCCGGACATTTTGTCCAAAAGCGACACGATTTTGCAGTCTATGTCATACAACGAGTCGATTCGCTCCCTGACAAAGCTGCCTTCCGCCATGGTGAGAGAAATGAACGACAATTGAGATTAAAATTAGATTAAGACTGAGATTGAGATTTGATTGAGAATTTAAATTGAGAAGTTTGAGAATTAAATTGAGATTTGATTACGATTGATTCGCACTCCACAACATGCCCATCGACTTGGGGTTATCGAGGATTTCGCGGCTTCTCCGCCAGCTAGGAAACCCACACAAGACGTACAAGTCTGCTCATGTAGCAGGAACCAATGGAAAAGGCTCAACGGTGGCATATTTGTCGTCGGTTTTGACTTCGAGTAAAGTACGAAATGGCCGGTTTACATCTCCTCATATGGTATACTACAACGACTGTGTATGTATAAACAATGAGATATACCCAATGCCCAAGTTTGAGCAAGTGAGCGCTTTGGTACGCCAAACCAATGATGAGTTGAAGCTCCAATGTACAGAATTCGAGTTGCTAACGGCTACAGCATTCAAGATATTCGAGCTAGAAAAAGTGGAAATTGCATTGATAGAGGTGGGTTTGGGAGGACGACTAGATGCCACCAACGTGCTAGAGGCAAATACAGTTCTGCTGCCTGGAGTGGTTGTAACTGCAATCACCAAAATAGCATTTGACCATGAAGGTTTCTTGGGAAATACTCTAGAAAAGATTGCGAATGAAAAGGCTGGAATTTTGAAGGAGAACGTTCCTTGTGTTATTGACGGAACCAACGAGCAGCTGGTTTTACTGGCTGTTCAATCTAAAGCAGCATCTTTAAATTGCAAGCTCATAATAGCAGATGCTGAAAAAGACGCCGAAGAGTTGATCAAATTGTCGCCTTTGAATGGGGCATACCAATTGAGCAATCTCTGCGTTGCTCTCAGAGCAATTGACATCCTAAAGAGGTATCTTCCCATAGATAATCACACTATTCGAGAAGGAATCGAAAATACAAAGTGGATCGGAAGGTTGCAAACCGTTACAATTCCAGGAAAAAACCTCACGGTTCTCGTGGATGGCTCTCACAATGAAAATGCTGCCATTGAGCTTGCAAATTATCTCGAGGTTTCGACAGAGAGAGCAAAAGGAATCATCTTTGTTGTCGGGTTCACCAAAGGAAAATCCATTGACAGCCTATTGAAACACACCATAACCAAAAACGATATCGTATACCCTACGTCCTTTTCGCAGCCAGAAGGAATGCCGTGGATAACCCTGGCAGCACCAGAAGATATCACAAAGGTAGCCAACAAGTACACCGACGATTTGCAGCCATATGGCAATCTAGAGGATATACTCAGCCGAATTTCAGTCAAAAAGGAGAATGGGGATCAACGCCCCGTGGTTATTTTTGGAAGTCTTTACTTGGTGTCGGACGTTTTGAGGCTAGTTGAGGCTAAATGAGTTGAATGAGAGTCAGATCAAAGTAAGGTGAAGTAAAGAAAGTGCAATTCAAAGAAAATTTATTATAGACAAGGTTATTGAATATCTTGAAGAATTGCTGCAGAAGATTGAAAGACTCCTACAGATCATGGTGGATAGAGCTATTCTTGTAATCTAATTTCTGGTAATGACTTTGAGGTCTGCCTTTATATACCATAATTAAATCGCGAACTACTGCATTTCACTATTTGACTCGATGACGTTATCGGACTTTGAAAAACAGAGACAGGAAAACATCCAGCGCAACAAGGAGCTCTTGCGCCAATTAGAATTGGACTCACTCAATGACTCCATATCTCGAGAGGTTCCGAAACCAAAGCCAAAAGCAAAGAGACGAAAGACTGAAAATGCACGCGTCAAAAAGGAACCAATAATGCCCTCACGAAGGTCCAGGAGATTAGCAGGGTCGACAATGGAGGACAGCGAGGAAGATAAACAGATGAGAGAGGAAATGGAGAAAGCAGAAGAGCGGAAAAGAGAACTTGAAAAATTGAAGCTGACGCGCCTTTTTGGCGATTTCAAGCTCATTGATCTTGTTGTAAATAAGCAAGGCGAGTTCAAAAATCAGGACAGAATACTAAAGGCGAAGGAAGAGGACAACGAAATCAAAAAAGAGATCAAAAAAGAGGAAGATGAAACCAAAAAAGAGGATGATAGTACTGATATAGATCTTTCACGGGACAATGAGGTTTTGCAGAAACTTCAGCAATTGGGCGACCGATTTTCCGTTGGTGACTTTTACGAAATGATAAAGGATACAAAGCTGAAATATGACGATACTGTGTTGCAAGAGAAGCGGGAAGAGTTTGAAAAGGTGAAACTTTACGAGCGATTTGATCCATTAGACATCAAAATTACCCAGCAAAGAATCACATCCATAGCTTTCCACCCAGCCAAGGACGATAGGGTGGTTGTGGCAGGAGATACTACGGGTTATGTGGGAATATGGGCGGTCGATGCTAAAGGTAACGATGAAACTTCGCCTCATATTACCATTCTTAAACCACATGGCAAGGCAGTAGCTCGCATTCTCACTCCTGAGCAACAACCATCATCGATACTTACATGTTCCTACGATGGGTCCGTAAGACGTCTTGATCTAAAAAAGCTTGAGTCCACTGAAGTAGCCTACCTTCGAGACCCGCACGAATCCAGCGATTATCCTCTTGGAGTATCTGATATAAATGCTGCTGACAACAATTTGTTGTACATGACGACACTCAGTGGTAACTTTTATCGATATGACATGAGAAGTCCGTTCAAACAGGGCGAATTGCTTCGACTTCACGACAAAAAAATTGGCTCATTCAGCATAAATCCCAATGCTTCTCATCAGATAGCCACAGCATCGCTCGACAGAACCATGAAGTTGTGGGATTTACGCAACATTTCTCAAAAGAATTTTACTGGAGTGAATTCGACGACAAGTCCCCTCACCTATATTGCACCTATCATTCCAGACTCTCGGTGTCTTGCGTGGACTGGAACCACGATAACCATTTGGTATGCAATGGATACGATGATACTGTGAACGTTTTTGATCTCAGTGGCAGTGATAAGTTGCCTTTGGTAGCTGAATGGTCAAAGGACTATGAAACAGAAAAGAAAAAGAGAACCACCATTGAAGATGGAGTACCAGAAAAGCTTGAAGCACTAACTAGAATCAAGCACAATTGTCAGACGGGAAGGTGGGTATCAATATTGAAATCTAAATGGCAACTTCATCCAGCTGATGGGCTCCAGAAATTTGTCATTGCCAACATGAATCGAGCATTTGACATTTACGATCAAAAAGGACGCATATTATGCCACTTGACCGATCCTGATCGTATGACAGCAGTTCCAGCCGTGTCCATGATTCATCCTACAGAAAACTGGTGTGTCGGTGGAAGCGCCAGTGGAAAAGTTTACTTGTTTGAATAATGTTTTGTGTATAGTGGACTATTAAACTTAAGCGGACGAAGTCATGACTTGCCACACTCTGATGACGTTATCGGTGTAACCAGCGAACAAGTTTTGACCGTCAGCAGACCAAGCCAAAGAAACGGCTTCTGGGTCCTTGGCCTTAGCACCGATAGCGAATTCGGGCTTCAACTCATCCAACAAGGTTCTCTCTTGCAAGTTGAAGATCTTGATTCCGGTAGCAGTGGCAGCAGCCAACCAGTATCTGGATGGAGAGAAAGCCAAGGCGTGGACCTCGGCGTTAGCGTTCAAGGTGTACAAAGTCAAGTTGGAGTTCAAGTCCCACAAGATGATGACACCGTCCTTACCAGAAGAGGCACACAATGATCCATCTGGAGAGATGGTGATACAAGAAATGTAACCGGTGTGACCAATGAAGTCAGCATTGACGTTGTACTCGTTAAGGTCCCAGGACTATGTTAGTATGAAAGTTTCAATAAAACTCTTCAATCAGAGATCTTGGTGATTAAATATGTCTCATTCAGCCGAAGCCGTCTGAAGTAGCAAATATGATAGCATCATGTGAAGAAGAGAGAAACAAAGAAAAAACTTACCTTAACAGTCTTATCCCAAGAAGCAGAGATAACAGTGTTGGTCTTGTCAGATGGGGAGAATCTAACAGCAGAAACCCAGTCGGAGTGGGAAGTCAAAGTTTGCATACATTCACCAATGGTGTTCCAAACCTTGACGGTCTTGTCACGAGAAGCAGAAACAATCTGTCTCAAGTTCTTGGCGATGGAAACAGACAACACATCTCCGGTGTGGCCCACGAATCTCTTGGTACATTCACCAGATTCCAAATCCCACAATCTCAAGGTCTTATCCCAAGAAGCAGACAAAGCGTAAGCACCGTCAGCAGAGATGGTGACATCTTGAACAATGTGAGAGTGGCCTCTGAAAGACTTCTTTGGCACACCGTATTGGTTGTCTTCACCACCGGTCAATTTCCAGGTGATCAAAGTCTTGTCTCTGGAACCAGAAAGCAACAAATCTGGGTGAGCTGGGGTGGTGGCCAACGAAGTGACCCATCCATTGTGACCCTCAAGGGTACCTCTCAAAACCAAAACTTCTTGATCAGCCATTTTTTAGATATAAATTGGTGTTGCAGACTGGTGAGTGCGTAGATTGAATCTAAAATTTTTCAGTTACACAAAACCGACGGTACTCTCGACTTGTGCTGTCATTTACTACCGACTGGTGCTCGGAAATACACACGCTCGCAGTGACTGCTTTTGCCGAGCACGCCCTACACCCACACAAGCCACGATAGTGGTGGTTGTATGCAGGATAACGATAGGATTATGGCTGCACATCGATCAATTTGACCACCGGAGCTTCAAATTCCGACCATTCTTTGCATGGATTCCGAGGTGTAATTGTTAAAATGGCTGCAAATTGCATACCGCTCAAATATATCAAAAAAATTCGAAACTGACTCCACGTACGTTTCGCGTCGTCGCGTGTATCTTCCCCGGATTCTGACTGCACACGTATACCCAAATATCATGGAACCCAATATTACCATAGTCAGCGGTGGAACCGCAACCAATGAACTCGTTCTGTTATTTCTGGCACTTACTCCTCGTGTGACATATGTGCTTCCGATTCTGGATAACGGAGGCTCGACTTCGGAGTTGATTAGGGTTATTGGAGGTCCAGCAATTGGTGATATTCGTCTGAGACTCACTCGTTTGATTCCCCAGCATCAGGATGCATACAGGCAACTTTTCAGCTACCGATTATCTGACGATCCTGAGGATGCAAAACGTCAATGGAACCAAATAGTGGAAGGTTCACACCCATTGTGGGCACCAATTGAACCTGCAAGTAGAGAGATCTTTCGGTCATTTTTGGTGCATGTACATGTAGAGCTACTCAAGCGATCTCGACACCAATTCATGCAACATCCAAATAAGAAACAGTTTCGATACGAACTTGCAAATGTGGGTAACTTGTTTCTCACAGGAATTCGTCTTTTTATTGGTTCACTTGATTCAGCAATTGAATTGTTCTCAAGACTCACCGGAATTGATCCTAGTATAAAGGTTCTTCCTTGTGTTAACACAAACTTCACCTACCACATAAGTGCCCTTCTACAAAACGGGCTAATAATAACGGGCCAGTCTCAAATTTCTCACCCATCAACTACAGATCATTCTAACTATCCACCACCTATCCATGTCAGTCGCCCTGCTACTCCCATAGATGAATGTTCAGCCGAATACTTTCACAAGTCTCATGTTCAACCCCACATTCCCGAGCCTGTATCGGACGTTCTGTCGGATGAAGAAGAATCCGGTAATGTACCGCAGTATACTCATCCCGAACTAAAGAAATCTCAGCTTCATTTCGATAAATCTGAGAATATTAAACCTCTACTCTCCCCCATCGAGAGAATTTTCTACATCTCTCCATACGGTGAAGAAATATGCCCAACGGCTCCAAATCGAGTAACGTCGAATATGACTAGTGCAGATGCCATTATATACTCCATTGGGTCTCTCATGACCAGTATAGTACCAGTGTTAATCTTGAAAGGAGTCGGTAGGGCCATTGCAGCCGCCAAGAACAAGAAGAAGATATTATTGCTTAATGGTTCCCATGATCGTGAAACTTTTGGGATGTCAGCTACAGATTTCGTGGAGACAATTGTCAAGCTGGCAACGTACTCGTTGAACGAAAAGAATCCTAAATCCCCGGAATGGACAACTTTTGTTACCCATTTGGTATATCTCACAGATCTGGAGATCCAGGTGGATGTTGAAACTTTGAACAAGAAGGGAATTGTCTGTGTGCCTGTTGAAAGACAAGAAGGCACCAAATATTACGATACACATGATCTCCAGCAAAAGTTGCTGTCACTACTAGAATAGAGCTATAGACTACTAATACAGGTGTATGTGATTTGTGTACGTATCTATGCTCTTCTGTTTCTTCGTCTAGTCCCTCTGTGGTCAGTCGTACCACATCTTGATCAACTCTTCAGAAACGGCAGATGGAGTGAGCACACCCAAGTCTGTGATTAAGGCGGTAATATACTCGTGTGGGGTAAAGTCTATGAGCTGCATCTTTAACAACCCGCTTTCAGGCTCTTCGTTAGCTTGTGGAATATTGACTTCTGGGGAACTGCCCATACCGAGCATATCACCCATACCAGTGGGAAGGTCGTTAGGAGACAAAGGAAACAATCTGACAAATTTATGCGATTCTGTTACCACGTAGAAGGGCTTGTTGTTAGTTTTAGCCAAGCATCCAATCTGATAAGACCCTATGTGGTTTATGATACCTCCACTTTCGGCCACACCTTCAGCACCCACCAATACCTTGTCTACCCTGTGGATGATATAACCCACAGCATTATCCACAATAACTTCCACTGGAATGTCAGCCTCTTTGAGCAATTTCGCCATGTGGTATCCCTTGCTCGTAGGTCTCGATTCTGTGACGATAACTCGAAATCGTATCAATTTTTCAGCCCGAGCCTTCTTCAAAAGATGATAGACAACCCGAGAATAAGAATGCACCAAAATCGTATCGTCGTCTTTGATGAATGGCAACCCCATTTCTGCCAGTTTATTTCTCGATTCTTTGGCTCTTTGCACAAATAACTCTCCGTTTTCAACCAAATTTCGTTTGCAAGATTCCCAATCAGCATACAAATTCGTGTTCCGCAACACAAATCTCATGAATAAGTCACAGCCAGCAGACAAGGAAACAGCATTGGATATGGAAGACTTCAACAAGTCAATACTGGACTTTACAAGCTTAATAAGTTCCGCTTGAGTCGATGGTTCTTTGACTCGCAACATGGTGACAAGAGACTCAATAGCTGCTATGGGCATGGTCATCTCCAGATCCTCTTCCAAGAACCGCAAGTAGGTCAGTGTTATATCGAATGACTCGCCTGTCATTTTCTAGTATTTTATAGTGTAGTTCGTGCTGGGCACTTTAGTGCACTTTCAGTTGAGATGAGAATAATGTCGCGAATTCTCAACTCTTAAATTCTCAACTCTTTCGCAACTTCGCAGCTTCTTATACCGACCATGGATCACGCTGGGTTGTTTGTAGATGACGACGAGATCATGGAGGATGCGGGAAACCAGCCCGAAGTACAGTCTGGCTTACTGTCACAAACCGCCAGTGGTTTTGAGCTGGACGAAAGCGAAAATGGTGAAGAGGACGACCCCATCGTGGAATCCATCCCGGTGATTATGAACGATATACCCGATCTGAACCAGCATGTTTACGTTCTACAGTATCCAGGACGTCCCAAGAGCAGTCCTGTGGAAGAAGAGCGAATTTCCGCTTCAATTAAGCCGGAATCAAGGTACTTGGAGGTGAAAGTTCCTATAGTCACCGAGAAATTTTATGATGAAAATAGAGCTGAAGAATGGGGGGTCCAGGTCACGGAGCACTCTCTCCAAGGAGTTTTGGATAAAACCCGTGGGGGGCTTTACGTTGGAAAAATAAGACAAATTGATGGCCAGAGGCAGGTGGTACTTGTTCCTGTAGAATGCAGTGCCCAACTCCGCCCAAGTTTCAAGTATGTTGACGACGCCGAAACAGCAAGAACAAACCAGCGAAAGGCCGATATGGGCGACCACATACCCAAACAAACAAGCAGCCATGTGCTTCAAACCTCGGCCAGAACTGGCATCCAACCAGATGGATTTTCAACCACCATGCTTGGTGAGTCCTTGAAACATATACGGCAATTTGAAGACGAGGAGTGGTCCCATCTACAATATCACGGTCCTAACGATGCTCCTTCGACAGAACTTAATCAGCACCTCATTGGCGATGCCGATGCGCAGCCGTTATCTACCACCACTCAATTGTCTGATTATATCCTCCAACTCACTAGATAATGTACCATAGATTATAGACAAGAAATACAACATTAAGGTGTGGAATGCTCATTAATCAACTATGCTACTAATCTCCTACTAATCTACTACTACTGCTTTCCTCCATCTGCAGGTGCGATGCTCTTCGCGAGATTTCGCAGGAACTTTTTGCAGCTCATCGATTCGTTCTCCTCACGCAAAATGGATGATGATGGCCTTCTTTTGAACTTTGCCGCCCCGGACTCCAATGCATCCTCCAAATCGAGTGCTCAGAAATCAGTAAAAGTTAGCGGCGGCCGCTGGAAGGACCGTAGAAAGCTTCAGCTCAGTCTTCTGGGCAGAGGAAGAAACAAAAGAGCAGAAACAGGAGTCAATAAAGAGTCAATTGCTCAACCCAGAGACCTTTCCTCGTCGAAACCACAGTCATTTAGAGAGGAGCAGCTTGCAAAGCGGCCCAAATACTTTGAATCTCGCGGAGAAGGAGGTAAGAACGAGACATATGTTTCTTCGTTATTCACCTCAAATACCAAAAGTAAGCTTGAAAATGAGAAAGTAGAAGAAGAAAAGACATATTTACCGTCCAATGCTCCCATGAAAGGTGCTGATGATTTCAATGGATTGGGTCTCAACGATAATCTCGTCCATCATCTCACCGAAAGCTTGCGGTTCAAGAACCCTACTCAAATTCAAAAGTCAGTAATTCCCAGCTTGTTGTCCACTTCCAGGGATTTGTTTGTTAAGGCGCAAACTGGTTCCGGTAAAACTTTATCGTTTTTGTTGCCTATTTTTCACAAACTTATGCAAGAGAAGAAGAACCCAATAACCAGAGAATCTGGTGTTTTCGCTATTGTATTAGTACCTACCAGAGAACTTGCAAATCAAATCTATGGTGTTCTCGAGACACTCACTCGATGCCACCACCAAATCGTACCTGGCATTGTAATTGGTGGAGAAAAGAAGAAATCTGAGAAAGCCCGAATTCGGAAAGGAGTCAATATTTTAGTTGCAACTCCAGGCAGACTTGCAGACCACATTGAAAACACTACCAGTCTTGACTTGAGTCAGCTCCGTTATCTAATTCTCGACGAGGGTGATCGTTTGATCGACCTTGGTTTTGAAGAAACCATCACCAAAATTACAGACACAATTACAAGGTGTAGTCGAATTTCTGAGTCGACACAAAAGTGGCAGGGGTTACCTACTAAAAGAGTCAATGTACTCTGTTCAGCAACGATGGAAAATAATGTTGAAAAATTGGGAAGTATCATTCTTAACAACCCAGAACAAATAAGCATCGATACCTCGAAACTGAGAGAAGGTGACGAAATCGACTCGAAGCTGATGGCGCCAGCTCAATTGACCCAGCGGGTGGTTGTGGTTCCTGCCAAGCTCCGACTTGTGACCTTAAGTGCCGTTTTGAAAGAAGTTGCGAAAACAGCACCAACATCGTCTACGGAAATTGTAAGAACAATAGTGTTTTTTTCCTGTTCCGACTCGGTCAATTTTCACTATGAAGCCTTCAAGAGAAACGGAAGTGAGTTCAGAAAAGCTCGGAACGCTGAAACAAACAGATTTGAAATGGTGACAGTCGGTGAAGATGAAGCAAACGCCGAAGGATCTGATACCGAGATTCCCAAAATCTCTTCTGCTCCCACCATACTGGCAAATTCGGTGGTTTACAAGCTCCATGGTTCTTTGACTCAACAAGTTCGTACATCCACTTTGCAGTCATTTGTGCAAGCAGTTCCCTTTGATAACTCGGAAAACAACTACAATCATCTTATACTTTCTGTACCGATGTTGCATCCAGAGGGTTGATTTGCCGAATATCTCGTCCGTGGTAGAGTACGATCCTCCATTTTCAGTTCAGGATCACTTGCACAGAATTGGTAGAACAGCCAGACTTGGTAACAAGGGTAGCTCGTACTTGTTTCTCTTACCAGGAATTGAAGAAGGTTATGTGGATGGTAAGATTCGGGTGGTTCATCCTGAAGGTAGTATTCGAATCACAAACTATGAAACCATTCTTCAAAATGCATTTGGCGATTCCTCAGAAATCAAGAAATCAGACCCTAAAAGTAAGCAGGGAAAATGGGACATGCATGCAACTACATGGCATTTGGACATTGAAAGATGGCTTTTGGAAGACTCTGCTAGTCATGAAAGTGCCAAGCAAGCGTTCACGTCGCACATAAGAGCATATGCAACCCATCTTTCTTCCGAGAAGACATTTTTCAATGTGAAAACTCTCCACTTGGGACACTTGGCTAAGAGTTTTGGCTTGCGTGAACCTCCTAAAAAGCTAGGATCACTTGCTACCAAGTCATCTCTGACAAGAAAGGAGTACGGAGAGAAATCAAGAAAGTTGGAGGATCCTCGTAAGAAAATGTTGCGGATGGCTGTTGGCTGCTTCCTCAGCAAGCAGTGAGTTCAATTACTAATTTTATAAGCTAATGAATGATGAGCCCAATTAACTTGCGTAGCTCTTTTGTGATTCCTCTTTAAAGCCTTCTATAGACCAAAGACCGTGGTTTTCTCCAATAGTGTAGGAGAGTGTTCTTTGTTCATAGTAGTCACTTTTCAATTCAATGTTGCTAATGACATCGTCAAGAAGAATCGCTTTACCAACATTGGTTCCCTCGCCCAATCCAGGATGGGTAATGTTGACAACATGAATGTGGAAATGGTAGTAAGAGGGCTGGTAGTGGATGAAAATACGCAATTGGTCTGGAGCGAGCAGGTACTTTTCCGAAGTAACTTGACGCAATTTTGCAAGCAACTTTTTCAAAAAGTCAATATGAGTTCCGTTCAAGTCTCTAACACAGGTGATATCGGTACGATTGACGATGCAGCACAAGTAAAGGGCATCCATATTGAGGCGATCCCATTTCATATCTGGTAAAAGAACAAAGCCATTTTCTGGGTCTTTATCGTGGTATATAAAGGTTTCCAGTTCCTTTCCTTCAAAGAGAATATTGTAGACCCATTTAATGCGATCACCACGCATGGTCTCGATATACGGTTTCGTGAATTTTTGGTACATTTCTGGTGTCTCCAAAACATAATGGTGTTTCAGACCAGCATATTTTCTAATATGGGTTTCTGTTGCTGGGTAGATCAAATTGAGTTTTGCCGCTGGAAAGTCAGGCAACGACTGTTTTACTAGCGCCAGTGACCAAAAGTAAACGTCATTGTTGTTCAACAATTCAAGTTTTTCCACCCATTCTTGAACATCAAAATGGTTGTCTGTGACAGGAAAATGTGACCTTTCGATGGTAATAATGGCATCCTTGTCGTCAATTGAGCCCAAAAGGACCAATGATTTAGTCTGGGGTCCGACTTTAACAACTTTACAAGCGTAAAGCTCGATACAAGATCTTGCAATTGAGACATGTTCAGCTTAAGATGAGTACAAAATCGAGATTCTTGGATCAGATCTGAGTAAAGTACGCTGATGTTGTACGATACTTGCTATAGTTGTATAGAATCGTTGGGGATGGCCTCCTTTTATGTGCTCCGAGTCCGGCTACTCTTGACCGGCATTCTCGTGTTTTAGCCGCGCTGCTTAAACCCTTGCAGTAGCTGTCTATGCAGGCCGACAAAATTTGTCACCATCACCACAAACTTTGTATAGAGTTCAAGACTACTAGTTCTCTATACCTCTGCCTAATGCTTCACGAAATTTGAGCAGAAAACCCGTCAACTTTTTCAAACTTTTCAAAATTTTTCGACACCTTTCGACACTTTTTCGTTTTGACACTTCTCGCTAAAATAAGCTCTATTTGTGCAGCCATCCACCAATGACTTAAGGTATCAATTTCAGACTACTTTACTCGAGAGTACAAAATGAAATGGTCTGTTCAACATATTCAAAGGTTTAATGCTCAATTCCATCACGACATAAATTTTTTCCGATATCGGCTATATACTATTTAGGTATGCATGGACTGTAGTAGCCCCACGCAGTAATTACAAAGTGTCCAAGAGTCATCTCTGAATGAAATGCAAGGTATGTGTTTTGTGAAAATTTCGACATCGTAATACGAGAATATGGGCATTAAATAGAACATTGAAATCCTTCAATATCCTCAATCACTCATGTCAAAGCATAGCCAACTGGGCCAAGCGGTCTCCTCTCTGATTATGCTTCTGATTTTTTCCACCAAAAACTTTTCAACCTTGCCCACATTTCTTAAGACATTAGTTTCCACCTCTCCAATTTCAGACTCGATTTTGACTTTCTTGATGATGTCGATTCTCTCCTTGTTATTTGTGCCTGAAACGTACTCCACAAAATTCCCTCCGGACTCCATGTGAGCACCGTTAAAGTAGTCTGCCTGTGAATCGTCGCTGACGTCACAAAGAAAGGAAAAGTAAACTGCATTTTGGAGGTATGCAATGCAAATGAGCGAATGAATCTCAAACCCGGTAATATGCAATTTGATGGGAAGTGTTACGAAATGCTGAGAAGGATAGTTCAAGAATAAGTCCACCGTGACCTCGATATGAAGATTGCCCTTATATTTGACCTCGGCTATAATCTGAACGTCATTTTCGCCTCGTTTCAGTTTCTTCAGCGAACTAATGGGAGTATTCAGAATTGGCGGCAGATTCGGTCCCCCGGTTGCCGTCCGCATCTGATTGAGTATTTGTGTGGGTGTATCTCTTCCCGAGGGCGTGGCGGAGTTGAGATTAAGGGTTCCCAATCCCACATTGTTGAGGTTATATGCGTACAACGAATTCAAATGGGCATGTGAAGACAAGGGAGTTGCTGCCAGAGTTGTGTGGGATCTCCTTAGTTTAGTAGGTATGGGATGCAAAGGTTGTGGAGCAAATTGGGTTTTAGATTCTGTGGTTTCTGAAAGGGTTACTTCTCCAGTGAGTCCATCTCGAGTATCTTCGTCGTCACTCGAATCACTTTCTCCCATTCCCGAGGTAGCCGTGGTTGTAGGAGCTCCAGTATTCCGTGGACCGTCTTCATCTTCGTAGAAATCTTCAAAAGTGTCGCCAATATCGCGTATTATGATTTCTGGAGCTTTGTCTCCAAGCAGAAAATCTGATACCGTAAGGTTATCAATATATGAAGGCAAGGACACACTCAGGAATTGCGACGCCAAGAATTCTTTTATGGAGTTGTTAATGGATTCATCTTCTACTAGTTGTGACCAATTTATATCAAAGGACATTGCCGTGATATTTAAAGAGTGCGCGGCGAGTTTCGCGAAAATTGGTTGCAGAGGTGGGGTTAGGATTAGGAAGAAAATGGAAAGATTGGGAGATCTGAACAGAAGTTGACATAGCTGGGGTTACAGTAAGAAGTACAGGAACTTGTGACGTTAGGTTGAAATTTCGAAATTTTGTAAAAAATGACAAAAATGAAAATGAGGAATATAAAAGTTTCGGTGGTATGGGAAACGAATACCTCTGGAATAACAATATCGCTAAATTACTGAATTAATCACTACAAGAGCCTCATGAACTACATTGAAAGAGGAATACTTCGAGAAAGACCACTTGATTTGAATAATAGTAATAATTTGCAGCCATGACAAGTCTGAGATCGAGTCTCCTGTTACCTTCAATATTTTTCTTCTTCTGACTATTTTCATTCATTCCGTCATTTGCATGCAATTACTTTGAATGTCATTGCATGTATTCTATGTTGATAAGATTTTGTCTACGCTGATCTAGAAAAGGTATGGCTTAAAGTCAATTTAAATGCTCAGATGGGGATACCGAATTACGCATCAACTGAAAAATTCAATTGACAATTAAACCTATTTGGGAATGTATCAGGCGTAACCATGAAGCTTATACTTGCCCAAGAAAGTACATGGAGCCACAATATCTTCACCATTTACACCTTATATTACATCGCCTGACGTCTACCGTATTTGGTAAAAGGCGAAAGTACCTTATTTTATCACACTTTCAGCCTTTTCTTGGCAAAATAATATCTCAATATGTGGCTGCGAATTGCAGTGTACTACTACAACAAAACCATAAAAATGAAGACTATATGACGACTAAACGACAACTAAAGATGGCTAAGGCACTAGACACCAATAATTCCTACTTCCATCACTTGAATTGTCTTTAACTTTTCCTCTTTTTTGGCTGATTCTTATCACTGCACCTGTCAAATTTGGCAGGTGGAGGCGCCGCATTCGGTCGTTCGCGCCGGCTTATCTTTCACCTGGTTCCTAACCTATCAAGGATAAGCGAGCACAATTGCTAAAACCATGATAGCCTCTGTGCAATCAAGTGAATCCCAAGTGAATCATGTCACAGAAAGGAGAAGCAAATGACAATTTGCAGCCAATAAACTCGTTCACGAAAGAGAATCTAGGCAAGGACGATGTCATCACTGCTTTTACTTCTCCCAATGGGAGAGTTGTAAAGGTAACAGGAGACGTTGACGAAGCCATGAAGGTGGCGTTGGAAATTGACGAAGACATAGTTTTGGACGAAGAAACCAACAAAAGACTTTTGAGAAAAATCGACATGTTTCTTCTTCCTCTCATTTGCTTATTGTATGCGTTTCAGTTCATGGATAAAACCACCACGTCGTATGCTGCCGTGATGGGGTTCAAGGAGGACTTTAATATGGTTGGTGATATGTACTCGTGGTGTGGAACTGCTTTTTACATTGGGTACTTGGCATTTGAATTTCCTGCCAATGCTATACTTCAACGGTTTCCACTTGCAAAGGCAACTTCTGCCTTTATCGTTGTATGGGGTGTTATTTTGTGTTTGCATGCGGTTCCCAAAACTTATGCTGGAGTGATCACATTAAGAACAGTCTTGGGTATACTTGAGTCTGCAGTTACTCCTGCCATGGTGATTTTCACAAGTCAATGGTACAAAGCCGAAGAGCAGTTTCTACGCACTGCGCTTTGGTTTTCTTGTAATGGACTCGGAATCATCATTGGAGGAGCAATTGCTTATGGTGTTGCGTCTCATGAGGCTCATTACTCTCTTGAAGCATGGAAAGTTCTCTTTATTACAACTGGTCTCATGACGATTGTGGTTGGGTGTCTATTTGCAATTCACATTCCTGATAACCCATCAAAAGCGTGGTTCTTGACTCCTACGGAAAAGAAATTGGTGGTGGAAAGAATTAGGTCCAATCAGCAAGGATTTGGAAACAAGCACTTTAAAATCCATCAGTTCAAAGAAGCAATGCTTGATATTAATACTTGGCTCTATTTCTTGTTTGCAATTGCCTCAAACATTCCTAATGGTGCTCTCACAAACTTTGGAAGCATTTTGTTGAATTCTGATTTTGGCTACACCCCCAAAAATTCACTTTTGATGAATATGCCATGCGGAGGTGTTGAATTCGTTGGTTGTATTTTGTTTGCAGCCAGCCACTCGTTTGTTCCTCATCGTATGGCTATCTCGTTCACAGCAATGGCACTTGCTTTAGCGGCTTCATGTATGTTGGCTTTTGCTGGTCCAAAAGAAGTGAGGCTCGCTGGTTACTACTTGATGTACGTTTACCCTACCACAATGATCTGTGCTTTGTCATGCTTTGCCTCCAACACAGCTGGTCATACCAAGAAGATAACCACTAATGCGGTGTTCTTGATTGGTTACTGTGTGGGAAACCTTATAGGTCCTCAGACGTTTGTTGCAAAGCAAGCTCCATCATATACTGGAGGAAAGATCAGTTTTGTTGTTTGTGACTGTATCACGTTGATTCTTATTGCTGCTATATACTACAACTACTGGTTCGGCAACAGAAGAAAGGAAAAGGAATTGGTTCTTTTGAAAGAAACCTCGCTCGATGATCTTGAATATTACGAATTTGCTGACATGACAGATAAAGAGAACCCATATTTTAGATACCGTCTTTAGCCGCCCGAAACAAATATCTTCTTTCATTTGCTCAGTGCTTCAATTTGTTACCTCGGTGTATTATCCTATCCACCTCAATTCATCCTCACTATTTTCAGTCTTCGGTGCGTCTACCCCAGATTCCGCCCCGCATCGCACCGGAACCGGCCTAAAATTTTTCACCCCACATCTTTCCTTTAAAACAACACAGCCAGTAAAACTTGTAGCTGTTCACTATGATTGCTCTGGAACCTATATCAATAGTGGTAGTGGGCGCAGGACTTATAGGACCTCGCCATGCACAACATATAAAAGAGCACAAGAAAGCTAGACTTTTTGGTATAGTAGATCCAAGTGCTATTGGTCGTAAAGTAGCCGAGGATTATGATACTGACTACTTTGAATCGATATCTGCTATGATAACCCACTGTGATAACCAAGGAATTGCTTATCCTCATGGAGCGGTGGTGGCTACTCCAAATGCTACCCATATACGAGTTGCAGCTGAATTGGCATCCCACGGAATTCATTTACTTGTTGAGAAGCCACTCAGCTCACGAGCCGAGGAGTCAGAAGCACTTAAAAGGTACTGTGCTGAAAAAAATGTTCATCTTTTGGTGGGACATCATCGTCGGTTTAATCCATTTATCATCGAAACGAAAAAGCATCTACAAACCCTAGGTAGAATTGTTGCATTACAAGGTACATGGACTCTTTGCAAGCCAGATGACTACTTTCTAGCATCTCCATGGCGCACCTCCAACGAATCTGGTGGAGGAACTCTTCTTATCAATCTTGTTCATGACATAGACATCCTTCAATATTTATTTGGTCCCGTCGAAAGAGTATACGCCGAGGTGCTACAGAAACAACGAGATCACTACCCGAAAGCAGACGAGGGCGCTGCACTCACTATACGCTTTGTTAGTGGAGTTTGTGGTACATTTGTCTGTTGCGATTCGGTAACCTCACCGTTCAACTTTGAGTCCGGAACCGGCGAAAATCCCAATATTCCCTTTCATGAGCAACTAGAAGGATTCTATCGAGTCTACGGTACCAACGGAACACTTTCTGTGCCAGACATGCATTTATACCACCAGCAGCATACACTAGAAAAACCTGGAACCAGCCGGTGATAAGAGAAAGAGTCAGTCCTCATCCAGAAATATTGAGAAGCAAACACCCATTCGATCTCCAACTAGACCACTTTCTCAACGTAATAAATGGTAGTGAACTGCCTCTTTGCACCGCTGAAGACGGAATACAGGCACAGCTATGCATCAACGCAGTGATGAACTCGATTAAAACAGGACTTCCACAAACGATTCCCAGCATCTCGTCCATTCACCCGGACAACAAGGCATTGAATATATAGTCAATAGCTTCAATACTCAAGAAATATACCTTCAGCTGCATTTGCAACCGTCTAGTAGTGTTTGCAACTCGTTGCCTGTATATTACAGCCTGCATATAATCCAGCCATCAACAATTTCAACCACTCACACTTCGACAAATTACCCACCTTTTAATGTCAAAGTTTGTCCTTCCTACGACCCTTCGGGAGTTGAGGTTCCACTTGTCGCAGACCGGTGAGGCGTCGGTTCCTTTGCGTAAATTTCTCACTGCCAACTATCCTGCTTTGAAAAAACAGCTGAACTACAAAATACCCATTTTAGTCAGAGAAGCTTATGGAGTTCCTCCCAGTATCACAGCACGTTTTGAGAAAGGGAAAGAGGTGAAGAACCACTTGGAAGGCTTGGATGAGCAAGGAATAGCCTCGGCATTGTCGGAATTGTTAAAAAAGTAGTTACATTCGATACATATACAGTCATTATACTTTAGGTTGATTTGTAGTTATTTATGCTCCAAATTGGTAAATTCCCCATCCGAGCGATGCTAACTCTTTGTTATAGAGCTCTTTAATTGGCTCTGACTTGCCACTAACGATACCACTGGCTGCGACCAAAGGCACAAAGTGCTCAAGAGTAGGATGTGCTTGGTAAAGGAGTTGTCGATGCTCCAATTTGAAATTTTCTAGTCTTTCCAAGAGATGGTCGTCGTTGACGAGAGTATCTCTGAGCAAAGCATTGAATTTTTTCGCATATGGTTTGACTTGGTCTGGGTTTCTGAACGACGATAAGTCACGGAGATTGTGTACAGACATCCCTGAAAACACCACCAATCCCCTCAATTCTCGTTTCTGGGACTCGTCCCACACTGGGTTTTCTGAAATGGCTCAATACCCTGCCCAATTTGAAGTGGGACCGGAAATCGTCGTCGTTACTAGTAAGCGAAACTTGAACTAGAGGTATATCCAGTAAATCTGGAGACTCTGATTTCAGAACTGTTTGAGGACCCAAAGTGTTATAGTCCAGAAACGCCACTTTGAAAGGCACCCATACGCCGTGATCAATGCCTCGTTTCACCAAATCGCTTTGGAACCCATTGGCTTGCAATTGACTTTGCACCAGTTTTGCAACCGAAAAAGATGAGTTCAGCACAAATTTCTCCTTATACATGTGGTCAGGGAATCCGTAGAAGTCATATACGAGTTTGTTGGGCCCATTGGGCTTGTCTGGAACCGCAATATCTACTCTATTGCTGGCCGTCGACTGCCAATGGGCTGAAACCACAACAATATAGTCGGGTTTTAAATCGTTTTTGATGTGGTTTCCAAGCTTTTTCACGGTTTTCCATGCCCCAGCATCACCCATGGGGTCGGTCTCGTACATGAACGTGGGCCCACCATGGCTGAAAAAGTACGCGGGATACGGAAACTTGGCCAAAGTTGCTGAAGAAGTTGCTGCGGAAACGGCCGCGGAAGTCGCAGCCAGTTTAGATGCAGTCAGAACACCCGTGGTTGCCATTGTTTTGGATATAAAGTATGAAGAAATGATTGCCGTTATGATTGCTAGAGCTACCAGGAGCACAAAATACTTCATAAATACTTTTATGGCCTGATGGCTTTATATGGAAAATCACCACATTCGCACTTACTCACAAAGTAGTAAGATTAGAAATTAGCTGAGAAATCACAAATTCAAATACCCGCGCACCGCTCCCGAAAAATTAAAATTCACTTGCACTGTTCCTGCTTTCCCGTTGTGATTATGTCAGCTGAGGGTCACTATAATTTCATATTGCAAGTAAAGAACCAAAACATATGCATACGGGTATTTTCGGCTCTGTTGTATATTTTTGAATTCTTTCTTTACAATGGGTTTTTTCACACGCAAGGTAAGTCTATCTTCAAATTTCAGCCTTCTGAACAACCTGATTTGCCCACTTTCTACTCATACCGTCTCGATGGTTGCGAATACAAACATCCATGTTTTGGGCCAATTTTTCGTAAATCTCTACTAACGCAGAAACGAGACTCATATCTGGGATTCACCAAGTACCATGATGAAATTAATCGCTACCAGCTCTCTTCTAGTCTTCCGAGCAATGGTCTTCCAAATACCGGGCTTCCCAACACTTACCAAGGGTCCAACTCGCAAAACAATACTTCCAATATAGCTCGAAGTCAGTCTTCCAGTGGAGCAGGACAGGCGGCGATGGCAGCGCTCCGGATGCACAGTCTGCCACAACACACACCGTCCAATCAACCTCAAAGTGCCGCTTTTCGCCGGTCGAATTCATTGACGATAAACTCCAATAATCGCTCCAATTCCTTGCGTTCCTACACCTACAATCCCAAACCTTCGTACGTGGCGGGTCAGCCTGTGAACAGAGGACAGCCTTTGAGGAGCCCTGCGCAGCCTCGTTCGTATTCACTTACTTCTCAGCCGGGCCGTTCCTATGGCTCGCATCGTGCCAGCTCAATAAACTCTCGTACACCAATGCCTATCAATGAGCTTGAAGAGGACGGTGAATTGGAGGACGCGGTTATAACCACGCAGACAACGAAAATGGTGGATGCTCAGGGCAGATTAACGCTGATCACCACCAAGACCATCAAGACGTATGCTGATGGTTCTAAGGAGATCGAGACCACAAAGAGAAACATTTCTCGTAGCGGCTCGCGGACCAATTCGTTGACCGCTGCTCCTCGCAACAACTCAATTTTGTCAGCTGGTGGAACTGCCTACAATTTATCCAAGATAGATGAGGACTTGAGAGATTTTGACTACAACTACGAGGAAGAGGGTCTTACTCTTAATCAAGGTCTAGGAGAACCTTTAAAATCACTAGATCTGGCATCGAAGGTACCACCTCGTGACCATTCAGCCGAACGTCGGAGGGATGAACTTCGGTCCTTGGAGTCCTCACCTTCAAAGCCCCTTCGGTCCATTTTGAAAAATACCCTGAGACCAAATTTTCCTTTAGAAGGCGAGTCGCTGGAAAATGTAGAAGAACCAGCTGGTCTTGCTACCACTGCAGATCCTCTGACGCCAAACATGTCACCCACGTTGAACCAGAAACCTTTCCAAAGTTCGCTTTCCCAACCTCCCAAGATTAAAGTGCCTGCTACTCCAGATGCCTCTCATCTGGATCATCGTTCCTCCTGAGCAGCCAGCTATCCCCATCAGCTTACTCCTCGAGCCATAGAGACTATACACCACCTCATAAGCGTCAATCTAGTTCACCCAATTCCTCGATCAAATTTGTTAGCAAAGTAGAGACAATACCTATCCCGCGGTCCGAACCCAAGCAATTGACAGAGCAAGAGCTTTACGCGAAAGCAATGGAGGTTGCCATGCAAAATGTATACGGCACAAAGGAGGATCCCGAGGCATCGGGCATAGACTCCAAAGGTGATGTCAAAAAACTGGTTGTGAAAGACGCAGCGAAGAGGAACACGATTGCTGCATCAACTCCTGGTGTCAGTGATAACTATGTGTATCAGAACCATCACAAGGAATTTCCAGCACACTCGATGAGAAGCGGTGACACCAAACTGACATCTCGAAAGGAAAGAGTCAAAGAAGAGAAAAAGAGAATCAAGGCTCAGGAGAAGGAAGAAAAGCAACAAAAGAAGTTGGAAGAAAAGGAAAAGAAAGAGGAAGAGAAGGAATCTACGAAGAAAACACAAGAGGTAGAAAAGGAAAAGAAGAAACAGGAAAAGAAGCCCTTAAGAGATTTCTTCTTCGGTAGACGCAAAAGCTCTTCCCATGAAGTAAATGAGACAACTCCACTTCCGCAGACGCTGGAAGATCCTGTCAAGACCACCACGGAAGCTGATACAAATACTGGTAATACTTCGCATTTGCTTCCTGGTTCTTTCCTAACGTCTCCTGATTCTGAAACTCTGCCACAATTTGTCAACCACGACACTCAAGATCGCGCTGCTTCTTTGGTGGAGACGATGCCAGAGTCGATTCCTGACACTGAACCGTTGCCTGCCCCAACAACCCACCTTGTCGCTGAGCCCTTGCCCAAGCAGAGTGAGACGTCGCAGGACGACGTTATTGCGTCCACCACTGCAACAAGAAAATTGAATGATCCATCTGAACCCGCTGAAAACTTGAATTCTGCACCCCAAGACATTATGGTTGATGTTCCCTCCATTGAAGAACAAGCTGTCGAACTTCCTTCGCCTGAAGGTGATACAGACATGATAGAAGTACCTGTTTTAAATGAGGTTGCTAGTCTTAGTTCACAGGATGAAGACGAACTAGTAGACGAGACAGCTACCGCAAGAACGTCTTTGGATCCTTGGGTTGGCTCTGGCTCACTTCCTCTGCACAAGTTTATCTCAAAAGTTCAAGGCACATCAGAGGAGACTTTTGGAAAAGAACCGAACCAACAAGACAAATCACCTGTCGTTATCGAGAATTTAGCTGCCAGCAGCCCTTCTGAAGCGAATCGAGAAAACGAGAAGCTTTTGATACCCGAAACTGTACCTTTGTCTGCAGATGAACCTACTGAAGTTTCTGACAATCTCGAAATTGAACCCTACGAGTCCATTGAGGCAGATGCTGGAGAACCAGCAGCACCTATTCCTACCACTAGAACCTCAGAAAGCGTCGAAAGGTATAACGATGACTCAATGGTGGCACATAGTAGTGGAGTCACATCAGAACCCGAACTTATAACTAAAAATTCAGCAGAGGTCATACCAGCACCAATTGCTGCTACAAGGACACCAGAAGAACCCGCAGAACCGGTACCTACTGTCCTCACTTCGGAAGAAACTATATCAAATCATAATGGTTTGAATGAGGAAAGCTTAGACAAGTTCGGAAAACAGACCAACGGCACTTTGGAAAATGATTCGAGTAATCCAATAGTTGAAACCCACCAGCCAGTTGATGAAAATGAGAAAGTGTCAAGTCCGTCTGTTGAAGTCAACTCCCGTGGTGAACCCAAGAAGAAGAACAAATTCAAACACAAATTGTTCAAGTACTTTATCAACTCATACGATAAGTAAACCTAAGGACCAAAATCACTAAAGAGACCAAAAATTGTGATTTACAATCATTTAATTGCTATTATATACTGCTATTGCTACTAATCTTTGCTACTATTTGCTACCCATTTGGTGATATCTACCAAACCTTATCACAACTCCTGTATATTACCCTACACCGTGTGGCTTTGAAGTACCACTGCAATGTCATCAGACGTTATCATTGACGACTACCAAGACGATATCATGCATGATGAGCCGGTACAGATACCCATGTACGTCGAAAATACCAGGAATGTCACTTCAGGCTCACGGGAACACCATTCAGCTTTGGCCCAATCGGCTTACAAAGACCTATGTTTCTCCTGTAGAATTGGAGATTATGATACCGCAGAGTCTATTATTACATCGACACCAGACCTCGATATTAATATGGTGGATGAGTGGAACTACACACCTTTGATCCTTGCGTCTCTTTGTGGGCACAAAAATGTGGTTCAAATGTTGCTTTCAAGAGGTGCAGTTTGCGATCGTGATACCTTACAAGGAGCCAGATGTATCTATGGAGCACTCAACGATGAGATTCGAGACATTTTGATCAGTTTTGATATCTCCAAAAGGATGCCGTGCAACCATTTGCGAGCCATCTCATCTCGCTCTTGAATCCTTTAAATGAGCTTCGGTACAATGATATCGTACTTTCTTCTGATACGGAATTTTACTTGAATCGATTTGTACTAGCATTAAGAGGTGATCTTTTCCGAAAATATCTCGCAAAAGATGGGCAGTGGGCTACAAGCACCGAGGTAGTTGTTCCCAAGTCGTTTTCGTCTACGATATTAAAATGTATTGTGGATTACATATATGTGAAAACCGACACTTTGCCGTTAAACAACTCACAGATTCAAACAGAATTGTTTGAAGCGTGCAACGAGTTTCAACTTGATGAATTGAAAAGCTCTATGGAAACAGTTTTGAGCGAACCGGACCGTCGATTACAGGCAAAAGCTCGCCATCAAATGGAATATAATATAGTCAAGACAGCACAGGAGGATCTAGAGAGATTCGTTGACGAAGTGCTATTGAAGAGCAAGATTGAAGTGCCGCTCGGTGGGAAACTGGATACTGATTTCGACGATTTTGAGCCAAGTCGCTTTATTAGCGACGACATGAAACGGCAGGCTTTGGCGTCAGAGACGTTTGCTGATATTCTCTTAGCGGTTGTGGATACCGACAGCATGAAGGTGGTTTACTATCCAGTGCACAAGGCTATTGTTGCCCGGTCAGAGTATTTTGAAACCATGTTCAAGTCGGATCTATTTGCAATGACAGTGCCTGATCCTCCTGCTATTACCAAGGGAGATACCCAGATCATCAAAAGACACGAGCTTCTCCCCGAGCACATTCCTGTGGTGCGAATGTTCATGAGTACATTGGGACAAGAGGTAGCTGACATTGTCATATCGCATCTATACAGAGACTATGTTCATGCTATTCCCCCAGAACTTACGGTGGATGTGCTCTACGCTGCGGATGAACTTTACTTAGACCGCTTGAAGCGGATGTGTGCGGTGAACTTGACATCCCGGCTTTCACAATTTAGCTGGGACGAGTATCTTTCCTGCGAATCGATTTATGGAGTTGATATTTACGACTTTATGAGAATAGCATGGGCGACTCGGTGCGACAGAATAGAGCACCATATATCGCAAATGCTCGCACACAACCTCGCATCCATTGTTGGTGACGAAGAAGAAAAAGAAAAGCTAATTGAGCTTATTAAAGAGAGTGCTCATAGAATCAAAGAAAGAGAGGACGTGGATACCATTGAATTGGTGGACGATATAAGATACTATATCACCAAAAAGTACGGAGGGAATCCCGACTGGCAAGTCATGGATCCTGTTGAACGGGACAACGAGATCATCGACTCTTTACTCACTTATATCGGACTCGATGCTTAGACTATAGACGTTGCAATATGGAACATGATTCGTGAAGCCATTTGGGCCATTGAGCAAACTGACCTGAAAGAATATTTGACCGTCTTCATGTCCCATTTCTAAACTCGAGTCGTTCTGTGTATGATAAAAAATTGACCAACTCACTCAGTGGTATCTGATCGAACAAATGTGGACTTTTCAGATTAAATGTGGTCGTTTAGACTAAATGTTAATATCAGAGATCCAACTACATCAAACTGAAATATCTCTTGATCTCAAATACACATACACAGTCATACTTATACGTAAACTCACAACTCGTATGTAATTTTAGTAGGTATACCGGAAATAAGCCCTGTGTATATTTAATCAACTGAACTTTTGCAACTTGCAACCCTGGCGTGTATACAGGATCTCATCGGGCCAAAAAAATTCTTGTGCAACTTTATTGCATAATGGTTGATAATAACCCCGATGGGGGACAATCTCAAGACCAATGGGTCATGGAAGATAAACTACAGAGGATACGTCAACAAGTGAACTCCAAGTTGGACAACCAAAAAAAGCTAGCTTTGATTTTATCTGCTGTTGAAGAAAATAACGATGAGCAGGGTAACGTTAGATCACCAGTTACTTACGTTGTGTCGTTCTTGTCTTTGCTTGATCAATGTATAACCGATGACAAGATCATAGACGACAGTTTGGCCACATCTACCGCGTACTTTTTGGATTTGGTTTTTCCATTCACTCCTAAACTGTTGTTGAAATCCAAGTTTTCAAATCTTGACCAAATTAGCCACTCCATTAACACACCCCGAAGCCGATGCTCCATTGGTTAGGTCTACTATTGGAGCGGTCGAGACGCTATTATTGGCACAGGACCACCAGCAGTGGACATCCAAAGGAAATGTTTCACCCAAAAGAGCTTTAATCGGTTTGATGGAATTATCATTTGATCCTCGACCAAAAGTCAGAAAGAGAGCCCAAGAATCCATCCACACCGTCTTGAGCAACCCTCCTCCTTCTCCTTCTCCTATACATGTGGCGGCACCTATATGTGCAGACTTATCGCTTCAGAAGCTCACAAGCTTGTTGGACACAAAAAAGAAAGACAACAACTCTTCCATCATCCATATTTTGCAGTTGATCTCATCCATAACTTCCGCCAACTCGTGGCCCCAATCTCAGATCGAACCTCTCTGCGATAGCTTATTGCGTATTTCCAGAACCTCAGATCAGTATATGGTTTCCTCGGCATTCTCAGCATTCGTGGGTCTCTTTGAATCGATGAGCAACGACGTTGATATTGAAAAATTTACCAACGTATTGAATGTTATCTTTGAATTGAAGCCAGCAGTCAACGATACCCACTTGGCAGCTCCATGGTTGGCGGTGATAGCCAAAGCAATTGCTGCATTCTCCAAACTTGCACCTATAATGTGCCTCCAAAAACTCCACACAGTCATTCCTATTGTTACATCTTATTTGTCGTCTGACTCTCAAGATATCTACAGCTCTGCATCGCAATGTCTTATTGCCATAATTACCCAAGCGGTGCCAGACGACTTCATTCTCGATCCACCAGCAGTTTCGACAACGATATACGAGGCTATGGACGATTTCGTTTCGTTTCTTGCAAACTACATTGAAAAGGAAGTGCTTTCCATAAAATACCAGGCCGCTACCAAAGAGATTTTGGAGTTCCTCACCGCAGTGGTTTCAAAATTGAGATCTAGATGCAACCCTGACTTCTTGAACGCTATGGAAATTGTTGGTCAATGGCGTACCAATGAAACCGAAGAGTTTCCCTTCAACAAAGAAGCAGAAGATTTCATATCCGTATGCATTTCAGAGTTGGGACCCGAGGTATGCTTGAGTATCTTGCCCTTGAACTTGACCGGAACTGGTGGTCCTGGCCGTGCTTGGTTGTTACCTTTGTTGAGAGACAATGTGAGAAACGCCGACCTTGAATTCTACAAGCGTCAAATTCTACCATTGAGTGAATTTTTTGAGAATAAAATTAAGGAGTCCACGAACAAGGAATCTGTCAATGTCAAAATCTTCCAGACCATCGTTGAGCAAATCTGGTCTTTGCTTCCTCATTTTTGTGATCTTCCCAAGGACTTGTCCACAAGTTTCGATGACAAATTTGCAGCCCAACTTTCCGACCTTTTGTACGCTAGAGTGGAACTTCGTACCTTCATTTGCAATGGTTTAAGGTCTCTCGTCGAATCCAATGTCGCTTATGTGGGGGGTGCGTTATCGGACGACAAGCTCATGCAACAGAACTTTCCCGTTCACTTGGCGGAAGAGTACTTGAAACACTTATCCACAAGAGCATCTAATTTACTTTCCGTGTTATTCAATGTGTTTCTGTCAATTTCCCCCGACTCGAGAGGATTTGTGTTGGAGACAATTGACATGTACTTGCAAATTGTTCCCAAGGACGAATTGGAAAATACCTTCAATAAGGTTTGTGGTCTTTTCAAGAATGCCTTGGACGAAGAAGAGCAAGAAACCTCGAAAGACAGTGGCTCAAAATTGAGTCTTACAATGATGGACTTGATAGTTGCTATGGCCAAATACTTGCCAGAATCTTCACACAATGCCTTATTCTCGGTTTTCGCAACCACGGTTTCGATAAAGGATCCACTTGTGCAAAAACGGTCTTATAGAATCATCTCTAAACTTTCTGAAACCAACGAAGGAAAGTCCTCATTGGTCAACTTTATTGCACACATCGAAAAGGTGATTGTGGAGTCGACTGAAATTACTGAACCATCAGCTAGAGGAGCCAGGTTGGCTGCAATTTTGGCAATCTTGGACTTGCTTCCCAGCTCTGAATTACATTTCATACCCTCCGTGTTGCAGGAAGTTATCATGTCCACTAAAGACAATAACGAACGAACAAGAAGTATTTCGTATCAAATTTTGATTTCAATGGGTAAGAAAATGTCCAATGGTGGAGTTATCGACCAGTCTCAAATTCCAGGATTCGAAGCGGAAGAAGCAAAGCAAGAAGCATCATTGGGTGATTTTTTCACCATGGTGAGTGCTGGTTTAGCAGCACAAACTCCACATATGATTTCGGCCACAATCACTGCCATTTCCTGTTTGATGTTTGAATTCAAGGATTCTCTTGCAATTGATGTGTTGAAAGAGATCTCTTCCACTATAGAATTATTCTTGACCCATAACTCCAGAGAAATTGCAAAGGCAGCTATTGGGTTTGTCAAGGTTGAGGTGTTGTCGTTGCCGGAAGATGTGGTGAGAGAGAACTTGACAGAGTTGTTAGCCAAGTTAATGAGATGGTCTCACGAGCACAAGGGACATTTCAAGTCCAAGGTCAAGCATATTGTTGAAAGACTCATCAGAAAGTTTGGAGCAGATGTTGTTGAAGCAGCGATTCCCGAAGATGATAAAAAGCTCGTGGTCAACATAAGAAAGTCAAGAACCAGGGCTAAGAGAAAGCAAGAAGATGGAGGAGAAACCACAGAGAAGCCTAAAGAAACCAAGAAGTTTGTCTCAGCCTACGAGGAAGCCTTGTACAACTCTGATGTTTCCGACGACGAAGAAATTCAAGAGTTCGATGCCAATGGAGATTCCAAAAAGAGAACCAACCAGTACATTTTGGAGCTGGGAGACACTCCCTTGGACTTGTTGGATCGTCAAACTATGGCTCGTATATCCTCATCGAGGCCCAAAAAGTTTACTAAGAAAGATATGGAACGTAGAAACGTACCATCGAAGAATGGAAAATTGGTGTTTGGCGAAGGAGACGATATTGAAGATACGCTTGCCAACAAAGGTTCTGGTGTGGATGCGTACTTGGATGCCGTTAAACAAGCACCTATTCGTGGCCAAAGAAACAAATTGAAGTTCAAGAACAAGCGCCAAAACGAAGATGATTGGTCAGACGATGAACCAGAAGTGAAGAAAAAGCCCACTACTAATAGCCGAGTGTCGAAGCCAAAGAAGTTTAAAGCTAGAAAGAAGCTTTGAGCGTATCATATATACTACATTTAATGAAGCCAAGTTGATGTATTTGTACTGTATGCACCACCTTTTGAAAAGTCTCACTGGAAATTTTCAGTTCTCAACACAAACGTAGAATGAAAAGTCCCATCAAAATCCGCTTGGCTCGGTTTGGGCGCAAGCACCAACCCTTCTATAATATCGTGGTGGCCAACAGACGCTCGGCAAGAGATAGCTTGCCTATAGAAGTATTAGGAACCTATAATCCCATCCCCGTTCCATTATCACCCGAAGAGCAGGCTCAAGGAGTCAAACCATACAAGCATATCGAGTTGGATTTCGACCGCTCCAAGTACTGGCTCGGTAACGGTGCCGAGGTTTCGGACCGTGTTGGGTTCTTGTTTAAAAGAGCAGGTTTATTACCAGAGGAATGGCCATCTCCATCCAAGTTGACTCAACACATTCCAAAGCCTACGTTTGAGGATTCAAAGACTGTCCAGGAAGAACCTCAACAGTTGATCCGGTCCAGGGATTAAGCACATTGTATATATTTAGGTCTTGTGAAAGAAACGATGCCATGGTAGAAATATACACTTTCTACACCCAGATGTAGGCTCTCTGAAAAATCAAAAACCGTTTCACTCTGTTCATAAAATGGTCCCTTCTTGAAGACCGCTGCTCTGGCTCTGGCTCTACATCACCCGAAAATAATCTATCCATCCATGAAGGCACTAGCGAAACATCGATGCTGTGATACCGAAAGTCGCTGCGAGTCGCACATCGCTGCCGTTTGGGCGAACAAATTACTGTTTCAGAATTGGGACCCAAACTCGAAATTGCATGTGGTGTTAAGTCACGGTAGAATCTCTTTCTAGGTCTAACCACTCTGGAGTCATTTTCATTGGTGGTTGCAAAAGTGGAAAACACCGTCGATGGCTGCGAAATTAACATTCTTGGAACCTCAGTTTCCAAGCAAGATGCGAGGGAATTGACGGCTCCCTTGAGGGTACTGTAAGCCTCTGACTCGATTTCCAAGTCTAATTTTGCCTTGAGGTTGATCAATGTTTCCTTTTGAGACAGAATTTTAGCACTTTCATCTTGCAACACAAACTTGATTTGAAGGAAGACATCGGTAAGAACAAGAGTCAATTCTAGAGGAGCTTCGTCCAGAACAAACAAGCAAATAATATCGATAATTTTGCCAAGTCTCGTGGAAAGTAGCTGCTCGTACTCGTTTTTTTCGTCGATGGAAGCAGTTTCAAAAATAGGAACAATTTGCAGCAAATGGCAGAGAAGCGTATACCATGTATTGACACCAGTAGTCAAATCATCGATTGCAAACTGGATCTCTGCCAATTTTGACGAAAGGTCTCGTTCAGTTACTTGACCGACCATGTTTGTGGCACACCACAAAACTACAAATTTTATTAATTTACATCTTTGTGCAATTATGAGTATGTGACCTAATCGAACAAACCGAAACCCATGTCGTCATCTTCAGACTCTTCGGCTTCTTCCTCAGCAGCAGCAGGAGCAGCCTCCTCGGAAGCAGCAGCAGCAGCTGGGGCAGCGGCAGCGTAAGCCTCAGGGTTAGCCAATCTGTCCTTGATGGCCTCAGAGCCCTCAAAGGTGTAGTCGGTAGCGATGGACAAAGCCAACACGTTCTTGTAGTTGTTGACCACAGAGTGACCGACAGATGGCAAGGTTGGGTAACCAGCAGCCAACGAGATGGAGGCGATGGTGTTGATGGCGGAAACAAAGTGACCGATCAATTCATCGTCAGTGATATCCAAGATGGTAGCAGGGAACACTTGACCCTTGTCGTAAACTTGAACAACAGTCAAACCGTAGGTGAAAGGAGAGATGTTCAACATGTTCAACAAAGTGGCCTCGGAAGGACCAACCTTACCGTCCTTTTCAACAACCTTGACATCAGACACAATTTCAATAGTACCTCTGGCAATCTTGGTTGGGACACCCAAAGCTTGGAAGAAAGAAGTCTTACCTGGCTCCATACCGGTGTTACCGGCTGGAATCCACACGTCAGCTGGAGCAACGGCACCGGCCTTGGCTGGAGCAGCAACAACGTTGGAAGTGATGGTGTCTCTAACAGACTTCAAGTCACCGTTGGTGAAAATGAAACCAACGTTACCCTTGACGAAAGGCAACAACTTCTCAAAGTCTGGCAAGTCAGCCAAGAATCCTCTCAAGGCTCTTCTAACCATGGTGTTCTTACCCATCAACACAACACCTTCACCTCTCAATGCACGTCTAATTTCGTGCATTTGTTGAGAAGAGACATTGTCGACACCAACCACAAAGATGGATTGGTAGGTCTCCAACAATTCTCTCAACTTTGAGAAATACTCAATTTTCTTATCACGAATACCACCCATTTCGACTTAAAATTTGACGATAGGAATGTTTAATGGTCTTTCCGATATGAAACTTTCGAGCGCACTGAAAAGTTTTACTCGCGGCCGCGCACCACCGAAAAATCGAGTCACGTGCCAGGGCTCAGCCCAAGCCCATATCTTCATACCCACTACTGACGAAGGCCTGGTGAAGAAATGCATTCCACATTCTCTTTTCTTTGTTGGTAGCCTTCTTCTTGCCTGCCTTTGCGAGTTTGCGGCCGTACTTCATCCATTGGTCAACCGTAAGTGGTGACATTAGGTGGTCTTTATCGTCGGTAGTGTACTCAATTTCGTAGCCGAATTTTTTGTCTCCCTTATTTATAGCTTTCAAATCGGCGTAGTATTGAACATACCTCGTGGGCGTGAATGCTTGAGGCACATAAGCCGGACCCAATGGGAGATCTTTGGGCATTTTAGGCGGAAATGTCTTATCGCGCTTTAATGTATGCAAATCGTTATCGTCGTGATTTTCATTATTTTGCAACAATTGTTCAAGTCCCGAGAAAAACTCGTCCCAGGGAGCATATTCAATGTCACTTTTGGTGTCCAAACCTGTGGTGTTGTATTCCCAAACTCTAATTCCTGGGTTGAATGTAGGCACAATACTGGCGGTTACGTGAGCAACAGCGTACCGTTCTGAGAATTCACCCTGTTTCTTTCTCCTGGAAATGTCACGATATACTTCATCACGAATCGTTTCCATGTATTTGACCTTGTTGTTGGGAATTCCACCGGCAATTCGAACGTCATTGAACGATGAAAATTTTGGAAGTTCGTTGAAATTTCCATCAATTGAGTCGTCCCAAATGGAGTATCCCAATTTTCGGTATGAACCTTCTAAAGAGTCGTCTTCAAAAGAGACCTCTTCGTCTTCAAAAGGAACTTGTACACCGCCGTACTTTCTATCGAGAGACTTGTATGCTGCTTTTGCATCTAAAGGAATGAAATGGTCAATGTTCATATGGCCGTAAAGTCCTCCAATAATGACATCTCTGTACTCGTGAGTCCACATAATGTACTTGCGAAGGCACGAGATATCGTAGTTTTTCTCGTTGGGAGGAACATGGCCAGAAAGCCATACTTTCATTTTGCGAGCTCGCATTTCTTTGAGAACATACCCAAGCCATTTGAAGAGCATGTAACCTGGCTCTTTCTTACGATCACAGTTGTCCACCAATGGATTGGACTGGAAGAGGTACAAGGTATTGATCGACAAAACTGCCAATTTGTTAGGTATCACTTCCTTGAAGAAATATGCACCCCGGCTGAAAACATGGAGTTGTTCTGGAGGAATGAAAGGTTGCCAAATTTTGAACATTTCTCGTGTTTGCAACGTAGGACCCTTGGCAAACAAATTGTGAGGATACACATCATTATTTCCCAACGAGGGCACCACGGGAATTGCTAATGGAGAACCATAGTTGTTGTCGGACCGAAAAGTATCAACGACATAATCACTGACCAATTGATTCATATCAAATATATGTGTCTCTGTACGAGGGTATCTTCTATCGTTGTCGTGACGAATGTTGTCTCCCGTCCACACCACAAAGTCGATTTTGTCTCGAAGATGTTTTGAAATCCATGCTAAAGTTTCGTTCATGAGAATCATCGGACTGTCACAACCAGAAACCGCATCGCCGTATTTTCCAGCATCTCCTTTTTTTGAGTCTTTGTCCTTTCCTACGTGGCAGAGCTCCAGCTGGAACGTCCCTTCCTCATAGTACGGGTCTGGATGCATATCTGTTATGTGAAGAAATCTGCCATGAAGTTTGTGATTATTCGACAAGATAATCGGGGTTGTTTCCGTAAGTCCTAGTTCAGCCAACGACAATGGTGTCTCCTGCGTAATGTGTGCAGCACAAGCAACCGCCATACAGCTCCATTGCAACCCTTGGAGCACTCTCATGGACTGTGGGGTCGAGTAGAAACGGTAAAAGAAGAATGGAAGACCTTACATAATCCACGTGCCGGACAAGATGGTGTGAGTTGCACACGCCAACGAAGGTAATTATTCGCATGCGGTAATCAATTTACCGTATGGGGAGGGGTGATACGCGATTGGCGCGAAGGAAACATAACAAAGAGTTGAAGAAACGGAAGCAAGTGATCCAAACTCCGGCGGGTAACTATAAGAACATTAGTTGTGATTATTATGATTGGTGATTATGATTGGTGATTATGATTGACTGATTTATGACTGACCAAATCGACTAATTTTTTACCATTCATCGCCCATTATTGCCAGTTCTATTATTACCACTTCTATTCTTCCTGTCCCGTCATCGCTTTTTCTTCTTCTGGACAATCGTCTATTATCCCGTTTCGTTAAACTATTACCGGATCGCGAAAACTTTGCATTATTACCTGCGTCCGCGACGACACCCTGGCGCGACCGCGAATTTCGCGTCGCTTGTTTACCATTCACTCCACCCACATAAAAACTGCTGCTGATCCTCCCGCATCCAATATTCGTTGCTGTGCCATGCTGATGCCCTTAGCCACCCCAAAAAGGCCTGTGTTACCTCCTACGCCTAGCGTGGGCAAACCAAGTCTTCCTCCATTGTCTACCATACTTTCTTCTACACCTTATCCAAGCAAGTTACCATCGTTCGACTCTCTTGATTGGTCAACCAAAAGCCCATCGAAACGTGTAGGTCCCGTGCACCGGTCGGTCTCAAGCTCTGAGAGTCACAGCCCCACATCGGCAACTTCTGAAGTGCCTATGGTTTCCAATGAAAAATCCACCAAATCTTCCAATTCAAAAGCGTTTGCATTCATTTCCCATTCTCCTGCCACCTACCCTTCGCAGGAACCCAGCATCGACAACGCGCCTCTCGCTAGACGGAAGCGCAGAAGAACCTCACCCAATGAGCTCGCCATTCTCAATCGTGAGTTTCAATCGGGTTCCACCCCGAATAAATTACGTCGTCTCGAAATCGCCAATATGGTGTCGATGACCGAAAAAGCTGTTCAGATCTGGTTCCAGAACAAACGCCAGGCTTTGCGAAAACAGTCGGCTGTCGAGAAGGAAGTTACAGAGCTTCCTGTCACCCCGGTGCCTGTCAAGATTGCACCACGCCCATTTGCATCTACCCCAATCAAACCAGAACCGGTTACCCACACATACCCAACAACCGTTTCTCCTGCGCCTTCTTCAAACACATCGGTGGTGTCGTCAGCATCGTCTTCTCGCTTCTACACCACCCCCAACTCGTCGTTTATTCAAAACGATGATTCGTTCGATAACTCAATTGGATTGGTTTTGAACGAAACAAAAAAGAGACAGCCCAGTTCTCTCAATGGCGCAACTGCCACCACCATGACATTCAAATTGGGTCCTGCTCGTCCTTCCACAGCCAATATTCTTGCCAATATTGATGATGACGACCTCCCCAGAAAACGCAAGCCATTGGGCCAACTTGATGTCAATCTTCCTCAGAAATTCAAGAAGGAAAGCGACGGGGCAATTGAGTCGCTTTTGCATTTGAAGTCGGGCAAATGGAGTCAAAAGGTTAATGTATAGACGAATTAATGATATGTGAGAGAGAGTAGAAATAACAAAATGTTGGATTTAGCCTGTGGTCAAAGTAAGCCTCAGAAATAAACGAGTTCTACCCAGTTCACACCTTGTACATCTCCTTCGTACACCTTTTCTTCTTTACTTCTTACTGCTGTTCTACACTCTTTTTCCTTCATCTTATTAATGCTATGAAGCTATTTAACGACCACGAGAAGTAGTCTTGGTGTGTTGACCTCTGACCTTCAATCCCCAGAAGTGTCTGATACCACGGTGAGCTCTGATCTTCTTCAATCTCTCCAAGTCATCTCTCAACTTGGACTCCATGTTGTTAGCCAACACATGGTAGTCCTTACCGTCAACTTGGTCTTTTTGTCTGTTCAAGAACCAAGCTGGGATCTTATAGTTGGTTGGGTTTTGCATGATGGTGACAATTCTCTCCAACTCTTCTTGGGTCAATTCACCGGCACGCTTTTTCAAGTCGACATCGGCCTTCTTACAAACCAAGTTGGAGTAACGACGACCAACACCTCTAATTTTGGTCAAAGCATACATGATCTTGATTCTACCATCGATGTTGGTGTTCAACAAACGCAAGATGTGCTGGAAGGAACCTTCCTCTTGGACAACTAATGACATGTTTCTGTTGAAGTTGAAGGAGTCTCAAAACTTTTTTCGAGTATTTTTCACCGTGCGAGCACCGGTCACGAGACGGAGCCCTGGGCGCGCGCACGTGATATGACTAGGGCTCAATGACGAACTACATTAAACCTATGAAGCTATAATTACAAGAAAGTAATCTTTGTTTGTATTGTCGTTTCTCTATTTACATGTATTTTCCAATCATCCACTTCAATGCATCTGCCTCAATGTATATACGATTGGCTTTGAGAAGGTCGCGAACTTGAACCGCTTCTTTGACAATCACATCACCTTTAGTTCCCAAATATTCCGTAGATTCTAATAAGTTTGTTCTTTGCTCGTTGGTGATGAACAAGAGATGTAATTTATCCAAGTTGTGGGCTTCGACAAATTGTTTGGTCGCATCTTGGTGAGCATATTTGAAATCGACTCCATCTTCCACGATGAAAATATTTCCTTTACGGTACTGATCAGATATAGCAGTCTTTACTGCCTTGTTGTAGATCTTCCTAGGCAAGTCCGTAGACCAGTCATGAGGTGCTTTGATACCGTGGGCTTTGATTTCATTGTCTCGAATGGGAGAATTGGCATCTCCTACACGAGCCCTTCCGGTACCTTTTTGAGGATGAAGTTTGCGATTAGAGTATAATTTGTCACTCTTTGTAGGCACGTATCCTGACCCGACTCTAGCACCATCAGCTTCATAAACTACTGCACTCCATAATATATCTCTTCGGAATGGAGCATCGAAAAACGATGCTGGAAGTGGGACAAAGGTTTTAGGTTCTAACGATGGGAAGCTACGAAGCGATCCCAACGTATACTTTGGTGGTTTGGCTACACCGAAGCCAGAAACCGTGCCGGACGTGGCTAATTGGCGGATCTGTTTAAACATTTGTGGAAATTTGATAGTACGGGTGGTGAAAAATCGACGAAAAATGTGATGATATTGCTCAATTTTGTATCACAGCTTATCCAGAGGCTCTTCTAAGTCCTTTTCGGTATCGTACGATGTGTTTCCGTTCCTATGGTACCCAAATGCTAACCAATTGTCAAGCACAAATCTATACTTCATCGCTCACTTCGCACCAGTAAACTTGAGCGGGACACTACGTATACAAGATATCTTTCATTGAAGTCATAAAATCTACTTCTGGTTGCTGGATGGCTCGTTTCTAGACAGTTCCTCTTCTTCGTCGTCACTCACCACCACAAAGTCGTCGATTGGTGATGCTGATGACATCTCGATGTCTTCGTAGCGTCCTTGAACTGGGGCATATGCTCCATCCAGATTACCTTTAAATTTGTTTAATGCTTTAGCAAAAATGCCATGTGGTTGTACACGCACCTGATCGTCCTCCTGGAACCTGCGGAGCTGATCCGCCCATTGCACATTCTTCTTTTTGCCTGTTGGACCCGATTTGATAATCAGTGATGGCCGCGACTTGTAGGAGGAATAAAGCGCATAGATGCCCCATAAGAGAACAATGATGACAAGTAATTGTATGGTCCGCTCAATCTTATGCGATGTGTTGCTATCATCGTCGGCTTCATCCGCAGTCGCAGATGCTTGAGCCGAAGCTGACGAAGAGCCTGAAGCCAATGCTGTGGCAGAGATTTCGGACGCAATTGATGAAGTTGATGCTGGTTTTTGTCGCTCTCCTTGGCTTGTCCACGAGTTCCCAACTTGTATGTCAAGACCTTGTTATCTTTGATGTCAAAATTACCGGTGACCAAGTCCATTAAACTCCTTGATGTGTCGGGCAAATCAAAGGGCACCATATGCGAAGAATTGAAAACGTTCACAAACGTCAAGTTTCTTGAATTTCGGACGTATCCAGCAAGGTCACCATCAAAGTCCCAATCAAATACATTATCGTCGTCCCATCCCTTCTGGCCATTCCACTCCAATTCCTTGATGAATGCTTCGGTGCCTATATAGTTGCAAATGATATCTCTGTTACCATTGAACAACAAAATAGGCACCTCTTCCAAAAGTGAAGGGAGAAGATGTACTGCCGGTTTGGACCGCTGTGCAACAAAGTTTCTGCCCACTCTTCCCGAACATTCGAGCCATGGTTTCTTGTGCACGAGATTCAACTGTGATTGAACTCCAGGAATGTTGAGGAAAGGTTTCACATTGACCAAGTCAGGTGGCCAGTTCATTCCACACGAAGGAAATTCATCTCGCAAAGTGTAGTCATACATGTTAACACACTGTTGATCAGCAGGTGCATCTCTATCCCTAGCCACTTCCAACAATGTGTTTAAAACTTGGTCACAAACGTCGGAAACCACCTTGTAATCGGAAACGCTATCGTCTTGCGTGTTAACCAGGTTTACTACGTTCTGGCACCGTTCCTGCAGTGCCAAGAGTTGCGACCAGCCAGGCATCGATGGTGATACAAATCCGGCCTGAAGAGCATATTGAACGTATGATAAGCTTTGTTCGTTGGGAGCTATCCATCCATTACCGATCAAGAGTCCGCGAAGATCGTAAGGTGACTCACCAGCTTTCAAGTTCTTGTTGCGTCTAAGGATACCATCGGCGATGTATGGAATATATTGTCCAGCATAACTTTCTCCCGCAAAGAATATTTGGTTTTGACGGTCTTCAGGGAAAACTTCGAAATACTTTTCCAAAAATTTGAGAAAATGAACACTGACATCCGGCAATTCGTGCTCATATTCGTCGGAATAACTGAAGCCGGTGCCAGCTGGTTGGTCAACAAATACTATGTCGCCGGCTTTATGCCACGACCCGTTATTGTAAACTATTTCTTTGTCGTCATTGACACGGAAAGGGCCGGCTTCCATCAACGCACCGTCCATAGATGAGCACCCTGGACCACCATTCAACCAGAATATCGTTCTTCTCTCTGCTTCGGGAATGGGATTCGGATTTACAAACTTCCAAAAGTAATAATGGGTATTATTCTCGGGAAACAATTCAAGTTGTCCAGAAAACATGATTGGAATCTCTTCCTTGGGTAAGTTCAGATACATTCCAGGTAGACTGGTAACAAAGTATTTGCTCCTCTCGCTTTTCCCGGCCCTGGGAGATGCCCCTAATGCTAACGCTACCTGTATAAGTACCAAAATCGCATGAAAGAACATGGTAGGTGAATGATATGAAAAAGAAAAAATGAGTTTTGGTGCAATCTGAGTGACTTGAAATCAGTTTTTGGGTATGAGTGAGCAACCAGCTACACTCGCGTACCTGATTTGTGCGTTGAAAATACAGTGTATGTCAACAAAAATGTAGTAGAAAGTGTACCCTTTGTAACAAACGATCCCAAACCTCAGAAAAAAACGTGTACACGCCAGTGCTGTATGCAGTCCGTGGCTTTGAGAAGGAAAGTTGCAGCCACCTGAGAACCTAATTTAAGCAACAATAATAAGCTAGACAACTATTTTTATTCTTATTCAAAACATCAACTATAAACTTAAACTTCATCTTAGCTTAGTTGAAGGTGAGAGGATTTTTCTCAAAGAACTCTTCAATAGTAGTAAGTTTTCCACGAGCCTGCTTTGACCAGTTGTCCACTTGTTTCTTCAGATCTGGTCCATAGTAGCCAAATTCGACAATAAGTTGAAAGAAATCATTCATAACATCAGCAAATGGTTTCATGAAAGGAGGAACGTTTTCCTTAAACTGCTCCACAGTGGCTTGGTGGTATGTGATTGTCTTTCCAGAAACCTTGGCAATTCGGGCAACTATATCTTCAACCTTGTATACCCCTTCGGCACTAGCTACAAACTGCTCAGAAAACTTTTCTGGGTTCTCAAGAATGGCGCCAATAAACTTTCCGGTGTCGTTGATATCAATGATTGGAATCTCGGTATCGGGCTTATACCGGCCAAAAATGCCGTATGTTCCGTCTCCAAGAGGCTTGGGAGCAGCTTGGCTCTGGTAATTTTGCAAGAATGATCCGGGAGAATAATAAATTCCGGTGATGGGCTGAGACTTGATATAGTCCATAACTCCACTCTTTCCTGCGAAAGTGGAAACATGTTTATATTTTCCATGGCTGATCTTAGCGGGATCTGGAGCAGAAGACCAGATAAAGTACTTGGCACCTGCTTCAATTGCTGCGTCAACGATACTTTTACCTTGTTTGACTTCCTCTTCAGTACCTTTGACAGGATCATAAACTGAAAGAGTCACTCCAAAAACAACAAAAGCGCCAGAAACAGCTGCTTTCAAAGACGAGGCATCGTTGAAATCTCCCTTGACTACCTCCACACCTCTTTCCTTGAATGATGAAAGTTTTGAACTTGAAGGGTCCCGAGTAACCGCTCTGATCTTGTATTGTTTTGACAATTCAGGATCGTCAAGAACATATGAAATTGCTGACCCACCTTGTTGGCCAGTAGCACCGAATACGACAAAAGCTTAGACATTATAGTTGTTGGAAGAATCAGGAATTGGGTATGTCTTATATACCCTGGCTTGCTTCGATTATTTCGCAGCCAGTGGTCGCGCGAATTTCCCAAAGGAGTGATTCGGCCGTCGGGCAAAAAAAGGGAATAGTCGCATTAATAATTTGCAGCCGTCTATGCACCACCCTGCGCTTACTAACATCAAATTTCAAATTTCCGTTGTGTTCCGAATGAAGTGGAGATATCGGTCGCCACTGAAGACGTAAAGGAAACTATAGCCTGAGACTACACAAGAGAAAATATTAAGGCAATTGATTATACCAGTCATATTATTTTTGTCAACTATTAACTCATACCTTTTCAGCATGTTCAAGCGATAATTTTTCCTTTGGAGTGGCAAGAATATTAATGGTAGTATCCGGATCGTCTCCAAACACCTTGGCAACCTCTTCCAAAGTGTAGCCGGAGGTTTCGGGAAAGAAGAAGTAAACGATGATGCACTCACAGAAATTGACACAACAATAGACGATGTAATATTTCCACGAGATGGCATCCATGGCAATTGGATTTACAAACCCGTTGTAAACCAACACCACTTGATTGACAAGTTGCATAATGTTGATACCCTTGGCTCTGTGACTGTATGGCAAGATTTCCGTGATGTACAAGAATGGCAAGCCATTGACACCAATGTCATAAGCACAGTAGTAAAGGAAAATCATCGCCAAGACACCATTGGCATACGAGTGGTCCTTGAAGTCCTTTTGCTCATTGACCGCAGACAAGGCGGTCCAGAGAACATAGGTGACACACATGGCTCCGGTGGAAAATAAGAACAAGGTTCTTCTGCGGAATCGATTGACAACAGCAGCAACCGTCATAGCAATGACCATATTGTAGATCATCAAGCATCCGTTAATTTCGAGCTGCTTCTTGGTCTCGGTGATACCAATGGTGACCAACACCTTACTCAAGTAGTAGGAAACAAGACCGTTACCAGAAAGTTGCATGATGGTGGGAACGAACATACAGATGAAAAGACGTTTTCTGTAAGTCTTGCGCTTGATGAAGTCGGAATATTTGGTCTTATTTTGGAGTTTTTCCACTTCAATGGCCCTCTCGATTTCTCTCATCTCAAATTTGACGAGAGCAACGTCTTCAGGATTAGTTGAGTTTCCAATGTGGAACCTGGTGAGCACCTTTTCAGCTTGTTCGAGTTTTCCTCTGCTAATTAAGAATCTGGGTGATTCTGGTACCATCCACATGAATGCGAGCTGAATAGCAGGTAAAGCAGCTTGCAAATAACTAGGAATTCTCCATGCATAGTTGCCCTTCACGTCCTGAGTTCCATAAGTGACCCAGGCAGCAATAACCGCACCCAAGTACCAGCAGGTGTTGTAGAAGGTGGTAGCGACCATTCTGTGGGTAGGGTATGCGAGTTCAGAGATAAGCGTAGGACTTCCTACGGTAGCCACCATCGAGCCGAAACCCAAGAACATTCTGGCCACGAGGAAAAATGCATAATTTGTCGAAGCACCTTGAAGAATAGCACCGATAACGGTAATCAATTCTCCACCAACAATGGCCCACCATCTTCCAAACCGATCAGAAATATACGGTGCGATGGGAAGTGCAAGAATACCACCAAAAATCGTACCATTGGACAAAGCTCCCAAGATGTGGCCAGTGGGGTTTCCCATCTTTGTGTGCCATGAACTCAAAGATTGAAGACCGTTCAACATACTACCATCGTAGCCATTATTGGTGGAGGTAAGAGTCACCAAAAACACACAAATGTTCAAGTAAACGAGGTGAGAAACACGATACCATGGTCGTGTTTCCCGAATAAACTCGCTGATGGAGTGGTCATCGATTTCAAGGTGGTTGGTGACATCTATACCACTCTCTTGAGTAGTGATAACCTGCTGTTTTTCAATGCTAGAGTTTGAATCAGTCATTTTCCAGTATGAAGACGAATTGAAAACCATGCCACTATATATAGTAGAGTAAACAGGAGGGGTGAGATGTTTTCCGAGCTCTGTCCAAGAAATGATGAGCAGGTCAACTCATAAACCGTACGCGGGGAGCAGGGTACTTCGGATGAATGAGGCAGGTGCGCCGACTGAGGTACGAAATAGTGTCCGAATTAGGCTGTTTTGCCGCGTTCCTCCACGTCACGAAATGCGGGGGGTGGGGCACCGTGATGAGGTACATGCCTGAAACCATCTTGCTAGTAGTTCATTGCATGCTGAGGTGCATGCATACGATATCGAGGCGGTAGACCTGCCCGTATCAGCAATACCGTGTGGTGGGGTACGGCGTCGAGGCGGAGGAATAAATCCGGATCGGAGTATCAAAAGTTTGCCAATACTTGGCGATGATTATTTGGAGCCACTGCGGCTTTTACCTACCCCACGCTATTTTAGAATGAAAGGTTAATTCGAAGCGTGAGCGAATTCGCTGTGGGTCCGTGCCGGCATATGGCCCGTAATATGCATGTTTAACCCGATATGTCTCGTATTCTCCATGATTTTTGCGGGGTACATGACACGGAACCAACAACCGTCAGACTTGCCTAAACGGGGAGGTGACCCGCCGCCCGAATGCAGCAATTTATCCGTTGACTGAGGATTGTCCGGCTTCGTTACCAAAACCATTACCATTGAATGGGTTTAAAGGAAGCCGGTGTCTCCCATGATCTCGCATCTTTACACTTACCATGCCAGGATTCTTGAAAACTAAAGGTACAAAAATTGTCGATGGTGACGGCTTCGTCACCGTTTTGACCGGGGCCGCTACTGGCGGCCATCTCAATATGGAGAACTTCATTACGGGCTATCCGGGACACGAAACCGAACACAAAAAGGTAATGAAGTCCAAAATGGGAACGGAGAAATTTGAGTACTTTTTCGACAAGTTTTACGAATATTTCTGGACAGAAGAGGATGCGAAATTTTTCAAGTCTTTGGGTTTCAATTGCTTGAGAATTCCATTCAATCACCGTCACTTTTTGGATGATGAAGGTGATCTTTTCCAGATCAACAGGAAAGGGTTCGCCAGACTTGACGCCTTGGTGAACACTTGTGCCAAGCATGGAATTTACACCATTTTGGACTTGCATACCGCACCAGGTGGACAGAACCAAGATTGGCATTGTGACTCTGGAATCCACAAGTCACTTTTCTGGGAGTTCAAGGTGTTTCAGGACGCAATTGTCAACCTCTGGGTCGAGATTGCAAAGTACTACAAGGATAACGTTTGGGTTGCCGGCTATAATCCATTGAATGAGCCAGCAGTTGCAGACCACAGCAAGTTGGTCGATTTTTACAACAGAATCGACAAGGATGTTCGTGCCGTTGATCCTAATCACATCTTGTTCTTGGACGGTAACACTTATGCCATGGACTTTCGCCAGTTTCCAAGCAAGACAATTCCAAATTGTGTCTATGCCATTCACGATTATGCTCAGTATGGGTTCCCTAACCTTGAAGGAACTTTATACAAGGGAAGTGAAGAAGAAAGGGCCAAACTCAAGTCGCAATACGAGCGCAAAATTGAGTATATGAAAGCTCACAATGTTCCAGTTTGGAATGGTGAATGGGGACCTGTCTACGCCTCCAAGGTGAGAGGAGATAGTGACCCAGAAACTATCAACAGGGCTCGGTACAATGTTGCCAAAGATCAATTGGCGGTGTACAAGAAAGGAGACCCTTCTGGCGACAAGTCACCAATTAGTTGGTCCATTTGGTTGTACAAAGATATTGGGTACCAAGGCTTGACTTATGTCTCTCCAGATTCCAAATGGTACAAGGTTCTTGGCGACTTTTTGATCAAGAAGAAGCACCTTGGTTTGGACAGATGGGGAAATGATATTGACCCCAAGTATGCCGAATTGTATGCAAATCTCGTTGATCATTTCAAGGCTAACATGCCTGAAAAACACCAAAAGGCATTGTATCCTCACAACTGGTCAATTACCGACTATGTCTACAGGGTTACAAAAGATATGCTTTTCTCGCAGTATGCTCAGCATGAGTTTGCCGAATTGTTCGCTGGTTTGAGTTTTGAGGAATTGGACGAAATGGCCGCTTCGTTCAAGTTTGAGAACGTCTTGAAGAGAGACGAGTTGAACGAAATTCTTAGGGCATATTAGAAGTATATGAAATATTAACTATGAATTCTAAATTCGTAAATCAAACACTGAGTGGTTCAACATTCCAGATATTTTCAGCATACTCATCAATACATCTGTCAGAACTGAAAAAGCCCATGTTGGCGACACTGAGTAGAGACTTCTTCACCCAGTTGTGGAGGTGACCGCTGCCATCATGGCCATATACCTTCTCAAGCTTGCGGTGGGCTTCCAAGAATAAATCAAAGTCATCAGTGACCAAATAGTAGTCGCCGTGGTACTTGATACTCTCCACTAACGACTTGAACTCGTCCGCATTGCCAAACAAACCTGTTTCGATTGCCGAGAAAACTTCCTGTAACGACTCTGGAACCTTGACACCTTCGTAAACGTGTTTGTGACGTAATTCATCAACAGATTCTGCCAAGTTACCAAAAAGAAAGATGTTTTCCTCGCCAATTTCTCTGGTGATTTCAACGTTAGCACCGTCAACGGTTCCAATGATGAGTCCTCCATTGAGAGCAAACTTCATATTTGACGTGCCAGAGGCCTCGGTTCCAGCGGTGGAAATATGATTGGAAAGATCAGAAGCTGGGGTAATAACCTCGGCTTTGGACACATTGTAGTCAGGAATGAACACAACCTTCAACAAATTCTCAATTTCTGTATCATGATTCACCACACTTGCAACCTCATTGATCAAATGGATGATGGTCTTTGCCATATAGTAACCTGGAGCCGCTTTTCCACCAAAAATAGAACATTTGGGAATATAGTAGTTCTTCTTGATATCATCTACTGACTTGCCCTCTCTAATCAACTTTTTGATGTGAAGATACCGGTAAATCACAGCAAAGATGTTCAACTGTTGTCTCTTGTACTGTGAATCCTCTTGACTTGAACGTCAAACATGACACTGGGGTCAACTTCGATACCAGTTTCGGACTTGATGAGACCAGCTAAACGGCGCTTGTTGTCAAACTTAATAGCATCCCACTTTTTCAAAAAGTTGTCGTCATCCACCAAAGGTTCAAGTTTCTTGAGCATGCCCAAGTTGGTCAAGTACTCGTAGTTTGGATCGTTAAGAGCTTCAGCGATGAGTGCTGCCAATTTGGGGTTGGCCTGGCGCAACCATCTTCTGGGAGTAATACCATTGGTAACATTTGTAAATTTATCGGGTCCAAAGACTCTCACAAAGTCTTTAAAGATGGTGGTTTTGATCAACTCCGAGTGCAATTCAGCCACACCATTGACCTTATGAGACCCAATGATTGCCAAGTATGCCATGCGTACTTGCTTTGGTTCAGACTCTTCAATCACCGAAACTCTGCTCAAGATATCTCTTTCGTGGGGAAACTTTCTCTCAACATCTTTCAAGAAAAAAAAGTTAATATCGTAGATAATTTCCATGTGTCTTGGAAGAAGTCTACTAAGAACCGTCACTGGCCACTTTTCCAATGCTTCTGTCATAACCGTGTGGTTGGTGTAGGCGAATACCTTGCGGACAATGCTCCATGCCTTGTCCCAATCCAAGCCCTCAACATCGACAAAAACACGCTGAAGCTCGACAATTGCCAACGTAGGGTGAGTATCGTTCAACTGGATTGCAACCTGATCGGCAAACTTGTCCCAGTTTGACTTGTGAGTCTTTTTAAACCGACGAATGATATCGTGCAAAGAAGCAGCCACCCAAAAGTATTGTTGCTTCAAACGCAATTCCTTACCGCTTTCAAAGTTGTCGTTTGGATACAACACCGAGGTGATAGACTCGGCACGCTGCTGAGCCGCTACAGATTGCTGATAATCACCGGCATTAAACTTTCCAAAGTCAAACTCGGTGGTGGGTCTTGCGTTCCAAAGACGAAGATTGTTGGTTGTGCTGGTGTTGTAACCTGGAATAGGGAAGTCTGCCGCCACTGCAAGTACCCGTTCTCCTCCAGCCCACACTTTCTTTGCTTCGCCAGTGTTGGTGTCGTAGTTTTCGTAGACATAACCGTAAAAATCCACCGGAATTTGGATTTCGTTTCTGTCGATTTCCCAAGGATTCAGGTACTTGAGCCAATAGTCAGGAGTTTCCACCTGGTAGCCGTCAATAATTTTTTGTTTGAAAATTCCATACTGGTAATTCAAACCGTAACCCCAACCCGAGTAGTTACGCGAGGAAAGAGAGTCTACAAAACACGCCGCAAGTCTTCCAAGACCGCCGTTACCCAACGCAGCGTTCTGGCTCCTGGTCCAATACATCCTCCAAGTTGAACCCAAGATGCTCCAACGAAGTTGTGGTATTGTTGCGAGCATTCAAATTGATGAGCGCATTGTCCAATGCCCTCCCCATAAGAAACTCGAGGGATAAGTAGTAGACACGTTTCCCATCATGGATGGTTTGTTTCTGCTGGGTATTAGCCCAATCAACAAGAAGCCCGTCACGAATGGTATTTGACGTGGCCTGGTACGCAGCCAATGTATCACAGTTGTACATATTTCTTGCCAACGTTGTTTCCACATGGCGGACAAAATATTCCTCGAATTTCTCCTCGGCATTGAACACACCAGGTTCTTCCTCGTTATGGTCACGACCCCCCAATGGCTTCAAAAGTGAGTATTTACTCCAGGTTTTTTTGGCGGCTTCGGGAATGGCAGCATCAAGAGCGATAATCTGGTTGGGGGTAAACCCAGTATTTGTACGCTTCAATTTGGGGTGTGGCAACTCGGCCGGTGTCAAGTAGTCTCCCATGTTTCCCTTGAGAAGAAATTGAGTTTAAGGAGAAGCACAAAAGGGATATCGCACGGGGCGTTCGGGGCCGGAGTGGGGTGATGCAGGCTTGTGGCATCGTGCAGGACATGGAAAAGTTGGGTGGTATTTAGTGGGGCATTGAGGGAAGCGAAGGCGGAAAGATGGAGATGGGGCTCTTTTAATTGTGAAAGTGATTTGAGTGGAATTCTGGCTGTGGGTTTTTCGGTTTATTTGGTTGAGGTTCCCCAGATTTGATGCACGGAACATTGATGCGGCGCACTGCATGAATGGCTGCGAAAAGACAAGGAAGAGTAGGATGAAGGAAGTGACCAATGGTAATAGAGATTGCGCTTAACAGTATGTAAAGTATGTATTTTTACGTGTGTTTTGTTAATTTAGTTTTGTAAATTTTGATTTTCTTTTGGTATCATTTTTGGTATCATTTTTGGTATCATTTTTGGATCATGCTCTTCTCTTGGTAGTCAACGTAGAAGCAACTGCAATTCTTGGTTCGTGTCCAGGTCCATTAGGTCTATCCAGCGGTCCTGGTGCCACGGTAGGGGAAGAGGCCAGCAGAACACCGGATTTTGTAGGACAGGTATCTCTGGCAACTAGTTCGTCATTTTGGTACAGATCGCAGCATTGATCAGATGGGTAAAATTTACTACACCAGTCCTTTCCTCCATCGTATTTGAACCCTGAATTGTACTCTACGCATCTGAATCCTTGGTCAATGAGCGTATTGTAGTCATCTGGGTGATACTGCTGGTTCAATTGGCAAGAACCCACCAAAAAGATCTTGTCTGATTTAGCACTGGTGTCGTTTTGTCTTTCCAATTGATAGATAACTTGGAATTCGTACAAGAATTGGCACAATAAACCCTTTGAAAAGTCGAATTTGAACTCTACGCCGAATCCTGGCTGCTGTGAAATCAATTGTGGGTTATACTTCTCCAAAGCCAGTGGCTTATCGGTGGTGTTCAAAATTGCAAATTGGTTGAGAGAATTGTGTTGTGGGTTCTTAAAGTACAAGTCAACCGTATAGTTGTCATTTGGAGCACTTTCAGTGGTTGCAACATACAAATTGAAGTCGATGGGAAAATCGGTGGTATCGTTGTTGGACTGAATTGTCGACGAAAATTTGTCACAAACAGAATCTCCAGAAAATAAAAGGTCTTGAGGTGTCTTTGATACACCACCAAGGGCAGGAGATGCCTGCTTATTGATATTTGGAAGGTTGGACACTAAAGAAAGTGCACAACCCAAAAGCGTCAAACTGAAAAGGCTGGTTTTCATCATTGGCTGTTTCTGCCAGGTAATTCACCTTTATACCACCTGAATCCGAGCCCTGCAACATCCGCTCTGCAGGTACAATACCGCGCTGTGACCTTACTAGAGAATGTGTTATGGACGTTGGTACAGACAAGGGCCTACTGGAACCGACAATTAAAAATAGAAAGCATGATCTGTGGACAATTGTCATATAACAATGGATCACACTAGCAACCAATGCCATCTCACCATGTCATTTATTCATACCAGTGTCATTTATACAATGTCTCATTATACTCTAACGGTATCGTCTCCGCATTTCTCGTCAATGTGCAACTCACAGCCTACTACGTCATCGGGTTACGTCAGCAGAGTTGCAACTTTTCACAAACGAGGCAAGTGTTTGTTTGTATGGTATACAAATGGTTTGAGGCTCATGAACGATCGTCGGTTACCGCGTTATGTTTTGTTGCCGCCACCAATTTTGTACTTACTGGGGGTGGAAATGATGCTCTTGTGAGACTCCACAATGTAGATTCTTCAGGTAAGCCTCATCTGTTTTCAAGAGAACATGTAAATTCTGTGAATGATCTAGATTGTTCCGAGTCCGGTACTTCGTTTATTTCTGGTGGAGGGGATTTTGTGGTGGTTTGGGATTTGGTAAAGCATACAAAATTGTCCAAATTGAAGGGAAGTGGTAAGGATGATATTTTGGCTTGTAAGTATCTCAATGCTGACCTTGTAGCATCTTGTGGGAGTAATAAGGAGTTGAAATTGCACGATCTTCGCCAGGAGCAGCGTTTACGTCCGGTTTTTGCCGCGCCGGTTGGAAATGATAATCTCACCAGTTTGGACTTTGGAGCCAATGTGGTATCCATTGGTTGTGCTGACGGTAATTTGTACACTGTTGACCTTCGAAACCAAACATTGACATCGGATTCGGTTTCTGGTGGGAGTATTTTGGGCGTAGAAACACACAAAGATGGTTGTCTCTTGACACTTGAAGATGGATCCATACGACTATGGGATACCAACCTGGCCCAATGTAGGTACAAATACCCTATACTGCCAAGACTAGAGTACAAGGTGACGAGCACTATGGTACCGGATCTCTATGATGATACAAAACACATTTTTGCCGGCTCAGAAACTGGGGTTTTGCATCACTTGAAATTGGGAAATCCCACCATCCAACAGTTGCAAATTCAGCCAGGAAAGCTTCCACAATCGAAAATAATAAGCATTGTCAAGTATAGTCCTTTCAAGAACGTTCTCGCTGCCTCCGGAGGCGACGGGAAATTGCATGTCTGGGAGAATATACTCTAAAACCTTTGAGGTTTTGACGATATCTCAAGACCAGTATTTGGCTAAATACATAATTTTGCATATTTCGAAAATAACGTAAAAGAAGAATCTCCACTCTCCTAATAACTTTCTTAACATCATTACATACTACGTTTACCACTTCCCTCTTTTTATTCTCCCTTGACTTCTTCTCTATAGCACTGTCTTCTCGCCGCGGCCATCTGCAGTACGCTCATCAACATCTCACCAAGATGGTTGTAAAACAGGACGTAGAATCCACTCCCCCGGAGTCAACAGAGGACAATCAGCAACCAGAAACCAACCACAACACATCGCAGAACATAGAACCAACCTCAAATGGTGCCAAACTGTACTCGCCAACATCGGTAGTTTTGGCCAAAGTCAAAGGCTATCCACCATGGCCAGCTATGGTTCTCGACGAAAGTTTGCTTCCTCAGAACATATTGGACAAGCGCCCGAAGAACATACGCCAGAAAAGTGGCCGGAAGGGAAGAGGAAAGGATGTTACGGTGTTGCCGGTACGATTTTTCAGTGACGATACTTATATTTGGATCAAAGATAACGAGCTAAAACCCATGACTCAGCAGATGATAGATGCTCATTTGAGTTCCGACAAGAAGCGAAAAGACAAGCTTTTGGAAAAGGCTTATCAATTGGCCAAAAACCCTCCAGATATGAAAGAATTTGTCACCTGGGGTTCTCGAGGTCCACCCAAAAACCAAAAATTGGACCCAGAATACGAGGAAGAGGATGTAGAAATGGAGGAGGATCTCGTGGACGAAGAGGAGGTTGAGGACGACGAGATTGAAGAGGAAGAAGATGATGATGAGGATGAAGAGATCGTTTATGGTCGTCGTCGGAAGAAGCAAAAAACCGCCAAGAAAACCAAAAAAGTGAAACAGGACAAGAATGAGCTTGGATACGACTCGGATTGGGGCTTAACGGACGACGAAGCCGACCCTGAAGCGTACATTTTTGAAGACGAGGAACAACAAAAGTTTGACAAAAAGTTCCCTAAAGCAGCTGATATCACCGAAAGACTACAAGAAGCACAAGAGGAGTTCCAGGGAGTTAGTTTTGAAATCACTCTGCTTTTGTTGGAGGAAGAAATTGACGAGAAAGAGGTGGTTAGGGCCTTGGCATCGGTGCGCAAATTGGATGTGCCATATACATTATTAGCAAAGAGCAGTTTGTTCAGGGTCCTTGTGCTAACTGCTAGGAAGCCCCACGACACATTTCCGTATACCAAGTTGAAGAAAGAAGTGAATAAAGTACTTGAGCTGGTATTCGGAATGAAGGTTGAAGAGAACACTCCAGAGATGATGGAAAAAGAGGAAAAGGAGGCTACGCCCATGCCAAAGGAGGAGAACGGAAACGAAAACGAAGACGAAAAGGAGAAAAAGGATGAAGAGAAAGAGGAAAAAGGAGAAGAGATAAAGATGAACAATAACTAGAAGATTGATATTTCATGGCCGAAACTATATACTCAGAATCAGGATTCTGAAGGGGTTTTGGCTGCGAAAAATGGTCATTAAAGGTGAATTGAAAGGTAGAATCTATACTAGGACATAATTTTCCTGCACGCTATTCTAGTTCAATAATCACCACTTTAATAGTCAAAGGTAATACCTGCGCCTTAATACCATCAAGAATTATACTATTTTTCAGATAAAATTGGATAGAAAGTACGACGTATAAGTGGGTCATACAGCAATTCATTCAAGGTAACCCAATCATAAATTTCAGTGCCTCAGTCCAGTTTCTCTGAAAGTTTCAAATCACATATTTTATCGTAAGTAGACGAGATAACGATGCAGGTGCCCCAAAACGAAGTCAATGATAGAGCCAAGCTCCTAGATGACATATATGACTTTCACAATGTATATGGTACGGAGATAATGATGTCAATAATCAGTGACGACGGTATGGTTTTAAGTTTTGCATCGCCAATGTTGCAACAATTGTCACTAGAAATCCAAAATGACTTTCTTTTCCGCTCACAAATAGAGGGACAATATAAAGACAGCAGTTTGGGCATTCTGTTTTTGATTCAGTGGTTTCTGATTGGGTTCTTCATCACAGCTTTTCTAGGTTTAGCTTATACAAGCGAGATGAATTTTATGCCAATTCTCTTGAGTTTTGTGCCATTGAGCCTTATAGTCTTCATATGGTACCTCTTGAGGAATACTTTGGTAAAGAAGGTAGATGAAAATTTGGTGGAGCTTATGGAATCAGATACTTCACACGATACTGAAACAGCGATACAAAATCTTCTTGATAGAGCCCAAGAATTGAAGCATCACACAAGGTCTGAGATACTATTGGCACTTGTAGGTTCAAAGAGTCATGTGGTGACTTATGGATCCACACCTGGACTTCGAGCACTATTACGCAAGTACAAAGTCAAAAAAGTCATGGAAAAAAACAGAAAAAAACGCCTACTAGAAGCCCAGGGTATCACCGACGACTACCTCGCTGAAAATGCTGCTTTGTATTTTGCTTGGGCATTTAGTACTGGGTTTTTAGTGCTTGTGGTATTATGGAGTTTTTTGAGCTCAGCGACTAAAACTATGATAATTCCATCAGCGGCTATGTTGGGGATCTTTGCTGTGATCTCATTGGTCTATTACTTTCATATAAGAGCAGCGAACAAAAAAGATTGAAAGTAAACCATAATGAAGTAGAACAAATCGATGAATAACTGGTTAAGCTAAAAATCTTGTAAGTCAAGAAAAAAGTCTATTCAAAAAGTTATTCTTCATCAGCTTCACAGAAAGATCTCAGCCAGCTTAACACCTCAACTATACATCATTTCCACTTTCCCCTAAAGTTCATTTGCAACCACGCTTCCTATACACAAGAATCCCGGCCCGTAATACCGACACCCATTGCACCTGGCGTAAACACCAGCACGGTCCTGAGCCCGCCCCCGTTTTTCCCTGTTGTTATGACTTGCTCGATTAGTCGAACACAACTAGAGATTAAAGCTTTTTTTGTGTAAACCATAGCAAGGATTAATTGTAAGTACGGCACATACCACCAACTATCATGCATCTATACCTCGTCATATTCCATTTCTGGTCAATTATGAAATTATAAAGGTGTTGAGATTTGCATTAGAGCATTACCAAAATGGTAAAAGGCAATTTCCTATTAGGGAGTGTTGCACATTTCATGGCATAGACCAAGTTTGTCGAAAGTTTATGAGGGTCTTGGAGGCATCGCCGAGGCACCCAATCGATATAGACAGCTGTGGATTGAAGGAGGTTGATGGATAGATGGTGGTAAGGGGTTACGGAAAAAGGGGTAATTAAATGTGGGTGTCTTTAAGTTTATACTGGAACATTGACGTGGACTGGAAGTGATTGTGTCTTTGTTTCTGGTGTGACCACCATATTGTTGGTGATTCCAAATGTTCTGCTATAATGCAATCCAATTTTCCGTTCTCCTTTTCCCATTTTTCTTTTCATTTTCATAATACTAACTTAGATGTCTGACGTTACTGAATCCAAATTGGAGCCTGAAGAACAACTCGGATCCACTGCTGCTTCTAATCAGTTCAACACGTCGAGTGGAGCTCCTCCCGATGATGACGATGACGATGAACAAGGAGGAAAGCCTCAAAAGGAGAGAAGAAAATTGAAATCAAATTTATCCAAGACAAATCAAGGAGACACATTACGTTTTCGAAAAGAAAAGCAGGTATTATGAAAAAGGCCTACGAACTTTCGGTATTAACCGGTACTCAGGTATTGTTGTTGGTGGTGAGTGAAACTGGATTGGTGTACACTTTCACCACTCCCAAGTTGCAACCATTGGTAACTAAGAGTGAGGGTAAGAACTTGATTCAAGCTTGTCTCAATGCCCCAGAAGAAGGCCTTGGAGATGAACAAGGAGAGAATAGTGATGGAGGCTCGCAAGATCTGCCCGATGCTGCTCCAACGGGTAACGCCGGGGTACCTCAGGGTCACGCGCAACAGCACCCAGCTCAAGTGCACCATGCCCAACAGGTGCCTGGACAACAGCTTCCACCGGGAGCCCCGCTTCCCCATGGAATGCCATACCCAGGAGCTGGCCATCCACAAGGCGGTATCCCCATTCCTCCTCAGGGCTACAATGACCCTAATGTGTATCAACAGTATTTTGCTAACATGCAAAATGGCAATATGACCAACCAGCAACAATTCCAATAGCTGTATGTACTTTAAGAATGATGTTAGGTAACATTGACATTGTCACGGCGTAAACTCCAAATTTCTCAAACCGTATATGTCACTTTATGGTTACGCTGTGCATCTGCCACCCAGACACCACAAGTGAAGAACCCTTTCCCTGCACAAGGCGCGGTGGGTGCAGATTGCTGCATCTTTCCCCACAGATATGGTACAGGACACTCCGCGCCGAACGGTGAGGTTCTTTCAAGTATGCCACCAAAAACCAATAAATAGCCCAAATATTCTTTCTTCTCGTAACTAGTTCTTTCCCTATACATTTTTTTACGTCACTATCTCACTTTTGGCCGAAATTCCCCTTTTTGTTATCCAACCCAATTATCTCCTCATTCCCGCCTTGCTGCAATCTGGTGCGTGGATGCTGCACCGAGGGCTGACCTATCACCCCATGCAAACTGGACCCCCACATAATTTATACCCTGGTTTATTTCTTTGTAATTTCCTTAATAACTATTTGTGTCTATATCCCATCTAGAACTCTTGAAGACCGCTCAAAATGTCCAGAAGACTGTCAGCAGATTTCACTCCTTTTGCAGATCAATCTTGGGAACATAGAACAAGTTATGATGCCACAAATATATGGGCTCCTGTTGAAAATCCATGGACTATGAGTCCTCGTCGTCATCTGTATGGCGACGTGTACCCAATGCAAATCCATAACTTGCAACATCCACAACAAATGGTTCCAAATTATCAGCAGCAACCGCAAGGGTTTCAACAAGGCGGCCTCCAGAGCCTTGGACTGAGTCTTCCAGAAGGCCCAAACCAGGTCCGTGGTCTTCAGTTGATGACCGGACAGTTGCAATTGAATCTCCCGAGCCAACAAAATCAAAGTGTGCAGAATCCCCCAAACTTACAAGCCACCCAATTTCAAAATCCCCATAATTATCATTTACAAAACCATAATGTCCAACCTGTGGCTCCGAGCTTGACAAATCACCAGAGTGTTCCCAGTGTTCCCAGTGCTCACAAAGGCTCACACAAGGACTCCGATTTGATGGCAAAACTTGCAATGGTCGATGACTACTTTATGGTGGATCACCACCAGCGAGTGCAAGTCACGGTAGACCTTTTAAACAAACGTTTTTTCCAGGAAGAACAGTTCCTCTCCGACGCCTACCAGCTCCCCAAGTTTCCCATCGAACACAATCTTCGAACTCAGCAGTTGATACTTGTTGCTTTCAAAGCGGGCCGCATCGATGTGTTTTACTTGCCGTCCGATGTTGCCTCGATCAATGTGGGTGATATTGTGATCGTGGAGGCTGATAGGGGCCATGATCTTGGCAAGGTGGTCAAGAAGGATATTTCTATTGACGAGGCTCGTCTACTCAAATTGTTGCAATTTCAAGAACAGCAATCTGCACTTTCAGATCATGATATGAACAGTATTCTGGTCAAGAATTTGCACCACCACAGTCCTGGTCAGCAACAAAACCAGACTCCACATACGCTTCATTTCCCTAAACCAGTGATTGGGTTAGCCCAACAAAGCGAAATTCTCCAAATCTTAAACAAGAAACAAGATGAAGAAAAAGCTTGTCGTCTTTGTCTCGCCAAAATCGCCAATACCACCGCGGGCCACTCGTCGGGACTCGGTAACGTCAACACTTCCGATCTCCTTCAGATGGCATTGGTGGATGCAGAATATCAATATGACCGCAAGAAGTTGATCTTCTACTACTCTACAACCAAAAGAATTGATTTCCGCGACTTGGTAAGAGAGCTCTTTAGAATCTATAAAACACGGATCTGGATGTGTGCTGTGATTGGGCACCCCTACGCCAACCAACCAACTACAAAAAAGAGCCCTCTCTCGACAAGTCCATTGATGGCTTCAGCATCACTGTTCCTGGCCCCAAGAGCTCTGAATCTACACGGCCAACAAGCCAAGGAAAGACACAACAGTTGGTCATATCCTACACCCGAATTTCCCGCTACAAACTCGGGATTTGGACAGTACAATTCGCAGCCAAGCCCACAGATGAACACCCATGTTCCGCGGCGGTTTCCGCGCCAGGATCACGACAGGTCAAAATCGAACGCTGAGTCTTTCGTTTTAAAGTCACTCGTTGATTCAATCAACCACTAGCCGCAGGCGGCATCAAAGTAGACGGCAAAGTATATAGAGGATGTTATTAAAATAGACGGTTTTTCAATACCCCAAGGTACGTTCCGAGGCACGGTTCGGGACCGGTACCGGAGCCGTTTCCGGCATGCGCAATCATTACTGCTTACAAACACACGGGGTCATTATTACGTAAGCACCGATCACAAAAGGTCACATTATATCACGACAACGCCACATCATGCATCAAGTGTGGTATATATGTTCTTGAAATCTTTGCATAATTGACGATATAAACTCAAATTTTAAATGTCATTGAAGGTGGTCAAGTTGGATCTGTTTGCCTAATCTAGGCATTAATCAGCAAGGGCGTGCATCCCAACACCAATGATTCATGAGAAAGAAAAAAAAAATTAATTACTCAGAGTCAATTGCGTTCAAACTATTTCCCTTAAAAACGATTTCTTTGGCTTCAAACATCGAATAAAAATGAATTTCGAAGCTTCTGATTACCTTAATGACTTGAATGTCGATTTTGGGAACGTTTCTCCCACACTTTCGTCAAATACCTCCACGTCGCCAAACGACTTGTACTTATTTTCTCAATCCGAATTTTTAGACTTAGATGTCTTTGCTAGAGATTCAGCTGCTCCCGCTAAGGATGTTGCCGTAAAGCTCGAAGAACGTCCAGAGCCATTGGGAGTGTATGGTGAAGACAACGAGCAAGATATGGGACCTAACTCTAACTCCAGCGACATGAAACGTAAAAGAAATACGGCCGCTTCAGCTAGATTTAGAATCAAGAAGAAGATGAAGGAGCAACAAATGATCCAACAGAGCAAGGATTTACAGGAAAAGGTACAAGCTTTGGAGAAAAAATTAAAGACGGTAGAAATGGAGAACAAATGTTTGAAGAGCTTAATTGCTCAGCAAAACGAAAAACGCAATAGCGATTGGTTGGAACAAATAAAGAAGCGTTCTATCATGGATGCCTCTTCCACGCCGTTCCAGTACACCAACTAGAACCTACAACTAACGAACTTTACTCTGATACCCACTCCAATCCAACTTTCGGCTGGGTTCAGAGTTCATCCACAGTGATCCAACTCACTGGGATATTGACGACTGACGAACTACAATCACTATAAAACTAGAAACGCTTTTGCCTTTTCAATTCTTCAACACGAAAATGCCCGTCATTGCAATCCGTGGCTTCGATTTCCAACAAATCGGTGACATGGATTGTTCTTATACATAATATACCGTATCAAACGTGCCAGTAGCCAGCTGTTAGTGTAGTTTTGTCTCTCTATCTCGTATATTTGCATTCTATTGTAAAATTGATAATGGGTTGTTTGCACTTAATTTCCGCGCCAAAACCAATATTGTGGTGGTCAACTTTATCATTTAATTCAACGTCACCACCTTTAATAACGTCCATTTGCACCCCTCAGACCATCAAATACGGGATATAAGTACCTGTAATCCACATAAAAGACGAATACGGACCTCTAGTGGTCACATTTAAGGGTTTTATACTCTCATTTACAACATCGACTTCCATCGACGCTTATCACTGATCCAACAAAACACCACTCAAAAGCCTTCCAGCCCTCAAATTCGTCGACATTTCTCGTGTAACGATGTCAGCGCTACTGTCTGACCAATATGAGCTTTCAAAGCGAGATTTGGACCGTTCTGTGTCTCCTCTTGAAGCGTCCAATCTCAACAACTCCGTGTACGATCTGGTAAGAGAACAAATGATGGAAAGTTCTAGTATGGATGGGTTCCAGGAGCAAATAGATTTGCGAATTGCTTCGTCTGATAACCCAGCGGCGGTTATGGAGTTGGATATGGATGGAAATGTGCGCTATCTTAGCAAAAACTGGGAGACGATTGTAGGGACAAATATCAAAAAAATCATCCACAGGTCAGTTTCAAGATTATAATAGGTGTTTCTGATGAGGATTTGAAGATATTCAACAATGCAATTCATCATATGGTACAGGATGATGGAAGTTACAAGGTCAAATTTGTCACGGCGACGAATGATAGAACCACGGTATCGGACTCAGGAGGAAAGGTGACACCTACAAATTCACTCAACGAATTGGTGGACGAGTCGGAGTTGCAGGTTCCTGAATCTGAGAGTATCAAGTACGATGCAAATGACAGTGACGACAATTACCCCAGTTCGCTTAGTTCGCAGCTTTCTAACAATGGTGATATCATTGAATTGGAAGCACAAGGCATATTAATCCACGATCCCACAACCAAGCTACCCAGCCACTCAATCTGGACAATCAAGCCATTCATACATGTGGATGTTGAATTGACTATTCCTTCAAAACTAAGCAATATGCTAGGATTCGGCTCAGAAATACTCGAAGGGTATCTTTCCAACTTACAAGAACTAGGCATTATCGATGAAGATTCCGTGCCGCAACCCAAGCTTGTTCTCTGTCGAATATGCGAGCAGAATATACCCGCTTGGTTTATCGAGCGCCATAGCGATTTGTGTATTGTGGAACATCGGTTTTCTGAAGAGCTTCAAACATGCCATGAATTAGTTGCTGAGCAACGCAATCTCATTTTACGCATCTCAGACTCGCTATGGATCCAGCTGCAAGGCACCTCCTTGACTGTCCCTTCTTCATCCAGTTCAACTAGCTCCCTAAGTCTGACCAGCTCGACTTCTTCCCTCATAAACAACTACAAAGGTATTCGACTACCAATGCCCTCGTCTGACACCTCGTCTCCCAAGTTGGCAAATCAGGCTCTTCCGGGGGTGATGCTTAATCCATCTCCTCTTGGGGGTCCAGTAACTAATTCCAGACCCAGAAGCACAGCTCACCGCCGATTTCCATTTGGAATTCTTCAACGACTTCTCGACCTATGCGATGAAGTTATGCTCATAAATCCAGCCGACTCCGACGATTCTGGCCAGTACCAATTTTCTCCCAGTACAAAAGAGGCAATGTCACAAGTGGAACGATGGAAAACAATTGAAACTACAGACCCTGCTCTAAGGGCAATGGTTGAAGATACACAGCAGTTAGCCAGTGATAAAATCGAAACAGCCACTCGGTTTTTGTCGATGCTCCAGTATTCACAAAAGATCAAGACTGAGGTTGACCAGCTAGTTCTTGCCGTGGTTCACGAAACAGTGACGAGGATTCGTGAGCAAACTATGGAAAACGAAAAGAGAGAACCAATCATGGGAATGCTTAAAAGGGAGAACGAGAAAAGCGTTACACCTCCTGTGGATCAGGAAAGCGCACAGCCAGACAATCTTGAAGTTCAAAAGGCTCAATCTCTCGCCTCACCAACAATACATTCTCCTCAACCAGCTCGTACTTTGAGCCCGACTTATTTGGTTCAAGGTGAAAACCAGTCGAGGACCTCTATAACACCCCACGATATCTTACTACGCAGTCACAGTCAGCATGCTTCTGCCGCATCGCTTCTTTCACAGAATGTGTCTCCTAATAATTCTGGCGAAAATATCGCTGAGGTACTCAACGATCTCGATCTAAGCAAGAAATCGTCATTGTCGAATAGCTCTTCGTTTTGCTCACCACGAAGGCATCTTTCTCCAGCTCCATATCTCGAGAAAGGCAGTTTGTCTCTGCTCAAAAAACACCAATTCACTTCCGCACACAAACCCGCCTTCGCCTATGATTGAAGCCAACCACAGCGGAGAACCTGAGCTTCTTGGCACTCCAATCTCTACAAACTCGAACGAAAAACGCAAATCAGATTCTTCTGGCATCACAAATTTGCATCTCAATATCAACCCAAGAATGGCATCGATGAAACCACCACTCTCACTGCTCCTTGTTTCTGACTCCGACAGGAAAATCGAGCAGTGGCCAGATAAAGGACTACGAAGTGCTCAAGGCTATAAGTAAGGGAGCCTTTGGATCAGTTTTCTTGGCCAAAAGGAAACTTACAGGCGACTATGTTGCTATCAAGTGCCTCAAAAAGCGAGATATGATTGCAAAAAATCAAGTTTTGAACGTTCGCTCTGAAAGAGCGGTGATGATGAAGCAGGCAGATTCACCCTACGTTGCTCAGTTGTACAGCTCGTTTCAAACTAAGGACTATCTCTACTTGGTAATGGAGTATCTTAATGGAGGAGACTGCGCAACCTTGCTCAAGATGTTGGGAACATTGGGCAACGAATGGGCCAGAAGATACATCGCAGAGGTGGTAGTTGGTGTTAATGATCTTCATGAGCGTGGAATCATTCATCGTGATTTAAAGCCAGACAATCTATTAATTGACTCCAAGGGTCACCTCAAGTTGACCGACTTTGGTCTTTCTCAAATGGGGGTGGTAGGCAGGATGACACGATCGCATAGAAAGAGCAGCACTTCGGAGCAAGGTATTGAGCTATTCCGTCGAAGCTTACAGCAAGGAAACCAGAGTCCTTTGGCAAATGTCATAGGGCTTGGACTCGGTAGTGATGACTCGCCAGGTTCAGCACACTCTACACCTAACGAAGGCAGTTCTGGGAACCACAAAAGAGTGTCGTCAGTAACTCCATTTTCGTTGTCACCAGCTCTTGACTCATCTAGAGACTCGAAAAGTTTTTCCAATACTAGTGAAGGAGGCTTCAGATTGAGACGTGGAAGGTCTGGGTCGAGATCAGGCTCTATAACCGGTTTAGATTCACCATTGGTTCGACCATCAACTCACAAGGACGGTTCTGATATGTCTTTTCCCTTCGACGATGATGATTATGGATCGAGTCCATCGACCAATATAGCACTTCCAACGTCGTATGCGCTATACGACCCCACTGAAGACAAGGAGCTCAAACATTTCGTGGGGACCCCGGATTACCTTGCACCAGAAACTATCGAAGGAATAGGACAAAGTGAAGCATCTGATTGGTGGTCTCTTGGATGTATCTTGTTTGAATTCATATATGGATACCCACCTTTCCACGCAGACACACCCGATGAAGTCTTCAAGAGAATCTTGGCGTGTAATATTGACTGGCCTCCTTTAAGCCCAGAAGAAGACAGAGAAGTGTGTCCTCCTTCAGCGAAAGATTTAATTATTCAACTTCTTACGCTCGACCCCGAAAAGCGATTAGGATCCGATGGTGCCCAAGAGATCAAAACCATCCTTATTTCAGAGGGATCAACTGGGACACATTATTCGAGGAGATACCCTCGTTTATCCCTCAATGTTGAAGACCCCGAGTCTACAGACTACTTTGATTCCAGGGGTGCCGATATTTCTCACTTCCCCAAAGATGAAGACGAGGAGGACGGTGAATATTATCACGGACAACACCAGCTTTCACCTCCATTGAGCGCACCTCTTGCGGAGCCGTATGGATCGAGTATAGCTGGTTCTGGCACCCGTGAAAGAAGAAGCAGCAAATTGGCAGACCCTAGTGAATTTGGTTCGTTCCATTTCCGAAACTTGTCTGTTTTAGAGAAAGCCAATAAGGATGTCATAAACAGACTCAAGTCTGAGCATTTAGAGCACCGAGGCAGTTTCTCGTCTTCGTCATCTGATTCCACTCCATTAGGTCGTCCCAGAGGTTTATCACTTTCCAATAATTCTGGTGGTTCCTCTGGAAGTCCTTTCAAGCGACCATTGTCACCTGGAGCATTCTTGGCTCAGCGAGTACCATCGCCTCTGAAGACAGAACAGAGCCCAGCTACCACTCCGTCGTCACAGAATTTCAAACACGAACGAATGGGTTCGGCAGTTAGTGCCTATTCCAGTGGTGACGAATACCCATTCGAAACTTTCAAGACTTCTGTGATTCCAAGCGAGAAAGCGAAAACGGGCCATCGCCATTCGTTGACTAAACAAGTGTTCACTAAGTCTGTCAGTGAGTTTTCTCCCTCTAGCTCCGACACAGAAGACTCGATATCTTCTGCTCTTTTGCGAGTCAGAAAACGAAGAGAAAGCTCAAGGAAACCCAGCGCTACCGGCAGCTTGTTCTCACGCAATAGCAGCTCTGATATTCGAGCTCAGCAGCGTGAAATTGACGTCCTTTATTGCGAGCCAATTCCCATCGTTCGCCATACTATTTCCAAGTTTTTGGAAGAGTTGGGCTGCATTGTGGTTTCTGTGAGCGATGGAGACGAGCTCATTCGCAGAGCCACAAGCCAGGTGAAGTTTGATATTATCTTTACGGCTCTTAAAATACCAAAGGTAGATGCCATGGATGCCGTGAAATTGATCAAATATACCAGCGGTGTCAACTCCAATACACCATTGGTGGCCATAACTGGCTACGCAAAAGATGCCCACCAATCTGGAATGTTTGCCGAGGTGCTCGAGAAGCCTCTTGATCGAGGCCAATTGCGTCTGGTGATTTACAGATTGAGCGTCGACGCCAATGCCGTCGAGTCAGATAGAGAGGAAGATGCAGAATAGGAACTCAAGAAGTAGATTTACAGAGTAATGAGTCGAATCTATGTGTCTATTCTTTAATTTTTGTAGCCTCGGTGGCCACTGGCCCAGAGGAAGGATCTTCAGTCACAGGTTTGTTCTCGTTGATGAAATCTTTGACATCATCTTTACTTTTCAAGTAGTGCTTTTTATACCATTTCAACTGAGCAATGCTCTCTAATATGTCGGATTTGGCAGTATGGTTACCATCTTTCTTGGGGAAAAGCTTCATAAGTTCAGGATTATGTCGATGCCCAATTTCCATGATAGTAGAGACATCAATTAAACGATAATGCAAGTAGTCGATTACGCGAGGAAATTCACGGTTCATGAAAAATTTGTCCATGTGGATGGAGTTTCCTGCCATTATTCCCTTATTGGGTTCCACAAACCTCTTGATGTATTCTAGAAGCTCATCTTGTACCTTTTCAAGTGTGCGATCGGTATTTTCCAAAACTTTGGCTGTGAGTCCCGACTTTCCATGCTGGTCTACGCACCATTCATTCATGCTATCCAAGACCTCTTTGGGATAATAGATGGTAGATTCATAACCTTGGGAGTCGATGATGTTCATGTGACCATCGGTAATGATGCAACATATCTCGATAATGTGATCCTCGTAAACATTAAGTCCGGTCATCTCACAGTCTATCCACACCAATGGCTTCCACACCTTGGGTTTGGCCTTCAAAAATGTTTGTGTCGCTTGAAGTGAAGTTTCTTGTTCGGGCTTCGTTTCACCATTTTCGAGCTTGGGCTTTTTGTTCGTAGTATCGGTAACAGAAAGCTTGCGTGTAGTCATTGTAAAAGGTATGGAGCAGGATATGCGGTTCTGGATCGTGAGATGGCTTATTCGAGATACGTGGGTGTTAAGGCTCGATAGCGCTCTTCTCATCAACTAAAAATTCAAACCTGGCGAAAATTCGCAACTAACGAAAAACCCCACAAAATGGAGCAATCAACACTTGACAAGTTCTACTTGTGGTACTTTCTCGTCCACATTCCCATCACGTTGCTTGTGGATGCTAGTCTAGTTATTCCTCGCGAATACCTTCCGTCGATCTCGCTCAAGTTAATAGAGCTTCATATCAGTACCAACAAGGACTTTCTCTTGGTGCAATTACCACTTTGGCTCCAGGCGTTTGGAGCAGTCGAACTATTCTTCCAGCTTCCACTTTTTGTAATTGGTGCTTACCACTTGTATATCAAGTCCAGATCGATATATCCGTACATGTTATTGTATGGATTCAATGCCAGTTTCACCACAGCAATCTGTATAGTTCATGTGTTTTATGAGGGTCACACTTATGGGCTTCTGGAGGCTCAGGTGAAGCAATTGATACTTGTGTATGTTCCCTATTTTGCCATACCCTTTCTTATGATGGTGGATTATTTGAACAGAATTCTGGCCATAGTTGGCGTGAGAGAGGAAGTGATCGTGATCACAGAAGAAATTGATAGCAAGAAGCTAGAGTGAGCAGAGAAGTATTTGCAAATAAGCATATCTGCAATAAGTAGCAATAGTAGCAATAAGTAGCAATAGTAGCAATAATTAGCAATACTCGCAATAGTAGCAAATCGAGTATATTCATCTAGTTGTACTTCTCAATCAATTCCTTGGCAAACGAAATGTATTCTGCCTCGGCATCCTCTTGCGAGGTTCCCTCGTTTTCCTTCCACGCACTCCACTTGGCCTTGGCTTCAAAAGAGAAAGCTGAAGGTTGAGCGGTGTCGTTGTCTCCAACGGTGGCTTGCTTGTACAATCCGTACAACTTTAACAATTCCTGGTTTCCAGGACGTTTGGAGAGGTTCTGCACCTTGGCAGCCTAGGGTTAGCAGATGGTGATCACAATTGACAAGTAAAACTTACAATATCGGTAAATTCTTGGGATGGCATGTGTGAGGATTGAAAGTGTGCCAGCGAATCGATATTACGCGGTAGACTGCAGGGTACGGCTGGGGTAGGGGCCGAAAGTTACGCACCAGGACAACTGTGGCGTAAATCTCATACCTGCTTGGGTCGGTCGTTTGGGCCCATTCAAAACGGGAAAAAAGTGTCGTTGAAAATCGGGAAAAAGGTCAATTGCAATCAGATTGGCCTCAATTACACAAATGTTAAATTTGGAGGGTAAATTCGAATTCTAGCATGCAATATCGTCACCGATCTATTTGATCGTATTTTGCAGATGGCACCCAGACACCAGAACATTCCAATTTGCACCATAATTGCTCATAGTGATTTCCCAAAATCTGGTGCGCTGCGCCATTTGTAGTCATCAACTCTCATTTTACACCGCTTACCTCAGCGCGTTTACCGTTTTCGATGACTTCGTAAACGCCGTGCTCAGGGCTCGCATCTGGGGTAACGTAAGCGGAACCGTAAACGGTACATTCTCTGGAAGCTTCGCCTATCACTGACAAAGCACCAGCCGCATGGAACCGTCGGACCCGTCGGCGTTACCGCATTCGGTACGGAAAACGCGACTTACCGGCCGTACGCCGCTTATGTAAGCGCGTTTTTGCCAACACGGCTCCAACGGATCTAACTTTTTCCGTATTATCTCCGTAGAATTTTTGTAAGCTGCATAATTTATATATAATTGGGAGGCGCTGGCGTTTTTTCCTCTCAATCATGGTGTGTCCAAATAAACAGTGGTCGCTTCAATACGACGAAATCTTGGGACAGTACTACTACATAAATACTCGTGATAACTCAATGCTGTTTGATTTACCATGTGAGGTTCATTATACTCCGGACCAAAGAAAGGCAAAAAATATCTTGGGAAATTTCCGCAAAAAGTCCGCCAGTGATCCTTGTGTAAGAACCACATCGGTAGCATCGTCGGCATCGTCGGCGTCCAGAAAGAAGTCGATATTATCCAGAATAGGTTCGGCGCTTTCTCGGTCTTCTCATTCATCTCCATCTGCATCATCACAATCATCACAATCATTGCAATCGGTTAACTCACAACCCGAACTGATTCAAGTATCTTCACAACAACCTACATACACACAAACATCCGCATCGGAGTCGCTGGACTTCACCACCGAGAATTTTGCAGCCATGGGTGGCTTTGAAGATGAGTACCTTCTTTTCAATCCTTCCAACTTGCGGAATTTTGCCGGTACTTCGGGAGGATACAATTCGGAAGAAGAACAGTCTATTAGCTCGGAGTCGGTCAACACGTATTACTCCGAGTTGGATAACAATGATTTCTATTACGACTACCCCGAATCTATTTTTAGCGAGGCAGGTCCAGCCGACTATGATAAAGAGAAAGAACGCGAGGAGCTTCGCCTCCAATTTATGAACGAGCTTGAGATTTAGCTATCATGTAAATATTTTATGCATTACGTTTAGATACTGGTAACCACTCCCAAATCTACATCCACCTGTTTAATCAATTGGTCCATCACTCCCAACACTCGGTAAGTGGACTTTTCAATCTTGGCTTCGTTTTTGGACTTTTCATCCATTCGCTCCTGGTAGCTCAATTGAGCATCAACGAGAGCTTTCTTGTTCTCCTCTTGAACCACATCTTGATAAAAGACTCTGGTGGCAGTCTTGAACCGTGAAAACGGATCTCCACCATCCGGATTATTTTCCACCACTTTTCGAAGTTGTGACGATTTGATCTCTGCCTTTCGAATATTCTTTTGGTTTAATCTTCTATTTCTTTCGTTCACTTTCGACATGGTGTTTAAAGATTCTGAGGTATTACTGGTGTTGGTTTGCGACGCCAAAGTATTTTCCAATGCCGTCAATTTTGCCTGAAGTGACTCGGCTTTGGATGTGTTTCCCTCCTGCTTGGCAATCTTAAGAAGATCGAGCAACTTTGACTTTTCGAAAACGGCGTTGTACCCACCAACATTAGCCTGCAATTTTTGCTTTCTTTCAATCATCTCATTAACGTCTTTGTCGGAAAGACCTCTCGTCGTCAAGTGTTGCAACAGTTCGTGCTTTTCGTTAACGTCATCAACATAAGGCAACTCTTCGCCAGTTTTTTCCAACTCAATTTTGTACCGGTCGAGTTCCTGAGGCGAAATGGGAGAATCTGAAAAACCGTCAATGGGAATTCTTTGGTTTGGTTTTTGTTCTGGGTCACAGTCAAGTACAAGTCGATCTTGGAGCCTGCAACAGAGTATGGTTTCTGCGGTATGCTCTTCACATCATCGATACGCACCATCCTGTACAACGGCTGTCTGGTGGCACGATCTACACCCACATTGACTTTTGTAAAGCAGTCCAAAATGGTCTCGTTGAAGCCGTTGTAGTAACAGTATTTGGTGAGCATACTTCTACCCACAACGATCTTATTGATGTCGTCCAACGAGGCACGAACATAACTTCGAGGCGCAAATTTCGAGCGGCCCGAGCCCCATTTGACCTCTTCTTCGTCGTCATAATCGTCCTCGTAGCCTCCAAGATCGGCTATTTCGTCGTCCAAGTTGTCGTCTTCGTCTTCTTCTTCTTCTTCGTCGTCGTCAAAATCACCATCCATCCGACGCTGCTTTTGTTCACGTTGTTTCCGCAATTCACTCAACTTGTCCAGTTTGGAAGTGGTTTTAGCCGACGTCTTGTTTCTCTTACTGACCTCGTGGCCCTCGGAGAGTCCTGGGCCGCTTGCTGCTTCATTCTTTGTTGCAAGTAAATCTTCTCGTTGTAACTTTCCATCTCTTGCGATCTTTCGAACAAGATTTCTTCTCGCTTCATTTCGTCCATATTCAACAAGTTCTCCTGTCTTGCTCGTCTCGGTACTTGCCCTCCAACGGGTACGGATTGACCAAGTCGGCGGTGGCGGTGGCATCGTCATTTTCCGCAAGATTGTCATCGTCGTCATCAAAGTCCAAATCGCTTTCATCGAGCTTTTTGCGCTTCTTGAGTCTGGTTTCTTCAACGGGACATCGGAATCGACGTCAGAGCCGTCGGAACCAGCGCCGGCAAGTGCCAACAAGTCGTCGTCCAAATCAGACATTGTGGTGAAAGATGAAATGTTCGCGCAGTGCGAAATTAGTGACGAGCTAAGGGGAGGGGAGGAGATGGGTGAGTGAAAAGAAAGGAGTTTGGGGAAAAGGGGTGAAAGTTATATGAAGAGAAAGCGAACGGTCACAAGAGACACAGATTCTGTCAGTTTGGTGAAAAGTGAAAAATTACGTTTTCCACATTTGGCTGCAACTGCCTGTTCCATCGATTCAATAAACCAAACCAAAAGAAAAATAGCCAAGAACCCTTCTACACCCTTCTCTATTACCCTACTACCCTTCTACACCACCCCACACCACCCACATCATCCCACACCATTCTGCTTCATCTCCCCTAATTATGCTTCCCCCTGCCTTCTGCCCCCCGCCGTGATCCTGCGCAGGTTATGCGCGGCTCCGCACCGTCCAATGAATTTCTTCACCACATATATGTTATGGATATAAGTTTGTTGGTGAATCCAGATGACGACGGACACCTCCATTCTTCGAGATGTGACCGTCCCAATATACGCCGACGAAGCTTGAGCCGAGAAAATCCGCAAAAGGTGCGCAAAGTTTCCATCGATAGCGACTCCGACAGTTTCCACCAAGGTTTACCGATGAGCTTGCCACGAAGATTACCGACCCCACTGGGTTTACCGACCTTACCATTGAATTTAGTGAGCCCACTGGGATTATCGAGCTCTTCGAGCCTACCACTGAGCTTGCTGAGTTTGCTGAGTCTTTCTCTGTCCAGACGCAATACTGTCACCTCCATAACCTCGCTCAGCTCCCACGACGAAGAATCTCCTCCTCCTTTCAAGGTGCCCACGAGCTACGAAACGTTCATTGAAGCCCTCAGGACAAACCGCAGGTATCCCCTTCATCTCGATAAGGTATCTTTTACCGACCATAGTATCAGCTCTCACGATCGCAACGATATAGTGAAGGCTCTCCACGATAAGTATGTGCAGCCACTTTTAGCCATTACCGGCTATAAATGGGTCCGCAAAGACGGTCCCGGCAAGAAACAAGGACTCAAGACATTCACTGTTAAATACGTTTGTTCACAGCAAAAACCACCACGACCCAATGGCAGGTGCCGTCAATTGAGCCATCCACTAAAAGAATTCAATTGTGATTCTTGCTACTGTATCAAATACCACCAGTCTTCCGCTACCATAGACATTGCCTACCACCACCATTGCCACCTGCCATACAAGTTTCTTCCCGAAAAAGTCAAGACATACATCAGCGAACGGCTCGATATGAGAGCCCAGGACATATACCATGAAATACTAAACCACCCAAAATTTACCGACGTTAACCATCTCATATACTTTACCAAGGTGCAAAGCTACTGGTCCAAAGAAAGGATAAAAAGACGAGACGAAACCACCAAACAGGCGTTCAAGCGATTTTTGGAAAATTAACGAACTAATACAACCTAATTATCTTCCATTACAATAAACTCTCGCTTTATTCTACATCTTCTCACTTGCTCTTATTATTGACTAAGTCATAAGTATACACTCCCCTTCACTTTCTAGCCTTGCCAGCCTCCTTTGCTTGTTGGTCCTTCAACACTCTCTTGACGATCTTTTGTTCCTCAATCAAAAATGCTCTCACAACTCTCTCCTTGACACAGTTGGCACATCTGGATCCACCGTATGCTCTTTGGACGGTCTTGTGGGTCTTAGAAACTTGAGCGTATTGTCTTGGTCTCAAAGTGGAGATACCTTGCAAAGCATCACCACAGTCACCACACTTTGGTCTCGAGGCTTGTTTCTTGACGTGTTGAGCAACGAGCTTTCCACCAGGGTCTTGACCACCTTGATCTTGTTGGATCTGGTGTTGTAAGGGTTTCTTCTTCTGTAGGTTACTCTTTGAGCCATGTCTACCAAAATAACTACCGTTGGTGAAACTGAAAAAACTTGTGCGACATGCCGCGAGGGCAGAGCCCACATCACGTGCAAGTCACATGACATGGTTGGCTACACTTTAGATACTAGTGATCCATTAGTTATATGAATTATGTAGATTAACGCAATCTTCTGGCCTCACGCTCAGACTCCATCAAGCACAAGATGTCGTTTTCTCTGACGGGACCCTTGACGTTTCTGACAATGGTTCTAGAAGTGTCTTCCAAGAACTCAACTCTCACTTGGGTGACACCACCTCTGGAGCCGGTTCTGCCCAAGACCTTAATGACTTTAGCCAAAGTTACTGGAGTTTTGGTATCCTGTGTTAGAAGGTTCATCAAGTAGGTTTTGGATGCAAAAGTGGCGATTAAATCATTTGAAAAAGTCAATGTGAAGGATCACCAATAACGAAAAATCAGCAGCGTAAAGCCGTAGCAAACAGTCTTCAATTTCTCTATGATCTGACTTATCAAAACGTAATTATCCGTGGATTATCTGTGGATTATCTGTCAATTATCTGTCAATTTGACTTCGTTTGTTCTGGCCAAAGCGCTCAAATTTTATAATTTCTCATTTCTTTTCCAACTCAAATCTCCAGTATCATCGCTGCACCTCTATTTAGCACCACAGCCTCGTTATCCTGATACATACCATCTTATTCTGTTGTAATGAAAATGCACCAACTGATTTTTTCACAGCGAAAAGTCGTGCACTGTCGTGTTCCTACCGAGCGTCTTTCTGGTGCACCGCGCTGCCGTCGGGATAAAAGCGGTTCTCCGTCGCCGCGGCGGAAACGGACATAAGCCATGCCGCAGCCTCTTTTATTGATAGTGGCAAAAAACTACTGTTGCTTCTTCCGCATATAAATCCTCGACTTTTTTCCGCACCTGCAATGGCTACCGAGACTGTACAGACCGAGCCGGTAACTAGTGATGCGATGAGCACTGGAACTGTGGTTATTGAAGAGCCTTCTAGACCCCATTACACGTGGAAAAAATCATTTAATGACTGGCTCAGTCAAACATGGAGTAGTCAGTATTCTGACGAAAAGGTTGAAAGCGAGTTACTTTCATGTTTACCGTTTTTTCCCGACGGAGATGCTACCAGAAGAGCCAAAATCATAAATACTGACATTGGAAACGGCAATTACATCCATGAGTTTTTCATTGAAAACACACAAAAACCCAAGAAACCAGACCAGGTTCGCGATATCGTGCTCGTACACGGCTATGCGGCATCGCTTGGTTTATTTATAGACAATTTTGACGATCTTTCCTCGATTCCTGGCATCAAAATTCATGCCATTGATTTGCTTGGTTTTGGGTTTTCTTCACGCCCTCACTTTCCCAAATTTCCTAGTGAAACAGAAAAGGATATTCACAAGGTGGAGGATTGGTTCATTGACTCGTTCGAACAGTGGAGACTCAAGAGAAACCTCGACCGGTTCACATTAATTGGCCACTCATTTGGTGGATATTTGAGTTGCGCGTATGCCCTCAAGTATAACAAGCCCACACAAGCAGGCCCCAATGTTCTCGATAAGCTTGTGCTAGTCAGTCCTGTGGGTGTCGAGCGCAGCCGTCATTCTTTGTTTAACAACATCAAAGACGACGGTAAGCAAAATGATGTGGACATTCAAAAGGAAATTAAACAAAACCAAGAAGAGGTTGTTTCTCAAGACGCAGACACCTCTACCGACGAAAACAGGTACCCGACATGGCTCCTGTACATGTGGAAGAGAAACTACTCACTCTTCCTGATAATCCGTGTAGCTGGTCCAGCGAAATCAAAGTGGATTTCGGGATGGACGACGAGGCGGTTTGCTCATAAATACAGGGAGAATCCAGTCTTCTTCCAGAATATGCATAATTACATTTACAGAGTGTTCAATGGAAAAGGTTCCGGTGAGTACGCTTTGACGAGGGTGCTTGGAGTCGGAGCATTGGCCAAGCTTCCACTCATAGACCGGTGCCCAGAAAAATTTGCAGCTATGAACTTGCCAACTTATTGGGTTTACGGCGATAAAGATTGGATGAATGAGAAGGCAGGATTAGAAATGACAAAAGATATCAACCGTTTGGCCGGCAAAAAATTGGCCCATTATGACATTATTTCCAACGCGGGCCATCATGTTTACTTGGACAATCCTCCATCGTTTGCCCATAATCTCTTCAAGTTTCTTGAGATGTAAATTATTTAATAGATCAATCCATACACCAGGTAGTCTTATCAAATTTTCGATGTCACCGCGAATTTTATTCTCACGATCAGTCATGTCTGACGATGCATTTATTGATGCGTTCAGTCGCATTGGATTAACCGATAAAAAGACGAAAGAGATCATCAAGAACAAAAAGGTTTCAAAGTCTTTGTTTGACATCATCAACGAAGCCCCCAAGCCCGATTCCACTTATGATGACAAAACCATCTCATTATTGCATGCTTTGGCAGTCGAATGTAAAGGTGCTGATGTTCCCAATCGCCATCTTGTGACCAAAGCCATTGTAGACGGGAGGTTGAAGTCGAACTTACAAGTTTCTGAAGCCTACAAATACGTAAACAGCCATCCTGATGCCAACAAATCCGACATGGAAAAACACTCAGGTGTCGGTGTTGAGGTCACGGAAGATGATGTTAGAAAGCACATTGGCAATTACATTAACGAGAACAAGCAGCAGATAGAGGCAAAGAGATATGCTGGTGTTCCGGCACTTTTAGGCGAAGTGAAGAAGATTCCCGAGTTGAAGTGGGCCGCACCTCAATTGTTCAAGCCCATTATAGATGAATTAGTGTTGGCTCTTTTGGGTCCCAAGGACGAGAGAGATGTAGTCAAGAAGGAGAAAAGAAGAAGGAAAAAGCACCGGCTCAAAAAGAGAAAACTGAACCAGTGAGGTCGATGTTCTCCGAAGGATTTCTTGGAGATTTACACAAACCAGGTGAAAATCCTCAAATGTACCCTGAATTAATGAAGGAGCACTTGAAGTTTACGGGCGGTAAAGTGTTCACTCGTTTCCCTCCCGAGCCTAACGGGTACCTTCACATCGGCCATTCCAAAGCCATCATGGTGAACTTTGGATACGCCAAGTATCACGGAGGAAACTGCTACTTGCGGTTTGACGATACCAACCCTGAAGCCGAGGAGGAGGTTTATTTCAACTCCATTCGCGACATAATCGACTGGTTGGGATTCGAACCATGGAAAGTCACCTATTCGTCTGACTACTTTGACGAGTTGTATGAGTTGGCAGAAAAATTAATTAACATTGGAAAGGGATATGTCTGTCACTGTACTGCAGAAGAAGTCAAGGCTCAACGTGGAATGAAGCCTGATGGTACACTTGGTGGAGAGCGTTTCGCTTGTCCTCATAGAGATCGTACGCCAGAGGTAAACTTGGCTGAATTCCGCAAGATGAAGAATGGTGAATACAAATCAGGTGAAGCCACTTTGAGAATGAAACAAGATTTGACATCGCCCTCTCCACAAATGTGGGACTTGGTGGCTTACCGAGTGTTGAATGCTAAGCATCACAGAACCGGGGACAAATGGTTGATTTATCCAACCTATGATTTCACTCACTGTCTTGTTGATTCGTTTGAGAATATCAGTCACTCCTTGTGTACTGTCGAATTTAGACTTTCCAGAGAGTCATACGAGTGGCTCTGTGACGTTTTGCACGTTTACAGGCCGGCTCAGCGTGAGTACGGTAGATTGAACATCACCGGTACGGTGTTATCGAAACGTAAAATTGCAAAGCTTGTCAATGAAGGGTACGTGAGAGGATGGGACGATCCCAGATTGTTCACTTTGGAGGCAGTACGTCGTCGTGGAGTTCCTCCTGGTGCCATTTTGTCCTTCATCAACACTTTGGGTGTCACCACTTCCACCACCAATATTCAAGCTGTTCGTCTTGACAGCGCCGTGAGAAACTACTTGGATTCAACCACGCCTCGTCTCATGATGGTATTGGACCCAATTAAGGTTGAACTTGTGAATGTTAGCGACGACTTCAAAGAAGAAGTGGAAATTCTTATAAGCCTGGAGATGCCAAGTTTGGTTCACGCAAGGTGTCGTTCACGAAAACCATCTACATCGATCGCTCCGATTACCGTGATAATGTTTCTGCTGAATACTTTAGATTGGCACCAGGTCAGAGCGTTGGTCTCATGAAAGTTCCCTTCAATATTAGCGTTGTTAAAGTTGATAAAGATGATAACGGCAACGTGACAAAGATACATGCCAAGTACGAGAACGAGGAGCACAAAAAACCAAAGACTTATATCCAATGGGTTCCAGAAGACAACTTGAAGATATCAGAAGTAAGAATCCAGAACCAATTATTTTTGAGTGAAAATCCTCTTGCTCATCCTGAGGGATACTTGAAGGACATCAATCCTGACTCAGAGCTCGTGTACAAGAATGCAATCATTGAACCATCATTTGCAGAAATCAAGGCCAAATCTCCAATGAATATTCCTATCGAAGGAAGTGAATTCAACATTCCTGAAAAAGGAGGTCCATACACCGTGAGGTTCCAGGCGTTGCGTGTGGGGTACTTCTGTATGGATAAGGACAGCACAGACTCCGACTTGGTCTTAAACCGGATTGTGACCCTCAAGGAAGATTCCAAAAAGTAGTATATAGCGGCTGCAAAATCCTGCATAATATAGCTAATGCGTATAATCTCATCATCAACCTTCCGTACATGCGACTGTCTGCAGGACAAAATGGCGTGCATGAATTGCCTAATTGATACCAAAGCAAATACGAGACGCACGCCAAGCTAAACCGAAAAGTCCGATGCGAGTAAACTACAAAAGTAGATGTTATGCAGCAGTGGTAAAACAGCACATACTAATGCAGACTAAACTAATGCAGCAATTGACAAATAAAGCAGTGTGGTACCGCGCCTGCAGATAAACCTGAAAATGTAATTCAGTACTCCGATTACGCCGTAATTGGCCGTTCGAGCGCTAATTCTACCAATTATCGCCACTTGCATCCACCTCTCTCAAACTAAACTCTACGTAAACTCAAGTCAACCCCACATCATCTCCACACCCCACAGCCTTAATATCTTGCATTATCTGGAGCCTGCACACATCTCAATCTCAGACAATCTTAGATGTCAGTGTGGGCTCACTTTGTATAGTGAGCTGATAGCATTTTCTGTGGTGCAATGGATGCCGCAGGGGACCAGGGAGAGATCTGCAATGCTGGCCTAAGATTTTTACATTTGCAGCAGGCTATGATCTTTTCGCATATACTTGCTCAACACGTCTTTCCCCACCTTCAACCCCACTGCTGTCCCGCCTTTTAATTTTTTTTTTCCCAACATTTCATTTTTTCTTTCGCGCCTTTCCCGCCCCTGTGACGCGCATCGTACAAAGCGATGTGCGATCTCGTCAATAGGGTGAAACAACCAAATTCGTTCATGTAAAAAGTAACCCAAAAGCTTCCATATTCTGGTAGCTACATCTCCTCATCATAAGATACCTGCTGGCGAATTTTCGCTGGCCAAAATATCCTACTTCTACCACCAGCACAAACTTAAAATCGGTCGTGTTCCAACCACATCGCCCTTAATTGTGGATGGTTTTCACTCACCGAAATGCGGCTGCAGCTGGCACTGCGGCGACCCTGCAGTAGTGGTGGATAGTTTATTTAAGGGGATATCACTTTTTCACAAAAGTTTCTCATTTTAACCACTTCCCTTGAAAGTGCTACTAGTGGACTTTTAATTCATTGTTAAGGTTCTATCGTATACCTACGATCCAGCTCTATAACTTTTTCAAATATAGTTGCTGTGACTATAGCCGCTTTCCTTTTTGGGTGTTGGGTATCGGATTCGGAGTAAATCGAAAATTTTTCTATTGTAACTTTAAGTTGCCTCATTACGTTCGACTCCCTGCAGCAAATCTATTGTGGTATTTAACTTGCAGTTCGCCTTTTGATTCCAAACCACAAAATTACCCTGTTTCATATTTGTGCCCGTGGTCATTTTTTCTGAGTAATCGGATCCTGGTGCTATTTATTTTTTTGCACAAACTCCCTAAACAAACGCTGGTCGTTCTGTTAACATCATGACTGTAACTATCAACATCAGTTCCAGTGATTCCGAAACATCCTCTGCCACAAAACCAGCCCCTAAAGTGCAAGCCAAGGATGACTCGGCTCTCACCCGTCCCCATCCGTTGCTAAAGAAAAAATCAGGAGAATTGATTAAATCTTCGTTAAGACTTTCATCATTAACAAAATCAGCATCGGCATCGTCTCTCTTGAGCCCGACAAAGTCCGTTAGATTCGCTAGTCGGTTGGCAAACATCAAGATGTTTGACGGAACCGACTCCCCAGCGTGGTTTCCACCACCGAGAACTCCCCCACGGGAACACCGCCCGCGGCCGAAGGAGGCGAAAGCTACTTTGACTTACGTTGGGACGACGATGAAAGCGATAGCAACTCAGTTTCGGACGAAGAAGGTGTGATTACACCACCAGGACCCACGAAGTACAAGTGGGATTGGTCCAATTTTAGACTGGTAACAAACTTGCATTGCACCGATGGGACCCCCATTTATCTCCTGACTTTGCTGCTTTCTGCCGACTCGACCTCGTTGAACGGAATGTTAATGGCAAAGAATATCGCTTTTGAAAAGGCAATCAGTATAAAATTGACTTTTGATGGATGGCAGTCCAAACTCATCATCAACAACGTTTCTTACGTGAGATCGTTTGCCGCAATCAACTATGACCAGTTTCGCTTCTCGATCCCCCTTCAAAACTTAGCTTCCGTTGTGAATGTGGAGTTTGTGATAAGATACGAGGTAGCGAACCAAACATTTTGGGACAATAACTTGCAGCGCAATTACAAGCTTAAACTAGTCAAACAAAAACCTCAAACCAAGGGATTCAACTACAACTTCCCATCCCAATCATTACCTCAGTTTGACGAATTGGTCACCAAATTGAACCTGTACCAAACTGAAGCAAAAGCCAACCTAGATGATGGCAATTACACATATTTAAAATCCTCACCTTCCAAACCTAGATCTGATTTCCATTCAAGGTATGATTTTAATACCGAGTTATCCAAACCTCGAGAATTGAAGAAATCTTCCGCTAGTGATAAGATACCAGCGCCCGCATTTCAATCGTATCTGTCGCTCATGCCCACCAGACCCCCATTAAAGCACTCGTTTTCATCGTCTGATATTCCGGAGAAACCAAAATATTCACAATCATACAAGGCCAGACAGAATGCTTCCACCTCCAAACCTACCACTTCACAAGAGGAACCAACCAAATTCAACTCTCAATCGTATGCCAACCTTCTTGAAAAATACTGTTTCTTTGGAGGCGATGAGCAGCCACAAACTTCTCCATTGTTAACTGCTCCACTTGGCGGCTCGAAAATCGACTCCCCCGCATCTACTTTCCACTTGTTGAGTGATTCCATTCACATCTAACCATCCTGTATTAATAACCGTTGATTTTCATTTCTGTGCTGGAAAAATATATGTATAGAATTTATACTATGTATACACATTTGGTTTCTAATTTTGTAGCCACGGCCTACTGTCCCAAAAATCGTTCTTGATCAAGTCTATATGATGGACCAAGATTGAAGCTTTACCACGTTTCTTTTCATACCGTTGTTTCTGTCGCTGTGACAATTGAGATTCGTCGACAGACTCTTGATATTCTCGTACGATGACAGTGCCTTTTTTAAATATTTCTGGTTCATTATTATAATTGATTCCAAACTCTTTGAACAAAATTTCGTTTTTGTCACTGGAAACCGTTCCTATAAGCCGGTTTTCGGCTTCTTTAGGACTCATTCCACCTTTCAGTACCAATGCCCAAAACGTAGTATTGTACAAATTATTAATATGGCAATCAACTTGGCGCCATCTGAAGTAATCGGATACATGTTCCATGGAAGGATACACAACTGCTCTAGCATCGAATATGGGAAGCCTCTCAAGCTGAAGTGGCTTGTCAGGAAACTTTGTGTTCCATATATGCTGGTAAGCAGCGGCCATAGTTGCTGCAAATAAAGTGACAATTTTCATCTCTCGCCTCTCATAAAGGGAACATTTTTCCTTAGTAAGAAAGAATACTCGTCAGAGTCACCGTATGCCATAACAATGTCAGAAATTTGCTTAAATACATGCAAAGCTGCTTCGTTCATCACCTCCAAAGCACCAATATCATTTGGTTTTGCAAAGTTATAGTAGTCACTAAACTTATGAAACCCTTTTCCATCGACCCGCACAATGATATATGTGTCAGGAAGTAGAAAGTTTTCTCTCTCAAACTGCTTGACATACTCATACCGAGAATTAGCCATTGTCTTTGAGCACAGTACGATAAGATGGACTATATACCCGCTGACGTAAGCGGCGATGAGCGATTCATTTTCGCATCATCATCTCAAATTTTTCAAAGCTACATCATCTCGCTGAAAATGGGGGCCCAGTTCAGAACCTTAGAACGAGAAAGCAGGTTCAGAAATCCGCCCAAGGATAAATCCGCGTACCCTCTATTAGCTGATGCGGTATCGCCTCATATAGGCTCGTTTAACGCCTTGACTGAAGGACCTGGCGGAGGCTTGCTCAACTTGGGAGTTCAAGATATTGGCACCAAGACTATTTTCGACTCCAATGACACCGACAGATTGGGTAACAAGCTCAGTATTAGAGTGGAGTCGGTTCAATTGACGAAGCCAGCTGTTCCTGCTAACGATAAATTGTCGATGAACAGAAGAACATACCCATCGGAATGTAGAGAAAGAATGACCAGTTACAGATCTAGATTAATGTTGAAGGTCACATGGTCCGTCAACGATGGTGAGGAGGTTTCCGAAGTTCGTGAGGCCGGTCAGATTCCTATAATGTTGAAATCGAATCGATGTCATTTGGAAAAGTTATCGCCTGATGAGTTGGTGAAACAGAAAGAAGAGTCCGATGAATTAGGGGGGTATTTCATTGTCAATGGTATTGAGAAGTTGATTCGGATGTTAATTGTGCAACGTCGTAATCACCCTATGGCGATCATACGTCCTTCGTTCGGAAACAGAGGTGCATCATATACCAAATTTGGTATTCAAATCAGATGTGTTCGTCCCGACCAAACTTCACAAACTAATGTTTTACACTACTTGAACGACGGTAATGTCACGTTTAGATTTTCATGGAGAAAGAACGAGTACTTGGTTCCTGTCATGATGATAATGAAGGCATTAGTTGAAACAAGCGACCGTGAGATTTTCGACGGTATAGTCGGTGCCGACACCTCCAACTCGTTCTTGACCGATCGTTTAGAATTGTTGTTGAGAAGTTACAAAAAGTACAATTTGTACTCGAAACAAGAAACCTTGGCTTACTTGGGTGACAAGTTCAGAGTGGTATTTGGTGCTACACCAGACGTTTCTGACATCGAGGTGGGTCAAGAGGTTCTCAAAAGAATTGTATTGGTCCACCTTGAGGACCCCAAGGACAAATTCCGCATGCTTCTCTTCATGATAAGAAAGCTCTATACCTTGGTTGCCGGTGATTGTAGTCCAGACAATCCCGATGCCACTCAGCATCAAGAGGTATTGCTCGGAGGATTCTTGTATGGTATGATCATCAAGGAAAAAATCGAAGAGTACTTACAAAGCATCAGACTCCAAATTCTGTCCGATATAAACCGAGGTGTTGCTGTCAACTTTAATGATAGACGGTACATGTCGAGAGTGTTTTTGAGAATCAACGAGAACATTGGTCAAAAATTGCAGTATTTCTTATCGACTGGTAATTTGGTTTCTCAATCGGGTCTTGATTTACAACAAGTTTCTGGATACACTGTGGTGGCAGAAAAGATCAATTTCCACAGATTTATTTCGCATTTCCGAATGGTCCATAGAGGTTCTTTCTTTGCCGAATTGAAGACCACAACCGTGAGAAAATTGCTTCCTGAATCTTGGGGTTTCTTGTGCCCCGTCCATACCCCAGATGGATCTCCCTGTGGTTTGTTGAACCATTTGGCTCATAAGTGTAAAATTGCTACGGAAGCTTCAGACGTTTCAACTGTACCCGCTGCTTTAGCCCAGTTGGGTGTGTCTCCTGCCCATGCTTTTGCAGCAGGACCAAACTTGTGTTGTATTCAATTGGATGGAAAAGTGGTTGGATGGGTTACTCACGAGCATGGTAAGATCGTTGCTGACACCTTAAGATTCTGGAAAGTTGAAGGCACTCACGGCTTGCCTTTGGACTTGGAAATCGGTTATGTTCCTCCTTCTAATCAAGGTCAATACCCAGGTCTTTACATTTTTGGAGGACATTCCAGAATGATGAGACCCACGAAATACTTACCATTGGACAAGCAGGATATAGTTGGTCCATTTGAACAAGTTTACATGGACATAGCTGTCACTCCTCCAGAAATAGAGAACAATGTCCATACCCATGTGGAATTTTCTCCTACAAATGTGTTATCAATTTTGGCCAATTTGACTCCATTTTCAGACTTTAACCAGTCCCCAAGAAATATGTACCAATGTCAAATGGGTAAGCAAACTATGGGTACTCCTGGTGTGGCCCTTGCACACAGATCAGACAACAAGTTGTACCGTCTTCAAACCGGACAGACGCCTATTGTCAAGGCAAACTTATATGACGATTATGGAATGGATAACTTTCCAAACGGTACTAATGCGGTTGTGGCAGTAATCTCTTACACTGGATATGATATGGACGATGCTATGATTATCAATAAGTCTGCAGACGAGAGAGGGTTTGGATACGGTACAGTGTACAAGGTTGAGAAGGTGGATCTTTCGCAATCAAGAAGAAGAGGAGATCCTATAACTCAGCATTTTGGATTTGGTGAAGACTCATGGCCAGAATCCTGGAAAGAAAAGTTGGATAGCGACGGGTTACCAATTATTGGTGTCAAGGTGGAAGAAGGTGACCCCATTGTAGCATACTTTGACGATACTTTTGGGCAAGACCAAAGTTAAGACATACCATTCCAGTGAACCAGCTTATATCGAAGAGGTCAAATTATTGGGTGATGATTCAGGAAACCAAGAAGGTCAACAAATTACTATCAAGTATAGAGTTACCAGACAGCCATTAATTGGTGATAAGTTTTCTTCCAGACACGGACAGAAGGGTGTTTGTTCAAGAAAATGGCCTCAAGTCGACATGCCATTCTCAGAATCGGGTATACAACCAGATGTTATTATCAACCCCCATGCTTTCCCTTCACGTATGACAATTGGAATGTTCGTTGAGTCTTTGGCAGGAAAAGCCGGCGCTCTTCATGGAATTGCTCAGGATTCTACCCCATGGATTTTCAGCGAAGACGATACCCCAGCAGACTACTTTGGTGAACAATTAAGACAGGCAGGTTACAACTATCATGGAAATGAACCCATGTATTCTGGAGCCACTGGTGAAGAACTTCGGGCCGATATATATATTGGCTGTGTCTACTACCAAAGATTGAGACATATGGTGAATGATAAGTTCCAAGTCCGTTCTACTGGACCTGTCAACTCTTTGACAATGCAACCTGTCAAGGGAAGAAAGAGATCGGGAGGTATTCGTGTGGGAGAGATGGAAAGAGATGCATTGATTGGTCATGGTACATCGTTCTTACTCCAGGACAGATTACTCAATTGTTCTGACTACACACAAACATCCATCTGTCGTTCATGTGGCTCACTTTTGAACACACAAACATCAGTTCCAAGAGTGGGTTCTGTTGCCAGCGTCAGATGTCGTAGGTGTTCATCTAAATTTGAAGCTCACGGCAAGAACGATAATGTCAATGATTCCGAAATATGGGAGGATGGACAAGGCAAGAAGTTTGTTGGTGGAGATAATACCACCACCGTTGCTATTCCATTCGTCTTGAAGTATTTGGACTCAGAGTTGGCAGCTATGGGTATCAAGATGAGATTCAACGTCCACCCCAACTAGAGAAACCACTTCAGCTGCATTCTGTAGCATGTTTATATTGCATAGAGAATAAGGAAATATGTCCTTTACTTTAGAACACGAACTGTAGCTAGAATCGTGAGACTCACTAAGGCATTGTTCCGTCTTGATTTCTTGCAGTTCTATGTTCAATTGCAACTTTTGAAAAAATTGTTTAGTCTCTAGACACCCTTGATCTTGACCGTCGTTTTCTTTGAGTTTTGAGCGATATATCTTGCATTTTGCAAATCGCTTCCATCGGCCCTCTGAACAGCTTCTTCTTCCGTTTGAGCAATTCCTGCTTCCAAATGCCGTCTAATTATACGAGCACGAACCAAGTCGGCTGGAGTCTCAATGAACCAAGTTTCGTCGACATAGTCTTCAATTGAGTTCCACCCGGCATCTGGTAACGAAACATAATTACCTTCGAGAATCACGAATTCGATTTCTGGTCCAATGACAATTGCGTCTTCCGTAGGATCCTTTAGTTTGTGATCAAAGGTTGGTGCCGTAATGGTTTCGTTCTGACGCTCCTTCAAGCTTTTAACAAGCTGAACAAACTTTTCAACATTGTAAGTGAAAGGAGCACCTCTTCTTTCAAAAGCCGTTACCGGGTCTTCCATTGCAGCCAATTCATGCCGGTACAAATGATAACCATCTTGTCCCAATACTATGGCTTTGTATTTAAGTTCCTTCACTATCCTATGTGCAAGCGTAGTTTTTCCCGACCCTGGTGCTCCTGCAATTGATACAATTGTTCTTGAGCCTTTCTTGTGCAAATTCACCACTCTTTGAACAAGGTTATTTATATCGTTTGCGCTGATTTCCACCGGCTCCTGGTTGTGTGTGGGTGCCATAGTAGCAATTATGGAGTTGTTTCCTCGGGAATGGAACACTGTAGATTCCTCAATTGGTCAATTGATCTGTGGATTTGCGTGCGACTCGGATGACTTTCGCTACTCAATATACTTGTCTGATTTGGATATTTGTTACTACGAGACCCTAGATAAGGAGCAGATTGTTGCTCGGGCCAAGAGTGAAGGAATTGAAGACTTGAAAGATGCCGATATACGGTTTTGCTTTCTGGGTGCAAACAAAGCGTGGATAACGAAGATTTGAAAGTTGAGGTTGGTGCGCAAGAATTGGTAGTTGTCGTTTCAAAGCCTGTGGAATGGAGGTTTCGACTCAGAAAGCTACCGTTGAAGAGAATGCTGCATTTTTCAAAAACTCAATCGCCAACACTTCCAAAAGAGGGTCTCTTACTACACCGCATCGAGAAACTACATCAATTGCTCGCTGGTCGTGATTACTATATTATGTTCTTGAGCCAAAACCTCAAATCTATAAATGGTGACGAAGTGCTTCGAAAGTTTGAGCGGAATTTCAAAGAACAAAGCGAACTCTTGCAGTTGAAGAAGGAAGATTGGCAAAAATGGTCCGAAGAATCGTACCAGGGCAAAGATGTGTGGAATGATATCAAGCGAATCACTAGGTCGCCGACCAAAGTAACAAAGCATACCGACCCGTTGGTCAAAGTAGAACCTCAATCGCCTTCACCGGTGCCAATAATTAAGCAGGAAACTTCATCTTCAGTGGAACTGTCTCCGATAAAAAAGGAAAAGTCCATCAAAAAGTTAGGCACATTTAATCTCATGCGAGAAAGAAGTGCCGAAGAACCAACTTCTAAAGAGCCGTCTCCTAAAAAATTTGTCAAACGTCTTGGACAGGTATCCAAGCGAAAAAAAACCTAACTTAGACATGGTTTTGGGCTAAGTTTCTCCATCTTTGGGTGAGCTGAGCAAGAGCATTATTCTCCGTTTGGTTCATTTCCTTCTCGTATATGCGTTTGAGAATCTCCAGCCAGAAGCCTACGAACTCTATTAGGTCGGCTTGATTGTGTGGAACTTCTGCAAACTTGGTATTTTCCTGAACCCGGCTTTTTTGGAAGGATATCTTGGAACGCTTAAAATATGAGGAAAACACCGGCAACCAGAACAAATCCAAAACTCGAACAACATCTCTGAAGTTGCGAACATTGCTTCGTTCGTAGTCTCTTATCAAGTCCAAGTCGTCTCCATAAGCAGTTCGCATACATTTGTCCACAGCACCAATTGTCAACTTTTGGATCTCTGACAGAATTATGTTTTTGTTGTCTTGGTCTGCCCTTATGTGGTTATTCAGTTCCATAGCAACAGGCTCTGGAGTCTGGCTATGGTTATGCAATTGGTCTAAAAGATCTATGGGCAGTCTTGGCAGCTGCACATTTCTTCTTTGGTTCTCATTCAAGACCATTTCTCCAATCAATTTGGCAGTCATCTTCGGCCTATAACTAACAGTGAGAACCTCGTTTGTAAGAGCTTTCATGCAAAGGTTTTTGTCGTTCGAAAGTAGAACAACGAGTGAGCTAGGATAGGTTTTTTGATAAAAGAGACAACAATCAAGAATCGCATCGTCCTGAGTTGCAAACTTATCGATTACCTGCGACATCTTTTGTCCCACTACGGTGTCACTATTGGTAGCCAATGCTGCATAAATCCAGTCGTTAGCCCACCGGGCAAGATGGCCCACAGACTTTCCAGATAATTCTCCATCCAAGTCTGCAATTCTCGTCGATTTTTTCAACCCATCCAATTCCTTAATTGCAGCCATAGGCACGACTACTTTAAGCTTATACTTCAGACCGGTTCTTTTCAAGTCGTCGAGAATATTTAGATGCGAAAGTAAAAAATTGGTATCTACTACCAAGTATGCGTAGTCAAGTGCTGATGGTGAAACATGTGCATCTTCAAGATCTAGGTCCATGACCTCATCTGAGGTTAATCCCTGGTTACGCCGATGTACTACATAGTCTGATATAGCCTCAACTTCCAGAAAATCGTCCATTGGAACCATTTCGATATCCTCTGAACTCTTATCGGCTGCCAGATTAACTCTCGATTCTATCGTTTTTAACACATAATTAACAGGTTTCACTGGGCGCCGTCGCCCGACAGTAACAGTCTTGGACCTCTGCTCGGAGCTCAACCCTCCAGGGGCATATTTGGATGGAAGCATGGTCTAGTGGGTTGTAGGTTTTGTGAACTCTGTTGATGCGTGTACTGTATATAAACTATACGATGCCTAGTACAAACTCCAATACGCTGACAGAAAGACTCAAGAGGATGATGAGAAGAATCATCCAGGTTATTCGTGTAGTGTTGCTTTCGTTCATACTGTCGCTTATGATGTCCAGAAACTCCAAGAATACTTTGCAACGATCATTGATTACTTGCACTCTTTGTTCAATTTCCAAGTACTCACGAACTCCACTATAAAGTGGATGAAGTGCAGGTTCTGACGACCAGAAGAATTGTGGAGTGTCGAGGATGGAGCTCGAGAGATTGACATCCACACGAAGTTTGAAAAGTTTACCAGATTTTTTGAGTAATTGTGATCTTTTAAGACCGAGTCGGCCAGTTAATGCAAGTTTCCGGGGAAGTTTGGAGATCAGTTGTAAGATATGAACAATACGACTCTCGAATAGACATAGCTTGGTCAGCTGCGCAATTGCATGAGACATGGTTAGTTTAATGAGATGGTCTCCCGACCGAAGGGTAATCATGTCGTTGTAGATTCTAGGACGATGAATCAGACTATCATATTCAAAATGAAATTCTTCCGTTTCAATGTCCTGTTCGTCAATGGGGTTGATAAGGAGTGTGTCTGGCAGGTCTGTAGCAAATGCAAGGTCAGCTAGAATGTTCTTTTCGTGGATTTCTGAAAAGTTCCAAAAAACAACGATTCCATAGCTGAAAATGAACATCTCTCCATGATGTTTAGAAAGCTCTATTTGAGCGTTGATTCGACTGTCCGTCCCGCTGGGTTGATCGGACATGCTTTTATTTGGGGCTGGAATGCTGCCACCACTATCAGTATCACTCGTAGTTTCGTCTACTGGTGGTGCAAAGAATTGAGGCTCGGATGGATCGAATGGAGTATTGTCGAAATTTTCCGTTTCTGGATCCATTGAGTAATTTTGGACATCCTCGGGGGTCTCTACTCCAGAGTAGTACTCGTATAAATGATCCGCCTGTTCATTTTTGTTGATCATTTTCTCCATGAATTGGTTCTTGCGTTCAAGTTTTGCAGAATTGTTCGATTTTACCCTGAAGCCATCGTTTCCCGGCAACAACGGCAACAGGTACGGCACGAAAAGAGACTCGTCGTAGAGTCGGGGCTTCACCTCGTGATTTTGCGCCAAAAATTTGGACACGGCTTCAATGTTAAACTGTTCGCATATATAGTACGCTGTCATTCGATTAAATTCATGTTGCCGGTCCTCCTTGGACATCAATTCTGCCCGCGATCTCTGGATCTGGGTCTGGAGTTCGGGTGATATTTGGGACAGAAGTGCCATGGGTGGTGGAGGTGAAGTGTAGCGCTGTTGCTCAGGAATGAGTACAAGTTTCTGGGAAGTCTTGGAAGTTCTGGAAGGAAGTGACTGGGAAAGTTTGGGAATGCTACGGATGGGATTTCGACTGAAGCCTTCTACGGGAGGAGACATTGGTCTATGTTGAGGGGATGAAGGATGACTCGCTAGCTGAGGTGGTAGTCTGCTCTGCCCTGATGGTATATCACTAGAATTGCTAAGAAGCTTATCGACGGAAATATCGGTGTATTTGTTGACACGGTTCACTAGTCGTTTGTGTAGTGGGCCTGAACTCAAAGGTTGACCTTGTTGTTGGAGTTGTTTCTTATAATTATGCCCGGCAAACGGAGCTCTCGTTCCCTTTATGCCATTTGTTCTGGAGTCTGTGACCAAGATAGAAGGCGACCTTTTGGCGGTGGGCCTTCGGATCTCGCGGTTTCCCGAGGTATAGGGCGAGTTTGTACTCATGCCAGATAAGGGCAGAAATAAGTTGTTGGTTGCTTGATGGGTGGTGCTGTGGTCTGTGCAGGAACGAACTGAGACGACAATCTGAGAGAGAACATTGAAATAGAAAATAAATAAAAAAGTGGAAAAAGGTGGTTCTAGCTGTCGATTCCAGCACATCGCACCTCAGAGATAACACTGGAGCTCCATTGTCATTATACCAGCTTTAGTTTCTCTGAATACACATCCCAATTCTCCGCTCCGTGTCACGTGACGATGACTGAAAAATTTATGTCTCAAAAATACTCAGTGATTCATCCTTTATGAAATTAGTTGTAGCAGCAAAGGCAGCCACTTTGGGCTATCCTGTGTTGATTGCAGTGAATCTCATCAACAACTCCAACAACTCCGAATCTATTGAAGTCGAATATGTGGACGATAAAGCCGCAAACGACAAGGATGCTCCAATCAACTTGATCACTGAAAGTGGTTCAGAAATCGTTAGACAAGAATTGGCTCTTGCCCACTTGGGAATCAAGTTCCCAGACATTATCAAAAATGCAGAAGAATCTGAATCGTGGATTGAATTCGCTATCACCAAATTGTACGTCAAAAACTTTAAGCAATTGACTGGTGATCTCGAAAAGCTCGATGCTCATTTGAATTTGAGAAGTACTCTAGTTGGCTATTCGGTGTCTGCTGCTGATATTGCTGTATGGGGTGTATTGAGAGCCAACGCATTGATGGGTTCAGTCATCAAGAACGAGGTTTATCAGAATGTTTCTCGTTGGTACAACTTCATTGCCTCTAACAAGGCATTTGAAGGTGCAGTGGAAACCATGACCAAGTCAGTCAATGAGATCAGAAAGCTGGCCAAGGCCACCAAGAATGGTGGAAAGAAGGAGGCTCACAAAGCCAGCTTTGATATTGATCTTCCAAATGCTCAGGTTGGTAAGGTAGTTACTCGTTTCCCTCCTGAACCTTCTGGGTACTTGCACATTGGACATGCTAAAGCTGCTATTTTGAACGAGTACTTTGCTCATGCTTACAAGGGTAAGTTAATCATTCGGTTCGACGACACCAACCCAACCAAAGAAAAAGTTGAGTTTCAAGACTCTATCATTGAAGATTTGGCACTTTTGGGTATCAAAGGTGACGTTGTGTCGTACTCATCTGACTATTTCCAGCAGATGTACGACTTGGCTCTCCAGCTCATCAAAGACGGCAATGCTTATTGCGATAACACACCTTTGGAAGAAATGAGAGAGCAGAGAATGGTCGGAGAACCTTCTGCCAAGAGAGACACCAGTGTCGAAGAAAACTTGAGAATTTTCACTGAGGAAATGACCAAAGGTACAGAGGAAGGGTTGAAATACTGTCTTAGAGCAAAGATCGATTACAAGGCACCTAACAAGGCATTAAGAGATCCCGTCATGTACAGATGTAATTTGACTCCTCATCACAGAACTGGAACCCAGTGGAAAGTGTATCCTACATACGACTTCTGTGCTCCAGTGGTCGATTCCATCGAGGGTGTCACCCATGCTTTGAGAACCAACGAATACAGAGACAGAAACCCACAATACGAATGGGTGTTGAAGGCTTTGAATTTGCGTCATGTCGACATTTGGGATTTTGCCAGAACAAACTTTGTCAGAACCTTATTATCCAAGAGAAAGTTACAGTGGTTTGTCGACAAGAAGTACGTTGGTAACTGGGATGACCCTCGTTTCCCTACAGTTCGTGGTGTGAGAAGAAGAGGAATGACTGTGGAAGGATTGAGAAACTTTGTCATTTCCCAAGGTCCTTCAAGAAATATCATCAACTTGGACTGGTCGGTAATTTGGGCAATGAACAAGAAAATTATCGATCCTGTTGCACCTAGATTCACTGCTGTTGAAGCCAAGAATGCCGTTCCGGTTGAAATTGAAGGAGCTCCTTCCACCCCTCAAAAGGAACAGAAACCAAAGCATAAGAAGAACCCTGAGGTGGGAACCAAAGATGTCATTTTGTACAACAAGGTACTCATCGACCAAGCCGATGCAGCTTTGATCGAAGACAAAGAGGAGGTTACTTTCATGGATTGGGGTAATGTCATAATCACCGAAATCACCAAAGAAGATGGCATTGTTAAGTCTATGAAGGGTCAATTGCACTTGGAGGGTGATTTCCGTAAGACTTCCAAAAAACTCACCTGGTTGGCCAACACAGATGATAAGGTTCCTGTGGATTTGGTTGACTTTGATCACTTGATCACTAAAGACAAACTCGAAGATGGAGACAACTTTGAGGATTTCTTGACCCCACAAACCGAATTCCATACCGAAGCTTTGGCTGACCTTAACATCAGAAAGTTGAAGGAGGGAGAAATTATCCAGTTCGAGAGAAAGGGCTACTATAGATTGGACAAACCATACTCCGAGGGTAACCCAGCTGTCTTTTACACCATTCCCGATGGTAAGACTGTGTCCAAGTACGGATCTAAGAAATAGTTGTATACATAAATATAATACTCGACACTACTCATGAAGCCTTTACGACTTAACGACACTACTTGTCAATTGTTTCTTGATGGTATTGGGTGCAAAAAAAGATTCCGATACCGGGAGTCGAACCCGGGTCTGCTCGGTGAAAGCGAACCGTGCTAGCCGTTACACTATATCGGATATTTCTGTACAGTTCTAGCTGCGATATCCACAAGTGGTGTACGAAGTTGCAAAGTAAAAATCAATACTTTTGACATTTACTTAGTTTTCTTACAAGTACTACTCTATCTAGTGTATATTATCATTCCTCAGTGTTTTTCCGATTCTGGTGAATAAGCATACCTTGAAAACTTTCTAATTCGGGCACCGAATTTGTAGAACAAGAACGGAATGAAGCAACATGCCAAAGCAATAAATCCCATTAATGATGATGCCCATTGGTTTCCCAACCTATTATACATCTGAATGGTGAATAATGGGACACAAGCACCCCATATAGATCTCACCAAAGTTTTCGCAGCCAATGCACTTGCAGCATAGTGTTGGTATGAGTCCACGATGTAATTATTGGCTGGATTATACAGAGCACAAAAGCCAAACCCTGCTGCAAGTCCACTGAAGCAAGGACCTGCCCATGAGATTCTCGTATATGAGGACCATGCAAAGCAAAACAAACCAATGGGAATAAACCAGCATACAACCATCATCGGAATCAATCTCAACTCAGCTGGTGGTAATTCACCTCTATCACGGTACACTTGTGCTCTTCTATTGTAGTCTCTGTTGACATAAGGTGCAATTAAGGTGGCGAGGATCACTCCCACTCCTATGGGAATGAACATAATTCCTGTTTTGGAAGCAGACCAACCTTTGTCCTTCATGTAGACAATTGGATAGGCAAAGAAAAACATGTACAACAATCCATAAATGACAGCCATGAAAATGGTGATTAGAAACACAATAAGCTCACTCAATAATAAGAAAGGTCTCAATAAAGAGTCCAGGGCAACTTGGCTAAAAGTTCTCACTTTTAATTCTCCAATGGTCTTGTAACGTTGATCACCAGTTTCTTTTCTTAACTTTATTGCTCTGCGTTTAAGAAGGGTACTCGCTTGAGTTTCAGGAACGAATATAGTAAGAACAGCGTAAAAGAAGCCCGCCACAATCAAAAGGTCCAATAAATCCATCTCCAAGTTGGTGCATAGTCGCCCAAGAGACCTCCAAAAATCGGACCCATGACAGGTCCAAGGTATGGAGCTGCAGAGAATATAGCCATGGCTTGTCCTCTCTCACTGCTATGCCAAATATCTGACAACGAGCCACCGATCAAAGTCATTGGAGCGGAAAATGCAATTCCATCTATAAGACGACAAATCAAAAGCGTTTCAATGTTTTTCGCCAAAGCACAAGGAATGATAAATATGAGTCCCAATGCCAAAGTTACGGTGTAGACCGGTTTTCTACCCACTTCTTCTGACATTGGAGCAAAAATACATGGTCCAAATCCAAAACCAAGCACAAAGGTAGTGACAGAAGCCACAATAATCACCTCTTCTGAAACACCCAATTCATTTCGTGGCCCCTCGAGATCACCAGTCACAATTGCAGAACCGAGAGCCACAACAAAACAAATGGAACCAAGAATTAATGTAAGGAGCCACTTTCTTCCATAGCCCATGTTTTTAGGATCTTCCTTGTCTCCCTCTACAAACTCCACAATACGAAGTTCGGTTTGTTGGTCTATTGGGTACTTCCATGGATCGTTTTCATTGTAGTCAGAAGAGGGGTCTGCTCTAGAGTGAAATTTTTTCAAGTCGTACGGCTGTTCCAACTCACCCAAGGCTCCACCTTTTTCTTCGAGACCAGAAACAACTTTTTGGATACTTCTGGATTCACTTATGGTTCGCTCTATATTCTTAGCCAGGTAAGCTTCTGGGTCGGCTTTTCCATCGGAATCAAAAGTATCATTTTTGTGATAAGATTCGGGCACTTTATCAGACCCTCTGATAGAGCTGAGCGTACTACTCTCCGTAGACACCATCTCAATTCTTAGGCAAATATTTCAGTGTGAATGAACGAAAAACACAATTTGTCAGCCTCCTAGTGACAAAAAAGCTAAAATTTTACCTTCATGAAATATTTATAATCGGCTGCAAAATAAGTCGGCTCACCGCGGCCGGTCCCGATGGTCGCAGAATACAAACTGTGCCAATTTCGGCAAACCAAGGACTAAAAGTCGTATATGCATCACCATAAGGCATGTGAAGCAATACCACACCGACTTAGATGTGCCGATTGAGCGCCATTGTTACCACTACTGTTAACTTCAAGCCGACCAGATATCGGCACGGCTATAAAGCATGTGCTTTGAAAGTGAGGCACGCGGTATATGCAGTCGCCGACACATGCTTGGCGACTATTTCACGGAGTGAATCCAAAATAGTCAATTGAACCCATATGGACCCAAAAACGAACATCAGACAGACTGTGGCAAATTATGGCGCAATTGGCAACTTTTCTCGAATTTTCCATCATCATGGACGCTTAGGCACCATTACGTACTATATGTACGGCGTCTCTACCCATGACGTAAGCACCACATTTGACCCCAGTATCGATTTTCGCTCTCGTACGACTGAACGATTCGATTGTTTGCTGCACGAATAGGCTTTGGTCACACGGTAATCACACGGGTTATCTGCCGGATCGAAATCTGGGGAAGGACGAAACAAAATTGGCCATCAGAAGCCCCACGTCACAAAGACCGTCACATATACTTAGTAACCTGATAGTTCTAAACTGTATCTCACTCTGGAGTCAATTGGGTGCCGCAATTGCGTGAGCTGGTTTTTGCTATTCTCGGGTTACGTAATGTATGCACCTATTACGTAGCCGTTGGTTGCGGAGTTGCGACCGCCGCAATCGTCAGCACTATATAAGGAGGAGGGGAATGTCTTTTAAGATTCAATTGACATTTAAGCAAGATTGAAATGGCCGCACCACACAAATTATTTTACAAGGGATCGAATGTCGATGATTTCGTGATTTTTGTTGACGACGTTAATTTGCGTGAAAAGTATCTTAAAGGTGACACCACCATACCCTTGATTGACATTGTTTCCATCTATAAAGTTTTTGTTAATAGACAAGGTGGTCTGGAGGGTGTGTTGGATGAAGCTTCCAAGAATGAATTGTCGAATGAATTTGGAACAACTGACGTCGATGCCATCATCAAGAAGATCTTGAAGGAGGGTAATGACAAGCAAGGTAGCTCCATACAAAGAGGAGGTAATTCTCATAACGACTCGATGGGTGCAGGAAACACTGGTAACTAGATAGCATAAAAGCCAATAAAACGACTTCGATGGCCAGTGTAGCATCTGTGATTTCAAGTCAACAAGGTACATATCAACTCGGTACTGGTTCTTTGTCCTTGAGTTGCTTCTTTTCCACCTTTCGTATAAAGTAGTCAACATCTTTCGTGGGTAGAAGCAGAAACCAAAATTGGACATCGGTTTCGACATTTTTTCGATTTTTGCAATTATCCACAATTATGAGTTCATTGAAATAGCAATTTGTTCGATCCCCCTCAACCAACAGCTTAGTGGTCACATCTACTGGTGTAATCTGTGGCGGTACTTTGAACATAGAAGAGGAGCCATCCTCATGGTCCTGGGTGGTAAAATGCTGACACCAAGTCGCATGCTCCCAGCAATTTGCAGCCACAAACAAAATCTCATACCGGCGTTCTTTGTCTGTGAAATCTAGTTTGCTGGAAAATTCATACTTGCTGAAGATGCCTCCACTGGTATCCACCGGGCTAGGATAAAATTTTGATCCTTTCAACGGAATCACAAATCGCACTTTCATCTTCCTCGACCACATATGTCCAACTTCACTTAAAACTAGATGATGCTTATAAAGAAACACCCCATAAACTCGATTGATGAATTGCTTTTGAGACTTCCATATTACTTGTGAGCTATCGGCGAACAAGCAAGTGCCGAAAAATTGCAGACACACTTTTATGGAACGGGAAATGGACAGGAAATCACAGATATTGTTGAGCATTCTTGCCTTGCTATACTCTTCACTTGAAATGGAGATTTCATTGACAATTTGTAGTAATCTCAAACATCGTTCGTAAGCTCGCTTCAAGTCTTCCCTCTTCTTTGTTGTGTGGCATATAAATGCCTCGATGTATAGTTTGTACCGAGCGATGCGTGCCAATGGTTTTTGCATAAGAGACATGAAAGATAGATCTGATCTCTTTTGTTGTATCAAACGAAGATACGATTCCCAACTTCTGAACCACAATGGGTTTGCCTCGAGTAAGTCACGAATATAGTGAAACAATTCAATATACTTACTATACCATGCCGTCTCGATTCCATATGAACAAACCATATGCGACATCTTGACGAGCCTTTCTTCTCCATTACCAGAGGTGCTGGAGAAACAATTCCTTAGATGTTTTGCAAGCATGCTGTGTGAGTCAATGAGGGATTTAACTGTTGCCTGTAGTTCTACAATTGGGTAAGGACGACATAGCTGCCTGATTTTAAATGTATCCAAATAGTAGTTTCCAAGAACTTTCAAGTTTGTAACATAGTTTTCCTCGGAAACGACAAGCTCCTCCATAAGATAATGTAGCTGCTGTCTCTCCGTCTTGAGTGTCTTATCATACGGAGAAAATGACAAATTTGGCACCGGCGACGTATAATCAGTAGTCAGTTCTGTGCCAGGCAGAACCACCCAACTATTGAAAGCTGGGGAATTGAGTACCGAAAGTTCATCAGACACATTTTCAGGAAAGAGATTAAGATGGAATGGGGGAGAGTCCACCACGCTCATTTTTGGAGGGGGTTGTGAAATTTATTTTTGTACCAGAAGAGTTGCAGCCATTCTTTTTGTCGCAACCAAAAAAGGGCACCCAACACACCCATCATAGAAGTAAAGATTTGTGACTAACACAAGAAGAATCATGAGTTCAAGAGCACTCCGGCGTCTTCAAAAACAGAAAGAAGAAACCGAGCTTGATGTTCTGAGTCTGGATACAGAAGAACAACCAAAGAAGGCTTTTAATGCATTTTCAGTACTAGGTGGAGACGACCTGGGTTCAGACACCGAAAACGAACAAGTTGAAATTGATGAACCGCCAGTTGAAAAGAAACCCGTAAAGACGAACAAGAAGAGCAAGAAGAAGAAGAAAAAGGGAAAAAAGAAGGAAGAAGTCAAGGAAGAAGTTACAGAGCCTGAAGATTTTAACGGTGTCTCTGATGACCATCTCAGTGATGCATTTGAAGATATTATAGAACCTGAGCAATACGACGACGGTGACCCTGATAATGAGTTTGGAGACGACGAAACCTTGCGTGACGATGACGCCAACTTTCTAAATTTGACTACAAAAAAATTAAAAGCGTCGCTTCCATTGCTTTCTGTCAAGACCTCAAAAGCATTAGATCCTGATCACGAATTGAAAAATTTGTTCGGAAACTTGTCACAAGAAACAATTGATGACGCAAACAGTACCTCCTCTCTTGCAATTTCTCCTGAAGTGTTGGCGCAGTTCAAGAAGTTGGCAAGTCTTACTCGTGGATGGGGAGGAAAAGACCGTCGAAGTGTACCGGGAACGACCAGAAAACTTTTGATGACAAAGATAAGAGACGACTGGCTACCCACACACCGCAAATCGATGACGATGAAGGAGTCAGAAGAAGATGAAATCATCGAGTTTTCACTCTATAAAGATGACATTGGTATAGCACCACAAGACTTCAAGAAAAAAGTCGATAGAGAGAGAAAAATGGGTATCAAGTACTTCAAGTTTGAAAAAGCTACTACATCGCAAGACAAGGCTGCAGATAGCCAGTTCATTGCGTCTGTAAAGGTCATGTCGGACCACGATGCATTGATACAACAATTGCAAAGACACCCATATCACGTCGAGACCTTGTTACAAGTAGCTATGATTCTCCTTAGACAAGGAGGTGACAAAGCCACGAGCAATGCCCTTGTTGAAAGGTGTTTATTTATCTTTGACCGAGCCTTACATCCCAAATTGCATCAACTTCTTTTGGATGGTAAATCGGAATTGATCAGACTTCCTTACGAGCGGTATGCTAACCGTCAATTTTACCTATGTTTGTTCAGATACATCGTGGCGTTGGGAGAGAGAAATTTGTTTCTGACGGCATTAAATTATTGCAAGCTTTTATTGGGGTTTAGTCCTGGAGAAGATCCTGTTGGTGTTAGGTACTACATCGACTTTTACGCCATTTTAAGTGAAGAATACGAGTTCTTGATTGACTTTGCAGACTCGTATCTAGTTACGTGCTACGACAATTGGAACACTCCCGGTATTGCATTTTCAACAGCATTAGCCCACTTGCGACTTGGGAACCTTGAGAAAGCCAGAAGCCAACTAAAGGCTGCCTTTTGCGCCATAGGTATACGGCTTTCAGGCTAGCAGAGCAAGTGCAGGTGAGTGACGTTGGAGTCAAAGAATCCGAAGTAGAAGCGAACGGACGAGATATTTTGGAAGCTGAGACATACATGATACGAAGCAAGATGATGTGGAACGATACAAAGAGCATTGAATTCTTGCGAAACGAATTGACAGCATTGTGGACTCAACACAAACCTGAATCTCGAGGTTTTTTCTCATCGTGGATGCGACCCTCAGCATCTGAAGCTCGTCCCATATCTACAAATCTTCTTAGGTTTTCAATTCTCTCAGGAGAGGGTTCCTTAATGTCTAAAATTCCTTCAGAAGTATGGGAAGGAGAGACGTTCGAATACGATTTGTTACCTCCTCGAGCGCCCGAAGGCTCAAAAGTGGTAGATTACTTGGAGGACTACGTGCACAATCTTTCAGAGCAATTATTGGCGCAATTGAACATAGAAGATGCGCTTAGCGACATAGACTAGAGTTTAGCTTACGAATCATTACGTTTAGACTAATATTAGCTCATAATTGATAGACCGACTTTGCTACCGTTTGACTTTACACCGTTTGACTTTACACCGTTTGACTTTGCTCTACTCATTCATTGATTCGCGACATCTTGGCTCCCCAAAACTTCGTGCAGTCTCACTCTCAACAACCCAATACCCAACCTTAATGATAGCCATTGAGTTTGAAGACTGGCAATGGCACTACCACATTTCCACCACCTTCTTCATATGTGTGATAGTGCCAACGCTTTACTATGTTTATGCGAGATATATTTCGAAAAGCCCCAATCGATACAATAAAATCGAGGCACCATTAAAGGTTCAAATGCCGATTCCCGATGAAGCCAAGCCACATTGGAAGGGAAAGAGGTTATATTCTGGGAAGAAAACATTGAGAGTGCCCAGCGAACCCAATAAAATACAAAGTTTTTGCCCTGCAACGGGCCAATCGTTGGGTACTTTTGACACCACTTCAAGACAAGATTTAGATGAGAAAATAGCGCTTGCAAGTAAGGCACAACAAAGCTGGAGCAAGTCGGCATTTACCACAAGAAGAAGAGTGCTTCGGACTTTAAGTCGCTACATCATTGACTACCAAGAAGAAATAGCCCGGGTAGCATGTCGAGACAGTGGAAAGACAAAGTTGGATGCGCTGATGGGAGAAATCATGGTTACCCTCGAAAAACTCAGCTGGATAATATCCAATGGAGAGAAGGCGTTGAGACCTTCTCAGAGACCAGGTCCCTCGAATCTTTTGATTGGGTTGTTGAAAAATGGTGAAGTAAGATACGAACCACTTGGAGTAGTTTCCGCCATAGTGTCTTGGAACTACCCGTTCCACAACCTTATGGGTCCATTGATTGCATCTATTTTTACTGGCAATGCTATCATCATCAAATGCAGCGAGCAAGTCGTATGGTCGTCGACTTGGTTTGTTCAGTTGGTTCGCAAGGTGCTCACTGAGCTTGACATCGATGAAAATTTGGTACAATTGTGCTGCTGTTTTCCTGAAGATGCCGACTATTTCACTTCACATCCAGGAATTTCGCATATAACATTCATTGGCTCAAAGCCTGTGGCCCACAAAGTATTGGAGAGTGCATCGAAGCAGATTACACCTTGCGTCATAGAACTTGGAGGAAAAGATTCCGTCATTGTTTTGGATGACGTTAAGGATTTTGATGCATTATCGTCCGTCATCATGAGAGGTACATTCCAGAGCGCTGGCCAAAATTGCATTGGTATCGAGCGAGTAATTGCATTGCCCAAGGCTTACGACAGCCTTGTGGAGATATTGAGCTCCAGAGTCAAAAGTTTGAGAGTTGGGTCTGACATCGACCAATTAGATGAGATTGACATGGGCGCTATGATATCAGACAACCGGTTTGAAGAATTGAAGGAACTTATAGCCGACGCAGTTAGTAAAGGTGCTAAATTGGTAGCTGGCGGATCTCAATACCAGCACCCCAATTATCCACAAGGAAGCTACTTTGAGCCCACACTCTTGGTGGACGTTACTGAGGATATGAGGATCTTCAAGGAAGAAGTCTTTGGCCCCATCCTCACTATTATAAGAGCAGACAACGCCGATGATGCGGTGCGACTTTCCAACTCTAGTGAATATGGACTTGGAAATTCGGTATTTGGAAAACATTATAGTGAGTGCAATGCAATTGCAAACAGATTGCAGAGCGGAAATGTTGCTATCAACGACTTTGCTACGTTTTACGTGGCCCAACTACCATTTGGAGGAATTAAGAAATCGGGCTTTGGAAAATTTGGTGGAGAGGAAGGTTTAACTGGTTTGTGTGTAGCCAAGTCTGTCGTCATGGATAAGCCAATATGGCGTTATTTGGGTGTTGCTACTGCCATTCCTCCTCCAATCGACTACCCTATTAAGGATGACAAAAAAGCATGGAACTTCGTCAAGAATCTTAATGGCGCAGGCTACGACAACCGGTTATGGAAGGTGGTCAATGCCTTCAAAGAACTAGCTAAAAGTAGCAAATAAGATTTAGAACACTTAATGACTCTATTGACTAAACATTAGAAGATATCTAACTTTGAATTGAATTTACTTGGAAGCATTAGCATGCAATTCAAGCGTGGGATTGTTCACCGCATCGATGAGAAGCTTCACAACGGAATCCTTCTTTTCCTTGAATTGTTTTCTTATGGCTTCAAGCTCCTCCTGAACCTGGGCGTCGGCGTCTTTCTCGAGCGACTCGTTTAATCCTGCGTGTTTGGATTCGTATTGCTTCAATTCCTCCTCTTTCTGTTTCTTGTACTCATCAATTTCCCTTTTGGGCATCAGTTCTGGCGGACTTCAAACGGTTAGTTCTATACTTGCGAGCCTCGTTAACAATCTCGGCTGCATCCTTCTCTGTTTTAAGCAATGCTTGGATTCCGGAGGACATCTTTGCGGTTATCTCCCGTTGGTGAAGTGGAGTTGAGAATAGGCGACGGGTGTCGTGGTGTTCTATCTGCAGTGATAAGACTTATATACAGTATACACAGATTCAGTCGTAGTACCCATCAGCTATGAACCGAAGCATATACTCGTCAATATGCCCAATTCCTTCGTCAAAGTCTTCGTCCTCGGTTCTTCGAGTATTTTGGCCCGTGCCGATATCGTTCATAGTAGACGAGAGTTTGTCTCTCACAGGTCCGTTGGTAGTACCGTTATTCTTTTCTTCATCAAAATCTTCGTCATCAATAGCAACTTCTCTCATGGCGGCATTAGCTGCTACTCTATCTGCTTCATCCTCGGCTTGAGCTAGTAACTTTTCCATGTTACCATTGCCTTGGTCAATTGGTTTGTCCGGCACATCGACTGCAATCGAGGTATCAGCAACCAAATCACGCACAGAAAATTTACCAAAGTAGTCAGTGGTGAATTCTCCTTCTTGAATGACAACATTATCAAGGTGTCTCTTCTGGTTTGCCTTCTTTAAAATATTAGACTCGATAGTGTACTCTGATACAAACCGGTAAATGTGAACATCTCTGCTTTGACCAATTCTATGACATCTGTCTTGACACTGCTTATCCATGGCAGGATTCCAGTCAGAATCGTAAAAGATCACAGTGTCAGCACCAGTCAAATTGATACCCAAGCCACCACTTCTTGTGGAAAGAATGAAAACGGGAATTTTGGGGTCTCGGTTGAAAGTCTCTGTCAAGACCTGTCTTTCTTCAATTTTTGTAGCTCCATCAAGACGCATGTAACGGTAGCCATGAATATTCAAGAACTGCTCCAAAATATCCAAAACCTTTGTCATTTGAGTAAAGATTAATGCCCTATGACCTTCAGAAGTCAATTTCTGCAACAATTGAGCCAATTTCTGTAATTTACCGCAATCGAATTGTAATAACGATTTGTCTGGAAAAGCAATGGAAAGCTTAACCTGAGATTGGTGGAACGGATTATCAACAGTCCCATCTAAAGCTGCCAGCTGTACGTATGTTCTTGTCGAAACAGGGATCATTTGTTCTTTCATATCAACAGCGACAACTTTTGGAGTGATAACCGAATACTTGTCGATGACTTCCCCATTTCCTCAGAGCGTCTATCAACGCTGAAAACTATATCATCGTAGGCATCACTTTTCAATACTTTATAGTTGGTAATGCCCCACAACTTGGCCAATAAATTGCGTCCATATAGAGGGTACTTGCTACACCTGAACTCGTTCAAGTATTGGGCTTGTTTTAAGCGTTCAAGTACCTCCATCTGCTCGCTCACCTTGATATACTTGTAGTATTCCAAGTAGTTATCAAGATTGGCCCTCTTATACTGTTCTGCACTTTCAATCAATTTTCAATCTTCTTGATTTGCTCGTCAATGATGTTCCTTGACCGAAGTCTATTTGCCGTTTGGGATGCCACAAGGTCAAGGTCGTCCATTTGAGTGATGTTTAAATTCAAGACATCGAGAGAAACTCTTCCTTTAAAGGAGTCGTCCTTCAAACAGCGTCGCACACTTTCCTCTTCAGTCAGGCACAACGACATTACGGATTTGGGCTGAGCAAATGATGTAACAATAGGACGAACCTCAAACAAGTCAGGGTGATTACACACCTTTCTCAATTGCATCAAACAGTTGATGATAGACAAAAAAATTACCTGATGCTAATGTTTCTTTTGTCTTTGCTCGAGACATGAAGTCATCATACAAGTAACGTTGACGATTAGACAACCGACAATAAACAATATGTTCGTACTTTCCCGGCATTTGCTTTTCAACGTCCTTCTTCAACCGCCGAAGCAAATACGGACGCAAGACCTGATGTAAACGAGCAACAGTATTTCTTGTCTCACTATCCATTTTCAGGGTAACATTTTCATCCATTATGTCCCCACCACTAGCCGGAGCAGTCTGCTCCATAATCTTATCAACCGGCTTTCCAAACCAGGTTTGGAAATCTTCTAAATTGGCAAACCCATCTGGCATTGCTTGATCGACTTTTGAAGACGGCATAAGAAAGTATAATAAGGACCATAATTCGATCAAGTTGTTCTGAAGCGGAGTACCTGTAAGCAACAAACGATTCTCTGTGTTGAAGTTAAGGAGTGCTTTCCAACGAGTTGATCTGAAATTCTTAATATTGTGAGCTTCATCAAGAATCATGTATCTCCATCTTCTTCTCTTGAACGACAGGTGATCATGAACGACCAATTGGTACGAAGTGATACAAACATGGAAAGTATCAGGCTTATTCCAACCTTTTCTTTTCCGAGCTCGCTCTTGTGGTGTACCATAATAAGTTAACACCTTGAACCCAGGAGCAAACTTTTTGAACTCCATCTCCCAATTGAGCATGACAGAAGTAGGAACAACGATCAAGTGAGGGCCCCAAATATGATGTTCACAGGCCAAATATGCTAGTAATGATATCGTTTGGATGGTTTTTCCGAGTCCCATCTCATCTGCTAAGATACCATTGGTGTTATTGTTGTACAAACTCGCAAGCCAATTCAAGCCCTGCTTTTGGTATGGTCTCAAGTTTCCTCTCAACAATGATGGCACGGGAACATCTCGCACCTTGGAACCATTTACTTCTTCAACAGCTCCTTCATCTTTTTTAATCTCTTTGAGTTTTTCCTGTTGCTCGTCTTTCGACTCTTTGGAAGCTTGACCATTTTCCTCGTCGTCCGACATTTCCACATCACTATCACTTGCTATATCTGATTCAGCAACACTGCCGTCTTCTGATACATCTTCTGTATTCCCGAATAATGCTGCTAGTCCAGGATTGGAACCGTTCACATTTCCGTTCTCTTCGGATTCAGAAGCATCACTTTCCAGACCAGACAGGTCAGAAATGGAATCAGAGTCTGAAGTTTCGTCAGATTCCAACGCCGGATCAACAGATTCAGTTTTCATCTTCTCGATAAGTTCTTTTTGTTCCTGAGAATACTCGAGTTCTTGTTTAACGTCATCTTGCTTCAACTCTCCACCATACAACGCGGCCAATCCTTGGCTGGTATTAAATTGTTTATCATCGTCCTCATCATCAGAATCGACTTGGGGCAGCTTATCAGTGGAAGGACTCATTGACAGTTCGATTTTGGCGTATTTTTCTTTCAACTGTTCCACAGTAAGATCCATATCTAGTTGGTCTTCATCTCCCAGAACACCTTCTGAGTCAGAGCTAGAACTCATTCGATGATCCATATCAGAAGAATGCGAGCTAGAATCAGAATCTCCTGATGGTTGCTCATTTGCACTTTCCAGTGTCCTATTCAATTGCGCTTCAAGCAATTGTGTAGAATGTTCTAACATTTCACTTAAATGTTGGCGTCCTTGAATCTTTTTCAATTCCTCTTCCTTTTCCTCTTGAAGATAACGATATACCTTATGTGCTTGAGTCCATCTCTTTTTGACAGCCTGGATGGCTATACGGCTCATCTTCTTCAAGTTTTGTTCTTGTTCTCGTTGCAAACGTTCCTTTTCACCACTCTTCTTCTTGAAATGCTGCTCTATTAGTTGTGCTACTCTTCTGGCTCTATTCTGGCGCTGTTTCCTAACATGCTGATGGAGTCTGGAGTATGCCATTCCTTGGCTAACTAAGTAATCAAGGTAGGTGGCATTGTTTTCTAGGCCCTGTACTTTGGGTGCAACTACTCCGTGAACCCTAAAAGGATCCATGGTTTTAGTTGTCGATTGCTTCAACACGGTTTTTCTAGGTTCGATTTTGTCGCCATTCAATTCGAGTCGTTTTTCATCATATATTTTGTGACGCAATTTCGCCATGAGCTGTTTCTGTTCATCCAAAGTTGCTGCATATTCTTCTGGAGTATAGTTGTAGTCCGGTGTTGTATTCTCATCGATAATAGCTGCTTTAAACTTTGAAGTCATAAATGTGCGGAGCTTTTCTTCCACCAGAGGCGCAATATACTTGTCCTCAGCCGTTGAAATTACTTGTATGGGTTCAGGGGAATAGCTTTCGACTGTATGTTCTTTTTGCTCTGAAAGTTCATTTTGAGACACTACTGGTCTCCATTTCGGTATGTGGGAAGGATGGGTGATTAGTGGTGGTGGAATGGTGCATTTCACTTTGCTGACTTGGTAATGGGTGTCGTACTCTGTATCACTGGGCATGCTTAGGTCGTCTAAATCCGATGTGAAAGGAGACATAGCTGGAGAAGCAGAGGCAGAAACTGAACTTTCTCGTTTGATCTGCTTCTTTTGGGTTTTGGTTTCAGTTCGGGAATGGGTTTTTATCTTGTGTATGATCCTCTATGAGGTTCAAATATTCCGTCTCTATTTCCTTGCTCCGCTGCTCCACTTTCTCCTTGAATGGAAACTTTTCGTACAATTTTTGTTCGTATTCCGCCATCGCTCGTTTCTGCTGTCGTAAAGGAATGCTGTCCAAATCAGGAGGAGTGATGTTGCTAGGCCATTTGAGCTGATATTCGGGGTTCTTGACAAAGTCATCGTAGAGTTGTGGGGTGACCGCATTGCTAGTATGGGAGAAATCTGCTGGATTCCAGTACGCGATGGAGGTGTATTCTTTCAACTGGAACAATTCGTTGACGGCGAGGCTAATTTCCGCGCTTATTTCGGCTAAGCGTTCTTCCTTGGAATCCTGCGATGCTATACGGCGTCTCTTGTGGCCATTAGTCTTCAGCAGAGATGAGGATTTTGAAGTTTCACTCGAATTCGATATTAGTCGAGCAGCATTACGAGACGCTGAACGGCTCTGAGCACCGCTGGAGCGCTTTGACGTCGAAGATACCATCAGAATATGATGTTTGGGAGACGCGTAGACTCAAAGGTGGCCAAATTGAGAAAAAGTGGCAAAATCGACGAATGTATCTGTTGTATGGAACTTTGTGTGAAACCAAAAGTTACAACAGAGCTGGTGGGTGGATGTAAAATAATACTACAAAGAATGTAACTAAATGTGTATACTGGACTAGTCTATGCTGAGATAAAGTCGGAGTTTTCCTTGATGTATGCATCCTTTTGCTCAGCAATGGTGTTATCCGCTTGCAAAAATCCCAACTCCTGTTCGGCACTGGTGTCTGGTTTCACTCTGTAGAAACCCTCATCATCCTCGCTACCAGCACCCAATGTTTTGGCCAATCCTCCATAAGGGTATGAACGTGGCATGGCGGGCTTGGCCGGGTTCAACTCAAAGTACCATATGGCGGCACCGAATCCGAATACAAGTGAGAAAAAAATGGCATTGTGTTTCAATGCGGTGGAGTCACTGGTGTGATTGAAAACATCAGGAGACCACATGTCGTACAAGTCATCGTCGATGTTTACGGGATCATTGAGGTTTCTCCTGTTCTGCTGGTCATCGTATTTGGCATATGGGTCTTTAAACTGAGCAAATTCAGGTTTTGGGTTAGGTAGTCGGCGATTTCAGGGCGCTCAGGATCGGTCAACGTGATGATTCTTCCGGTCGTGTGGTCGGTTATCGTTCTGTTTGTGGTCAAGGACCGGGAGAGTCGAGGCACGGCGCCACGAAGCGACAATCCGGCGGATTTCCTCAAAGCTGGCAACATGTTTGGAGGATGATTGGTTGGCCAATGAAGTGCGGAAATTTGTCACGGGTGTGTGCAGGAGCAAAGGTGGGAGAAGACGAGCTGAAGAACGGAGTTAGAGAGAAAAACAGAGAGCTAGTGTACTTGCGAGCAATGTAAGATAACAAGCAATTGCACTTAGCATTTCCTTCTACTTGACTGATTTTTTCGTTTCTACGTTTATTGCATTTCATGCTATACATCAATGCCATGCATCTTATTCTATGCCTCAGTATGTTAAGTCCAGAATGCACACAGTGCAAACTAGCAACATACACTTCGTCACGTTGCTCTCAACTGATCACACCTCAATCATCTTCTTGATCAAAACCTCTCCAAACCCATTTCTTACTTTGTTTGTGGTTGGCCAAAGTCCAATCCTTTCACATATTCGGCATCGGCCGCAGCCTTTATTCCCTCCGGTCCACTCAATCCTTGGCCGCTTCCTTGGGCAATGTAGCCCACTGCAACATAAACGGGAACAAATGCTAAAGAGAACAGCGCTGTTTCTAATGTTCCAGTATTCATGTACAGGAGGAGGGTTTGTGTTGAAATTGTAGGTATTCTTGAACGACCCAGTGGACTGGAACCGTCTGGCAGCTACACGAACGTTTCTAATCATGGCGAATCTACTCGTGTGGGTGTGAGGTAAGAAAGAAAAACTCGCTGTGATTGGACTCGCGAACGTCCTCACCTGCGCAGTCTGCAGGAATCCCATCGATCAGCAAACGCTACAACTGTCTGAGCACTCCATCTGTATATTATGTCATATGCCCCACGAGGTCGTGGAAATCGCTCTGGAGGCTACCAAAGACTGCTGTACCAGAACAGACCAGCAAACAACAATTCAGGTTACCTGCGACGGCCATACGAACGCAGGGGTCCACAACAGAATTACAGCCAAAACTACTCTAGTCAAAATTACCCCAATTATTCCAACCAACATCACCAGCCAAGCCATAATCAGTATCAGAAACAGTACCTGGACGTACAAAAGCCGAGAAATGAGAACCAGGTATGGATGGGAGACTTGGATCCTCGGTGGAATGAGCAAACGATTGCCGATATATGGTCCCAAATAGGTGAAAGTCCGGTTTCCATTAAGATCATAAAGGACGGAAGAGAACCCGGAGGTGGCTACTGCTTTGTTTCCTTTGCCAATGCCAATGCCGTACAAACTGCGCTTACTTATAACGGCTCGCCGATTCCTAATTCTTCAAAACATTTTAAGCTCAACATAGCATCACGAGGCAAGAATACTGCAACCGAAATTCAGCGAAATTCCAAGCCCGCTAATGATTTCTCGATATTCGTTGGTGACCTTGCCATGGATGTGTCTGAACCCATGCTTTACGAAGCTTTCAATTCGTTATTTCCCGACCAAGTAAAACAGGTAAAAATCATGATGGACAATTCAACGAGAGCGTCTAAAGGGTTTGGTTTTGTTCGTTTTTTCGATGCAAACACACAAGCAAAAGCATTAACCGAGGCTAATGGTATGGTAGTAGGTAGTCGTGCCATCAGAGTTGGCATGGCTGCTGGTTCCAATAAACCTCAACCAGTCACTAACATAGTCCATTCAGACCGATTAGCATCGCCTGTCATCGAGGAAGAAGTCAAGCTTCCGAAACATGCCAGGTTTTCCGATCCTACGAATAATACTATTGTCGTTCATGGATTGTCTGGTAAAGTCACCGAAGAAGAACTCGCATTGCATTTGTCCTCGTTTGGGGAAATCTTATACTGTACATTATCGTCAGATTTCGATACTGGCTACGTCAAATTTTACCATCGGCAGGATGCTGAAACTGCAATTCTTTTCATGTATGGTCAAATCATCAACGATTGTCGCATTCAAGTATCTTGGGGTTGTGGCGATGTGCCATCTCTCGAAACTTCAAAATTGACCATGGCTCCTGCCACGTCCAAATACAACCCGCCACAACCTTTACCCGAAAGGTATGGAGTTTTCCAGCAACCTCATGTAATATATGAAAAGTCGGACGAGCTACCATTGATTGAAGAGAGCGAGCCTCAAACCGTAAGTGCTATAAACGAGCACTATTTCTCTCGAAAAAGTGGTTATCAAAAATACTCAAAGAAGCTCAATTGTGATTCAAGTATGGTCCTCTTCATGGGGACCAGGACAGCCCGAAGAAATTTCGTAACCGCAGAAATAACAGTAGTTGAACTGTGCTCGTAGATAGTCAACCAATTCAACAATCTGCGATTCCAACTCCTTTTCTGGTTTTTTTTCTGTTTCTCTTTCAGACACTAGACTTTCACTGTATACTCTCCAAAGTGGATGAACACTATTAATTTCAAGGTTACCGTTGTGGAAAGCATCAGCATCACCACTGAGATTGAATGCAACTTTTTGAAGATTTTCTAGTAACGATCTTTGATGTCTCGCTTTGTATTTGGCACTATTAGAAGCTGTGTACCCAGTATAGTCCGGAATTGGTTCACTAAAACTGCTTTGTTTGGTTTTTGCACCAATACCTCTTTTGTCCAACTTGACTGTAACATCTAGAGGCTCGGCAAGACCATTATCTCGTTTTCCCAAAGTACTTCCCGTGGAATAGCCCATCTTGTACATCATTTTTAGACCAATTGAATCTTTATTAGTAGCAAAAAGACTCTGTTGTAAGCCACTTCCACCATCTTCGTGTACCTCCAGTTCTCCGTCATTTGCATCCACTGAAAAATCCATATAATCCTCTTCATCATCAGATTTTATACTATTTTCCAGCACGAGTTCTCGCAATTGAGCAGATTGAGCTTTGCACTTTATTGGTTTTTCGTTCTCATTATCACTTTCCTCACTGTCTTCGTTCTCAAACACATTGCGCTTCATTTGAGAATTGAAAAATAATTCGACTACTAATAAATTGTATACAACTATGCTTCCACGAAAAAAAAACGATGGCTTCTTATCGGTTCCCGTGTCCAGAGTCCCCTCCACACAACGACTAAACCAGCTAAATACCATTTCAAGACCAAATTCGCCGTCTTACATCTCATCGCTGCTCAACCCAAGCCGAAACGTCCCCATTACTCCAACCAACCATGACACCAAAAATGATATTCCCAACTTCGAAAACGTCCCTATAGTGGCCACATTGACGGAATTCGAGAACCAGCTAGACGCGTTCACCGCCAGCATTTCATCTTTCAAAGGTGATCAGTTGGCCGACTCCATGCTGCAACTTGTACAATTAAACGACACACTAAAACAAGAGCTCGAGAGCTTAAAGACCCACCAGGAACTAGGAAAGAGAATAGGTCAATTGAAGCAACAGAACCTCGAATTAGACACAAAAGCGAAACAAATGCTCCGAGAATTGATTTCTTGTCGAGCAGAACTTCGTAAAATGCCACGCTTGTCTCTGAAAGGAGATGATAAGGAGTCCCAAAACAAGGAGATAGACGTGAAAGAGGCACTCAAATATGCCATGAAGCTTGCCAAATTTACTCGTGCTCCACCTATGGTCGGAAATGCCCAGTTTCAAATTCACCCAAACAACTTTATCTGGCCAGCTGAAGATTCTCTCAGGAGAGGAATGCTTGCTCTCAGCTCGCTCAAGCCAGAAGAACTCATAAAACAGGAATTGGGCACAGAAGAAAACTCAGAGGCAGAACAAACGATGGCCGAGGAACACAATGAGCCAGCGGAGGATATCATTCAGAGCTTTGACAATAACGAAAGTAAGGGAAATGCTGCTCCATTGAGTCTTGACTTGTTTGATTCAGAAGAGGATTCTGACTAGACTACTATATACATAGTTTCAACTTTTCATGGACGAAACATCTCATCTGGATGCTTGAATGTTCCAGTGGCCTTTTGCCCACCCAAAATACAATCCAACTCCAACTGTGAACTGTAAGGTTCTTTCTTGTCCAAGTGCTCGCTAACTAAATCAGCCAATCCACTAATAAAGTCCTCGTTACCGTTTAACGACTCAGCACGCTTGACCTTCTCGGGATTCTCGCACTCTTCTATCAATTCGATGTCAAGCTCATGCAACGTCTCGATGTGGTCCGATGTGAATGCCACAGGAACCAAGACAATGCCCTTGACATCGTCTCTCTTCTCTAACGATTCAACAATTTTTGCCGTTTGTCCACCCAACCATGGCTTGGGTCCAACCTGGGACTGCCACACAAGTCTGTATGGATTCGAAAACTTCAACTTTTCCATGATTGCATACACAGTGGCGGCAACCTCAGCGGGATAAGAATCTCCTCTATTTACAATTTCCATGGGCAACGAATGGGCAGAAAACAAAACCAACACCTTGGAACGATCTTCTTCGGGGAATTCATTGAGTTTATCGGTGATGTGCTGAGAGAAAGCTTTCACCATTCCTGCTTGTTTGGGCCATCTGTCAATGACACTCCATTTGATCTTTCTTTCAGGGTCCAATTCTAACGTCTTTCTGTACAACTCATTGATGGACGAGCCAGTAGTTGAGTATGAGAATTGAGGGTACTGAGAAAAGGCAACAGCACGAGTAACTCCATCGTCCAACATTTTCTTCAAAGTGTCCTCTGTCAAGGGATTGGCATAACGGAATGCCACGTAAGGTTTGTGTGGGGCCGACTGGGGTCGATTCTTGTCCAAAATCTCGCAAACTTTTTTACATTGGTATTCGGACCAATATCTAATAGGTGAACCTCCACCAATATCCTGGTAGTTCTTTTCAATCGAGGGAGTTCTGCGCTTCGCAATAAACTTGGCCAAAGGCTTTTGAAAGATTCCAAACGGTATCAAATCGCCGTCGGAGAACAATCGAAGCAAAAAATCATACGTTTCTTTAACTTTTGATGGGCCACCCATGTTCATGAAAACCACTCCTGTGCCATTCTTGGTGGAGTTGAATCTAGCAAATGTTCTAGCAAAGCCATTTATAGGCTGAAATCCTGTTCTACGGATCATGGTAATTCGCAAGCAGGTGCCACTGATGAAATAGATTGCTGCGAAATTTAAAATTTATCTAGGCGCATGCATGCGATAAACGTCGACATTAAATTATATACTCTTTTTTTTCTTGGAGCTAGGACCCTTTTTTTCCTCTCTCTTGGAACTGAAAATCTCATTAATCTCTGATGTGAAATTATTATAGGCATCTCTCAAGCCTTCGAAATCATCTTCGGTAACTGACCCTCTCCGCGACCGGAAAGACTTCCAAGCTTGACCGAGTTCCTTCAAATCTTCGTCGATTTCGTGTCTATCGACATCCTGTAACACTTCAATGGAAGGAAGACCCAAACTTGGCGCTTCAGCGAGGTCAGTTTCGTTCTTTTCAAGCAATGCTCCCACAGCTGTAGAGACTCGTTCACTTTCCTCTTTGGTAAGTTTGTGCTTTTTGACGTCCTTAGGTTTACTATGGTACTGCTGGCACCACGCTGTCACGGATTTAGCATATGGTCCTTTGAAAACAAACAATGTTACCGCCATACCGATGGGCACAAAGAAGTACACTGTACTCCAACAGTATAATGAATTTTTCAAATCGAGAATCATGAATGGTTGACAGATAAACCCAAACGTGAGTTGTGTGACAAAGAAGCACACTATATCATAAATCCACTTTGCTCCTCTTGGTGTCTTTCCGTCCAGCTCAACGAACATGGGTCTGAAGTTTCGACGGTAAATCTTGCCCACAGTTTGCGAGAAAGCACCCATAATGAAAGTCAAGTAGTAGCCTGGCCGAGTTCCGTGCCAAAATGCACTCGTAACGAACGTGAACACCGTACTCTTAAACCCTGGTTTCTTTCCTGGACGGGCAACTCGAGCATAAACATAATTCTTGAGCCACTTGTTGGTGTTCATGTTCCAAGACTCCAAGCACACATGAACATTCTGGCCCGTTTCAAACGCTACAGGGTCAATGTTTTGAACACGATTCCACTTGAAGGTGTCTGTGGCACTATCATATCCATTGTACCCAATTCCACACAAGATACATGCTGCTTCGGCGATCAGCCAAATCGTGTAATACTTGAGACGATACGCAAACCCAAGTATCCAGAGATATACCAGTCGGTAAAGGAACCCATGTTCTTTTACAAGGTCCCCGGACAAGAGATATTCCACAGTGACAAACTTGGGAGAGATGATGAAAAGGTATGCCCACATAAATCCTTGCAGCGCCTTAAAAAGAGCAGGAATTCCACTGCGAGGGATTCTTCGCTTCACTCTTCTACCAGGACGTTTTGATTCCGGAACGTCATCAAACAAGATGGACTTGATGAACCTATCGTAGTCATTATAATGGAAAGAAGGACCAGTAAGTAGCGAAGCATAGAAAAAAACAAATCCTAGGTAGGAGAGCAAATCTGGATGTTGCCTCACAGCTTGTAAACGACTAAATTCAGACAACGTTGATTTTGGAGCTTTACCATCATAAACGTTCCAGCCAAAAGCCGAGAGTTTCATCACAAGAACCATTTGGGCTCCTAAAATGTCAATTTTGGTTGGATCATAAGTAGCAAAAAACTGAGCTTGAAGGTGGTTATAAGCTAAATGTCCCATCAAGAATACGAAATTGACCCATGGCATACTAGACGTACGCAAGTATCGAGTGATGAAGTAGCATCCCATAGAAGATATCAACAATGTTCGAAGACCCGAATAAAGCTCGAGAATTCCAAAAATATAAAAACATGAAACTCCAATGATATAAACATTCTTAAGGGTATACTGATTATCAGGTAAACGTTTGAATATCACGCTAAAAGGGAATGATAGTAAGGAACATAGAAGCACTTTGAAATTGGCCTCCTCAATTCCCACCTTTTCCAGTGCTAGGTGTAATAATAATTGGAGACCCATATTGCGATCTGTCAATTCTTTAATTAATTTCTCCACGATTTAAATGTAGCCGCGCACTGCAATGAGGTGCCATTTCTAAAGTATGTTGCTAATATAGCCGCGCTACTACCCTATGAGCACCTAACCACAGAATAGGCTACTACTCACCGAGGCTCAGATATCTGTGTCGGTTGTTCACTTTGATAAGGCTTCCAAAAATGGATCATCTCAGAAGCTACACTAGCAATAGATCTTGTGTATGAAGTTATTGCCATTGCCATAAAACACATAGAAAATCTTCATGTGTTTTATTGTTGTGGCGGTTCCCAGACCAGAAGCTGCCATGTTCCCCATACTACACACAAGTATTTCAAGTATAGCATGCCAACTTGCCATTGAAAGGCTATGAAAGAAGTTAGTCGCCAAGATAATAAAGAGCGCTACGTCGTGGACTTAGAAAAGCTTGGTGTAAATCCTCACCAACTTGGTATTTGACCGTTGACTATCAGGTACTTTGAAGTGGTTGAAACCGAGTTCTTTCTCGTTCCGTGACATTGGTACTATTGCCAGCAGTGAACAGTGGAATTGAAGATATGATTTCGTTACTGTTACCTATGTGTTATACCTATGATGTCCGCTGAAAAGAGACTCTACAGGGACTTCTAACATTTTGGTTTTTGGAGGTTCATGTTAGTATTAATGAATCGGAACTTTGTCACTTTCTTCCCAAAGTGACTGCTTAGCGGTTTGAGTTGGATAGTTGATTTGATGTCTAACTTTCTGGTAGCCCAGGACCCGCTTCGCTACTTAAAGCTTAAGATTTACCAGATGCACTGATTACTTGCTTGAAGGTATCATTTGCAACCGATATACCAAAGACGTAGAATTACTACGAAGAAAAAACAAGAGAACCTCTGGGACTTAATTCAGATTATAACAATTATCACAAATCGAAAAGTATTCCCGAATGTGATGCGTTAGACTTTGGCGTCATGTTGCGAATTTAATTAACGATAATGATAGTATGGATTTTTTGTGACAAGAACGAGAATGCGAAACATGCCCCAAGGTGCCATTTGACTCTGGCGACCACCTAGCACTCAGCCAATCTCAATAAGCAGAAGTACTATGAATGGCTTTTATCGAAAAATGATCACAAATCGTGGCTCCATAAAGTAAAATTACCTTGATTGAAATGGTTGGGATTAATCTAATAATAACTTGAAGTCATGAATACCAACATTAACAGACATTCATCATCTAGTCCTGAAAGGTGGATCTGAAATCATGGTTTCATCCAAAGATTAAGAATACTTCCACTAGCTACGGTGAGCAATGATTTGCAACATAAGAGTTGCTGAGGATCCACCACAATCCACAAAGCTCCAGAAGAGGACACGAAAAACAACTAATTGGCAGCCTGGTAATAGAACACACCAGTCAAAAGATTTACTTCCTTTATTGTTATCTTGACCTTATCTACTATTTCTTCGGTCTTACCCTTTTGAGAGCTTACTAATCTGGGGGAAGTTTTATTTGCAGCCGTTCACTGAACTATTACGTTGAAAAAAGTCCTCGTTCACTCTAGCACAATTGCAACAGGAATCAACATGAGAGCAGCACTTCTTACTGGAAATCCCAAAAACAACTGGACGGAAATCAAAGAGATTCCCAAACCTAAAATAAGAGATGATCAAATCTTGATTAAGCCAATTGCGTATGCTGCAAATCCAACCGATTGGAAGCATAATTCACCTGAATTTGCTGGCAATGTTTGTGGTTCCGATGCCAGTGGATATGTTGAAGAGGTAGGCTCCAAAGTGACTGGATTCGAAGTGGGAGACATTGTTTCCGTCACTATGCATGGAGGTTACAACAAGGACAATTCTGCCTTTGCAGAGTATGTAGCAGCCGTTCCTGGATTCACCATCAAGTACGACAAGAGTATTGTGAAGGATGCAAAATTGAAGGTTGGAGATCACAAAGGAGGAAAAATCACCACCTTTGAACAGGCGGCTTCGTTAACTTTGGGTTTGACGACGGTAGTTTTGTCGTTTGTTGGTTTGATGAACATTAGTAAAGATGTTCTGGCGAACAAAGGTAAGTCAACTCTTATCTGGGGAGGTGCCACAGCCACGGGGATTTTGGCAATTCAAATGGCCAAGATGGCTTTTGGTCTTAAAGTCATTACCACTGCTTCCAAGAAGAACCATGACTATTTAAAGGGCCTTGGAGCAGACGTTGTTTTTGATTACAACGAGTCCAATGTAATCGAGGCTATTAAGGCCGAGGCTGGCGACTCCATTGCTTATGCCTTAGACACCGTTTCCAGCATATCTACTTTTCAACAAACTTATGATGCAACAGCCAATTCGAAACATGTTGAACTCGATAACTTGCTCTCGCTCGATAAGAGCAGAATCAAGACAGATCCTTCCAGATCGGTTTCCTTCCACGCAACTAGCATGTACGGTGCCACAGGAGACGCCTATAGCATTTGGGGCATGGACTTCCCAACCAATCCTGTCTCCACAAAGAAATATCTTGACTATTGGTTCAACGAACTTCCTCAATACATTCCTAAGATCAATTCTGCAAATTTGAAGGTCATCGAGCCTGGATTGGAAAGCGTTAATGAGGCTTTGCAGTTGTTGTATGATAACAAGGTCAGTGGCCAGAAGATCGTTTTCAGGTCCCGAATTTAAAAAGTATGTTGCTATGAATCAATGAAGTACATCTATGAAGCTCTACTGCCTTGCCAGAACAATTTGTAGCCTCCTTCGAGTGCTTGAGTAATGGCTTCACTCTTGTACGGAATTGTTGCAAGTACAAAAGCAACGTCGTTCCACTGCTGTTCGTCCAGACACTTTGTCAACCGTACTAGTAACTTTTCAGCAAGTTGTTTCTGTTGTCTCTCCTTCTCAATGAACCCCACGAGGAACTTGACAACTCTCTTCATCGAGTCCTTTGACAATGTTTCGTCGTTCGAAAGCCCGCTGAAAATATCTATGAAACCGTTGTAAATGGCGTTATCCTTTGTTGCAAGCTCACTAAAGAACAAACGACACATATCGCTGATTCCTTGGTCAGGGTTCTCTAAGCACTTTGCCATAGAAGACAACTGGCCCTTCACCTTCACCTGGCCAGCCAAAATCAAGAAAGTGACTGTCATGAGACATGTTCTTTGAACCATGATACTCTTATCGTTGAGTCTTCGGTACAAGAAGTCTGTGTTTTCGTCAACAAGATTATTGAAGCAAACTGCCATGTCTCCTAAGCCCAAGACGCAATTGCAGCGAATAATAGGATCGGGGGACTTCTCCATAATCGTTATCAATAAGGGTAAGTTTTGTTCGCAATAGCGTGATGAAATGCACATAAGTTTGACAAGACATAAAGTGGCAGATCTTTGTAAGCCTTGATGCTGGTAGTTTTTGCTCTTTGAACATATCTCTCGTACTAAGTTACCAAACTTGGCAAGGAGGGAATTTTCACCATAAAGTAGTTCCTTTTCTTTAATGTAAAGAACGGCATCGGCAAAATCATCTTCAGAAGTACCACCGATCATCTCAAGTTCGTTATCTTCACCACCGTCCTTCTCGGCTGCTTCCTTAGCGGCTCCTGACTCCACAGCTTGCTTTCTCTTTTTGAACTGAGCTTCCAAGTTTTCTAAATAAACGATAGTTTTGATGGAAACATGCCCCACCATGAACAAAAGTTGGGACAATGAATTGATCTGATTTGAAGAGTCATCACCGAAAACGTGAGCTGTCTTTTCCTTCAAAATGGTGGAGCAAATCTCGTCTGGTTTGTCAGAAATCGTAAAGAGTGCACCAATAGCTTGTTCGGCAACGCTAAACCACTCGCCGTCTTCATTGAATTCAAGAAGCACAGAACTTAGTTTCTCAACAATCTCATCTTCCCGCTTGATACGAACTGTTCGTGGTTCCTTGTCATTAGGGTCCACCAATCGCTGAAGTGCTATACAGGTGTACCGAGCAAGCGACATGTCCTTCCTTCCGAGTTCACCTAGTCCAATGGTCAACAACGAGTCCAAGCCATCAGCAGCGATCTGACTGTTGCCCAACGCAAACATACCTAGTACAATAACTGCACCTCGTCTCTGTTTCTGCGAAAACTCGGTCGATTCGCCTTTAAAGTTATAAATCTGCCATAACACTTGAAGTACATCGGGATGAACTAGTTTGTTCTCATACATGAGACACAAAAGCTTTTCTAACGACGCCAAATCTGCAATGGAGGCTGCGTGAGTTAAACTCACCAAATTCTTGGCGATGTAAGCTGCTTGTTCAGCTCTGCTAGAATCTTCTCGAGGAGATAAAAAAAGTTGCTGATAACAATCTATCAAATGTGCCGAGATCGATTTACCTTCGTCCGATGATCCCTTCATCCACACCAAGTGTAACATCTTTCTAATTCCCTCGGAAGCATTTTGAATGTCGTAAGCGTCAGCAAGTACCAAGAAGTCCATCGATTCAAGGACTTCGTTTCTATTCTTCGAATAAAGTAGTCTCGAAATAATTTCCACGCCTGCGTGGATGGCTTCAATAAATGCAATTGCATCTTCATAGTACTTGAGAGTGAGTCTTGCTTTGATCAACGCATTCGAATCTTGCAAGATGGGATTGCTACCACTGCGATCATTCTCTGAGTCCGCACGTGGGATTTTAGCTTCTTCATCATCATCGGAGCCTTGTTCACTTTCCTGATCCTCGTCATCTTCAGGATTATCTTCTTCCATGGAAACATCGCCGTCTTCTTCATCGTGCTCAGAGTTGACATCTTCATTTATGGGAGCCAAATGCCCCTCCCTTTCTAATAAATCTTTCAAATCTGCTTTGGCACTTTCATAACGAGATAACCAGAACTTGTAGGAGAGTTGGGTTCCATGAAGAGCAGCAAAAGGATGTGTCAAGACCAACTTGGACATAAGCTTTATAGCGTTCCTTCTCACCAAAGTACTTCGATCATCAAGTGAACGTACCAGAATCTCCATGATTTTTTGACGTCTTGGGGTGAATTGCGATGGCATGTTGAAGATTTTCACAAAGGCTTGAATGGCTTTTGTTCTAACATATGGGTTTTGGTCTAGGAAACGTTCTTGGAGGAGGTCAACAAGGCCATCAATATGGACATCAGTGTTCCTGCCACTTTCGTCGTCATTTTGGCGGCCCTTCTTCGCAACATCCACAACAATATTTCCACATGTCTCAACCACGGAACAACGGAGGGTATAGTTGGAGTTGTCCAAGAGCTGAGCAATACAGGACATCTGCTTTAGGATGAGTCTTGGACTCGACTCAGAGAGCTTGATCAAAAACTCTGAGATTGACTTGGGTCCGTTGTTGTCATTTGAGTTGAATTCGATTTGTGAGATCTCACGAAGAACCTCTTCTGTTAATCCGTTGTGATCATACAGTTCATCTAGAACGTGCAAGAACTCTGCCATGTACTGTGGAAGGTGTATGTAGTAGGTGAGACACTGGATGATAGCACTTTGGACGTTGAGAGATTGGCCATGAAATTTGACTGCCACTGCAAGGTCTCGGAACATTAATAGTTTAAGCGGTGTGATTTTCATCCTTTCTGCTACTTCCATTAAGCGAAAGATGGGCCTCGTAAACAATTCAATGAACCGATCGCGTTCCGGTGTTGTTATGAATATCCTTGTGAGATCGATCTTTAACACATTATGAATACATTCCAACAATTCTTCAACAAGGGCACAATTGGCTTTCCACAATCGATGAGCTTCAGAATTCCCATGTTTCAGTTTGCTGGTAAAAGCTCGGCTGTGGTCCTCTTTGCCCAAATAGACAAGTAAAACATAAATGAGATAACCGTATTTTTCGAGACTAGCTTTGAAGTTATCAGCAGTGTCCACAAAATCGCCATTTTGAACAGCACCAACTATTTGATGAGACACCGTATTTGCAGATGATGCGATTAAGTATACTACTTGTTTCTGGTGCTTTTCATTTAATGTTTTGTATCCGTGTACAAGTTCCATAAGCTCATCAAGTAGTTCCGAGTTGAAGTTGATATTATCAGGATTGGCAGCTAATACCTCGGTTACCGATTCAAGCTTAGAGTCCACATCTGGGAAGTCCACGGAATACGACTTGTCGACTTCAAAATTATTGAAGTTACTACTTAGACTGAACTCCATATTGATGTGTGTTTGTTTTTGATTTGTCGCGATTACGCATCGAAAGGTGTACCGTGTTTTGTGCAGGAACACACCGATGAGCTATCCTAGTATACAATTATTAATCCTTAAGACGAGCATAGCCCTTCATAATGGCTTTGTTGACTCCCATCCTCTCATCTTCTAATGCAGCAAGTAAATCTTTCATCGTGATTGAATCTCCAGTTCGAATGTCGCGGAACCTAAGACCATTGTCTCCACGAAGTGCCAACAAGTGACTCTGTTTATCTTTTTCTCTTTCCATAGCTTTGCTGTCATCTCCATTTCCTGCTCCTGAGCTCATCCACAGGTACTTTTTCTTGTTTGACGTCATCATTGCCGCGGTTTCATTAGCGGCTCTATGTAGGGTTTCCTCTGCTCCCACTTTATTACTGTCCAGATTGGCGTCCTTGTTTTCAAGTCCAAGTAGAATACGCCTGCTGACTCTCCGTTCCTCGAGCTCCTTTTGCTTGAGTGCCAAATTGCGTAGTTCCTTGGAAACTTCAGATCGAGGAATTTGGCTCGCAGCAAGCTTCTTGTTTTTGAGAGCTGGGATTCCTCGACGACGATGGCGTGATAATAGCACGGTCTTGGTGGCTATATGACTAATCCACTGCTCGCACGACGCCGACATTAGTTCGAGAAGTTCGTTATCACTCATGAAACTTTGCAACACTCCATTTTCACGGGCTACCCGTTGCATAAAAGTGCCCAAATGATACGAGTTGAGAAACGGCGTTCGCTGAATCTGCCGTGCTGGACGCAGCTGGAGGTAAGATGGCTGTTGGACGTTTATTCTTGGAGCCCGGTTGTATTGCTGCTGTTGAAGCAATTCTTCTTCCCTACCAATATCCACTCCAGCGGCAGCCAAAGCATCGTTCAACTTTGAAGGATCGTTGGTATGGAAGCGATCCTGATTGTTTCCGCCAGCTTGGCCCGTAGAATGGCCTGTGGAGAAGTTGGGGGCTGTTCTGTTGTCAATGCTTGAGGTATTGAGTCCGTGAATACTGTTGGCCTGCTGAACTAACGGATTCATTCTGTTTACCGGAACCGATGATGATGGTACCACAGGTGCCGAGGGCATGGCGGGGCGTATTATAGGGCGAGAAATTTGCAGCGATTGTGGTACATTTATCATGCTTTCAGATTTGATGGGTTGCGGAGTTTGTGAGCCCGAAGTTGAACGTCCTACCAGGTTTCTATCCGATTGTATATCGTCCTTCTGCAACAATTCAGCTGGGAGATTATCGAAATCGATGTCCATAATATCTTGTTGGTTACCATTACCCGAAGCTGCTTCTAATTCAGAGATGCCGTTGGCTCCCAAAATAGCATTAAGTTCCTCATCAACGTCCACAGGCGATTTTGAACTTCCTCTCTGGCGCTTAGAGTCCGAATCAGCCGCGTCCGGGGTCTCAGAGGGCCTCTTAGAACCGTCGGAGTCCAGCATTATCAGTACCCTGTTGTGCTCAACTCGCGAAGTCTCCGGTCACTTTGGGCCTGGGCGCGGGTGCAGGAACCTGGTTTTATGTGCACACCATGTATCATACAAAAATTGTGCGATGAGGTAGAAAGCTGCAAATATGTCTACGGCGGTAAAGGCGAAAATAGTGACGCTTGAAGGCCATCGAAATTTCCGCTTACGACTCGTGCTCTCTACATTGTCGGGAAAACCAATAAAAATTGTCAGAATTAGATCCGATGACATGAATCCTGGTCTTCGTGACCATGAAGTATCGTTCCTTCGACTCTTGGAATCCGTAACAAACGGCACTCATATCGAAATATCATACACTGGTACTACTGTCATATACAAGCCTGGAATCATAATCGGCGGCCAAATCACTCATAATTGTCCTAATACCAAACCCATAGGATACTTTGTAGAACCCATGTTGTACTTGGCTCCATTTTCCAAAAAGAAGTTTTCCATTGTTTTCCATGGACTCACCGCATTGAACGACACAGATGATGCTGGAATCGACGCCTTGAAGTGGGGAATACTTCCGGTCATGGAAAAGTTCGGCGTCCGTGAAGCTGCATTACATATCAATAAGAGAGGATCTCCACCTTTGGGTGGAGGTGAAGTCCATTTCATCTGTGACTCCTTGATTGCCCAGCCATTGACGATCCATGCTCTTGAGGTTCCCAAGATCTCAGCAATAAGAGGTGTTGCATACTGTACTAGAGTTTCACCTAGCGTAGTTAACCGGATAGTTGATGCGGCTCGTAAAGTGTTGAAGCCTACCGGGGTGGAAGTGAATATTACAGCCGATGCTTGGCGTGGAGAACAATCGGGAAAGTCTCCAGGTTTTGGAGTTACCTTGGTCGCTGAGCTGAAAAAAGGATGGAGAATCTTTTCGGAGGGAGTAGGAGCTGCGCAGCTGCTTCCAGAGGAACTTGGTGAAAAAGTAGCATACCAATTACTCGAAGAATTGAGTCTAAGTGGAACTATGGGAAGAAGTCAATTGAAACTCGCATTGACCTACATGGCCATCGGAAAGGAAGACATTGGTCGTATCAAGCTCCATAAAAGCCAAATCGATTCCAACTTAATATGGGTTTTGCGAGACATAAATTCAATAGTTGGCACAGAAGCTTTCTTCAAAGATGGCCTGGACGATATCGACCCTGAAGAAGCAGACTTTATGACTTGCGCTATGAAAGGAATTGGGTTTACGAGCGTTTCCAAAAAGATTGCTTAAAGTGATCAAATGCATATTTTATACTGTGTACTTAATCTACCAGAACGAACACCATCCAATGTAGTGCTGGCACAAGTTTTCGACACTAGTTGCTTGCTGTATAAGCTTGTCGACTTGAGTAGGTACATCCAAACCATGGAGTCTTTTGATATCATTTCCAGTAAGCTTATCAGTAATTCTTTTTAGCACCAACGCTGCTCGAGCGTTACGAATTTCAACATCGTTCTGCTTCGTGAGTTTAACAGCCTCAGCTTCATCAATCTGTCCGCGACGAAGAAGTTCTGCCACATTGACTTGGGGAACCTCAATACCTGTTGCCTCAGCCATGGCTTTTGTAGGGAAGTCAAAACCCCAATTGATCAACGGATCATAAGCAAAAGCTTCCAAAATGGCCATCAAGGACTCTTTGTTATCTCTCAACACACGCATTACATGCTCACATGTAATTCTAAATGAGCCCTCTATACCGCTCACTTCCATAGCATAATTGAGCATTCTTGTGAGCCTAAATGGCACTTTCTCGGGATACTTTTCACGTAAGATAGCCGCTTCGAAACAGTCACCAAAATCAATATGAATCACTTTACCTGTTATACGGTCAAGCATCAAATTGGAAGGATGTCTGTCTCCCAAACCAAGGATATAACCCACCATAGACATGACTGCCAAGGAGCGGGTATATGTCGTACGACGGTCCAACCAAGTTTCTGAAGACTTGGACTTCAACCACAACACCTTATACAAATCTTGACCTCTGGTGTTATCGAGAGCACCCATGAACACTTCAACCTTTTGCAACAAAGTTAAACTATCATAATCAGGAGCCATCTGCAACATGATTCTATGTTCGATGTTCAAGGTGATCTTTCTAGATTCACGATACTCTTTGATAAGAACATGGAAAGTATCACTGTGTGGGAACCAGCCAAAGAGACCAACCTTTGGAGCAAGCGGGATAGCTGGAGACCTCTCGATATCGAGATGCCGTTTGAAACATTCCGGATCGTTAACCAATAAGGTATTGACTAGACCGAATAATTGCATAACAAGGTTATCTTGTCTGATATCTTCATGTCCTTTCAAGGCAAACGAATAATCTTTACCATCGCTTCCTCTGCAAGTAAGTTTTCTGGGTCTCTGTTTCGAAGATATAACCGTCAAGGAAGGATCGAATTTGGCAATGCGTACCACTGGTTTACCAGGCTCGTAGGTTCCTGGAACGGCTAATTCAAGATCCGTTGCCTCTTCTAATTTTGGTGAAACGTATTGAAGTTCCAATGTTTGAAGTTGTGGGAGTTGCCTGCTAATACGACGGAACACATTGTAGTAGACATCCCAAGCTTGATTCAAGTTTGTGATATCCTTGGTACGACGGAAGTTCAACACCCATTCGTAGGCATCTGCCAACTCCCTACCAAACGCATTTGCGAACGAGGATTCCCTTAAAGTCTCGGGTCCCTTTTGAAGCATTTGATGTAGAGGCTCCAATACTTCGAACATCTTATCAGTGTTGTGTTCACCAAAGAACAACCTCGATGCATCTTCCAATCCTTCATACCATTGTTCGTGCCATAAAACAGCCACACGAATAAGTTCGTGACTGACAAGTTCTGATTGATCGACTAAGACAGGAGAGTGTAAACGCATTTGGTCTATAATCGACAAGGCAGCACGCTGCCTGTTAACAGATTCAGAAGTCACTGCAACTGCAAGTGGATATACAAGCGCCTGTGGATGAGCTTTGCCTAGATCTGTGAGAAGACCAAATAAGGACCTACTCACAACCTCGTTAGGCTGATGAATTCTCGAGATCAATTGCGGTATCACTTCCAACCATTTATCGATCTTGACCATATTAAAACCATCAGTCATAGCCTTCGCTGCTTCACTGATTCCACCAAATTTGAACCATAAGGTTAACAAACGCAAAGTATCCTGTAACGAGCTAGTGGTGGATAAAGCAATGGAATGAAAGAAACCTTTAATTGAAGGAACCACATGTCTTTGCACGATTTCCATTGGGATAATATTGGACTGTGGTGCGGAAGGACCAGCTGCTTTATGTTGACCGTTACCAGCTTCATCTTCAGCACCAAGAGTTCCGTTTTGAGGCATGATGTCATCTTGAACGCTGGTATCCTTTGTGGAATTTGAACGCTGAGTGGTGTACAGCGAGATGACTTCAAAGTTTGCTAGCGCCCAGTTATGCCAAGCCTTGTACCACTTGGTATCGAAATGAGTAGCCAAGAGGTAAGCTCCCAAAATGATTTCGGAAGTGTCGTTTCTCCAGTTGCTATTTAAAGCAATCTGCCATTCTCCTTGCTTCAAGAAACACCTGGCAAGGAGTCTTGTGTACTCCTCCACATGCTTTGGAATACCCGGCGCTTCAGAAGGTAAAGGCTGAGTGATTAAATCGTTGGGGTTCAAACCCAAGTCTTGCGACATACGAGCTGTGAAATCAACCAAATGGCGAAGTGCTTCTCGTTGTTGTCCCTTAGCCCACATATACTTTATCTGAGCATAGACAACTTGTGGTGGAGCCTTGGAAGGATTTTCAGGGAATCCTTCCTCCAACAAATAGTTGAGAGATTTCTCAGCCAAATTAAGACGGCCCGACTTTCGACATAAATTGGCAAATTTGATCCACATATCCATATCCTGCTTCGGCTTGATCACTAAGGCCCTCACTTTAAGCATACGTTGCCAGATATCGACATTACGTTGACATCCTAGCAACCTGGTGTTCCATGTCTTTCTCATAATTGCACGCTTTTCGGAACCTCGAGGCAAGCATTTATACTTGATAATCTCCTCTAATTCGGCAAGCATTTGAACTCTGACAACGACTCCATACGCTCTATTGTAACTTTCGCTGACAAGTGCTGTTATTTCAGTAACCAACAAGTCCCTTGCAACCAATATATGATTCGATGCATCTTCAAAGTTGTTTCTGTGCAAACTAAGAATGGCATTGAAAAATGCTTTATCAGGAGATTCAGATTTCATGACTTGGATACAGGTATCCATTCGGTCCCATTGACCCAAACCCCATGCAGCAGCTGCTGCCAAAGGTGCAACCATTCTCTTGGTGTCACTGGACGAGTTATTCCATTTGCTCTGCGCCAATTCAGATAATTGTTCCCATTCTCCAAGAGCATGCAAACATCTCATTTTACCCATGACAACGTCCATATTATCAGGCTCTGATATCTGTCGTTCATTATAAGCTCTTAAAGCGTCGTCCCAACGCTGTAACTTTTCATACCACGTTTCCTTAAGTTGGAGATCATGATGCAATTGTGCATGTTTTAATATACCAACTGCAGCATCAGATTGCTGTAATTGATTATTGATACTAATCAACGACTCAATAGTTGGTGTAGACGGTTCCTCGTAGAATTCAAGTTCCTTGTAATGCAACGCTTTGGCATAAGCATGGCATCGTTGAGCGTATTGGCCCAAAACAGTGATTGCAATAGGCAATGACTTGTCGTCATGTTCCATAAACTCTGCCAAATTCAACAAAATTTGATGAATTTCAGGAGGGTTATTCGGTGACGACAATGCGATACAAAACGATTCCACAAGTTCTTCCTGATGTTGAGAATAAAGCTCACTCCAACAACTTGCAAAACTGGCATTGAACAAATCCTTTGCTAATGGGTAATAGTCGGAAGCTAATCCAGCACATGCTCTGATTGCATGCGAAGGACTTTGTTTCAAAAGTTCTTTACTCAAACGGCTTATCCAATCTTGCCAATCTTCCTTAGTCCTTCTTTGTGATGAGTCCCAAGCAGCCTTTAAAGCAGACTGGTTGACAGGAAGTTTCTTGGAGGGCATGTCGACGTCGGTTGGATCAAAATTCAGATGGATATCATAATCTTTGTAGATGTTGAGATGTGTGGGTAATGGATCTCCGCTCAAGAGTTTTGTAACCAACTGCTCAAAAGTATTGGAGTGAATCTTTTGCTGGACTAAAACCTTCTTGATGACTGGAATGAACACACTAAACTCTGTACCAAGCTGCAATAGTAAATAACTCAAGGTGTTCATCGCCGTGACTTTTAGCTCATCACTTCCTTGTTGCAAGACACGCAATATTGGATGGATTATCCTTGAAGCCATATCGTTTAACAGAACCGTTTTCGAAAGTCTACCGATAGTTTCAATCGCGGCTTTACGCAACACTATAGGGCCAACTTCGAACAACTTGACGATATTTGGAACCATGATATGAATATATTCTTCAGTGTTGCTTCCGAATACAACTAAGCTTCGCAACACATGTAAGGAAGGCTCACGCTTGGCGGTCTCATCTTCTTCAAGAACATTCAAAAGTAATGTCAAAACCTCTGGCATGTGCATTTTGAACTCTCCTTCCAATGCACGCGAGATGGACTCGATGAGGGAGATGATTATGATTTGGATATTAGGATTGTGAATCAGGGTGAAAAATTCCTTGATGATGGCAAAGATTTCTGGTAAAAATGGACGAATATGCTGCCTCACGATTAGAATAAGGGCACTAAGTTGCTGAAAGTAAAATTTCAACATCGATGTCTGGCAGGTATGCATAACGTTGATGATTCCCGGTATAATTAGTGGCAAGAATGAAACACATCTGAGCCCAAGTGTTTGAAAGATATACATTATTGCTTGAATCACCTTGTTGTGGTGCATGCTTAAAGAGGGATCTTTCAAAATTTTGGTCAAGTTGTTTATGGCAACCGTTGGATAGTACTCTTCATTTGAAGGAGACATTCCCTGCATCAAGAAAGCCACATCAACTGGAGCAGCATTTTGGTCTGAAGAAATGCTCTTTGAATTTTGTTCGACCTCACGGTGCTTGTATGGATCCAAGGCACCTAAAATACCCAATAATCGAACGGTTTCTCGACGAATATGGGGGGAGGTCTCCAGTTTGAGAATGCCAACCAACATTCCCAAAAGCTGAGGAAAGTCCAAGAGTGGCTGTATAACATAACCTGAAGAGCTTGCTAATTGTCCGAGTGTCTTTAATGCTGCGTCTCTTTTGAATGAAGAGCTCTGGTCTTGGAAAGTGTCTAAAATCAAAGGCATCAATTCCTTGATAAATGGCTTCATATCTTCGCCTGCAACAACTGACATCTCTCCCAAACAGCTAATAGCACTCGCTGCAACAGAAGAGCTTGGATCTTTGGCTTTGGGTAACAACGCTTCCACGATAGGTTTTGCATATGGTCTTGTAAGCTCCTTGGATTCCGCAATTAAAACTGCAAGAAGAGTTGCACTTTCTTCCTTCCTTCGAGCCAGCGTCGAGTACTCTAAGCGAGAAAGTAATTGGATAAGGGTACGCCTTAAGGATGGAACAATATAAGCAGGATTAATGGAGGAAAGCTTTCCGAGAATCTGAACAGCAATCTTTCTTATGGCGAAAAGTTCATCGTTCAATGCAATAAATAATAGCTTGACATTCTCAGCTTATGAGAGCTGAGGGCCAAAACTTTCGGCTTTTGAAAGGCATTTGAGAACCTCTAATCGAATTTCAGGAACAGGGTCGGTGATGGCGACAGAAGTCAACTTGTCTAAAACTTCATTGACAGCATTTAGTGCATTGACACTTGTTTGTTGGCATATGGGGTCTCTTATGAATATCTCACAAGAAGTCACCGTTGCAATTTTACGAACTCTGGGGTTACTATGTTCCACGTACTTGATGGTACAAAACCTCACGAGTTCATTCAACTGAAAGTTTTCAAATTGGAAGAAATTGAGCATCTTTAATGCTTGTATTAAAATCTCACTGTCGAATGTGTCATAGGAATCGTGATTACTGAGAATTTGGTTGATGCTCATGCCGGTGTCTCTAGAGATCATGATAAGACGGTAATTTCGAGCTAATGCAGCATTGGTCTTGATGGAACCATAAGGTGAGCCAGGGGGTTGATAGGTTTTTCCTGACAAAACCAAACTCAACAAATTAAGGAGCTTGATGTTGATGGAGTTTGTCAAGCTAGGAACATTTGAGATCAAAGTCTGCAACACATTTTGCATGTGTGTAGATAGTGAGCAATTGCTAAACATCATATCCAAAATATCACGCTGCAAGTGTTTAGTTAGTGCCGGTCCCACAGCGATAGACAATTTACCAATACAGTCAAAAATCGCTGGTTCTGTATCTTTTCTGCTCAATGCATATTTGGACGAGCCGGATACCGAGTATGGTAAGGATGTAAGGCCGGATGCAGAATGCTGACCAGATCCGGCAGAATTAGAAGATCCGGAAATTGAACCTTCTACACTATTGGCATTGAGTAATAACAGTTGCACGCTAGAGTTTGCTGGATATGCTAAACCCTCCCGTATGTTGTCGAGGATGGCATCGAGATATGTCGCCATGTGGTTACCCACTTCCAACGAGATTAAGCCAATACTCATGAAAATAGCACTTTTGTCATGGTTAGCGGTTTCGTTATGCTGGTTTCTATTCTTTTTCAATTGTGACAAGTAGTAATGCAATGTCTTGTGGAGGTACTTTTCGACATAGACCTCTGAATTAACTCGACACAACAATGGAAAAATATTGGTGAGCTCTTGTCTTATCACTGCAAACCGATGATTGCGATATGCCATTGAACTTTCGCAGATTAGTTCGAATTTTTGCTGGATGTAAGAATCATAATGATAGCGAACAAGTTCCCGATATACAAGCAAGGATCCGTGAATGTACTCGCTTGGCTGGGAAGACGAGGATGCTAAGAAGTTAAGAGCCGCGGAAGCAGCGTTGTTCACAGAATTTGAGGTTCCATTGGCCGACGAGATGACAGACACATTTCCGTTCTCAGTATGGGTGTCCAGATTATCGTTGTTATCGCCCAAGATTCTGGAAGCCGTATCGATAAAGCTTTTTATCCAAAATTTACGAGAATTGGCGTCTCTGTCGTACAAGATTGCCATGCACTTTTGTAATGTCACCGCAGCATCTGTCCTTATCACGAGTTTGGTATCCCTCAATGGAATCCAAAGATGCTCCAAGATTTGATTAATGAAGTTGTAGAGTAATGTAGGAGCATTATCAGCCAAAGCACTGATGATTAATATAGCTGAGTGTCTCCTGTTTTCGTGCTGTTTGTTGTCTGCTTGAAGCCATTCAATAGCTCGATTGGCTTCGAAATCAACAAAATCTCCAGTTAATGTGCCTCCAGGTGTTGCTAGCTTTCCCAAAGTTCTGGTAGCTTGCTTCATAATAGTAATGTCACTGGATAATATCAATGAACCAAGGTAATTCGAGAATCTAGCAGTCTTTGTAGCATTCTCCTCGCCGACTCCAGAGTCAAAATCTATCAAGGAATTGAGCGCAGCTATACCACCGAGCTTCTCGGAAGTCTCCTTACTGTGTAAAAGCTCGAAGATAGTCTTATTTATGTCATTATTAATTCGATTGAACTGCTCTGAGGTGACATCCCGGGCTACCGATGCTAGATGCTCTCTTAATTCTTGGGCACATCTATTGCGTTCTTCCTCCTTCGGTGACCGGAGCCCGTTGAAGATCTGGTTTAAGGCGACATCAACGATCTGTACCTGTGAGGACATGTCGTGATTATTTCTCCAGGTCGAATCTCAATGGGCGCTGGGATATTTTGGGACGGCATATAAATGATAAGGCCGGGAAGCAAGGCATTACGAAGGAGTCGCTAATGGAGTAAAATGAAGCATTTGAGGAAAAGAGTGTTCAGCCAAGCTACTGGACCTTAAACTACAGTAACTCTAGCTAATTCGTCATATTCTATGGCACGGAAAACAAGGAAAAGTTTCTAACGATACTTGGCCCATATTCATCGTAGTCTTGTTTCGTGTAGCAGTAGCTCTTGAATTCAGCAGTTTGTGCCAATAAGGAACCTCCAAACCAAACAGCGTTTCTTTGACGCTTGTGTGATATAACCTGGACGTCGACACCACTACTCTTCACACCGCTCAAACGCTCGCTCGTTTCAATTCTTTCATTCACAATCGTTTTCATATCTCTTTGTAACCTTCTTCCAAAGTCTTTGAACATTGTTGATCCTCCAGACAACACAATGTTCTTGTACAATTTTTTACGCACATCAATTGGAGTTGATTGAATTACCAAATCCACCACCTCCGGTAATGGAGTCAAGTAATCAGACGAACAAATTTCAGGATTGAAAAAGATTTCCGGAGCCAAAAACTGTTCGTATCCAACATCCACGATGTTCTTTCTGTTTTGTCGGCGTATTCAACCACATACTGGGCAAACTTTTCTTGTGGATATTGATCGAATTTCTTGAACTCTTTAACGATATCGGGACACACATAACAGAATTGCTGCTTGATCTTTTCCGCCGTCTGCAAAGAGGTGTCAGGTTCACCTCTGTCTCTCAACAAAGACTGGATGAACGATGTTATATCACGACCAGCCAATGGAATATTCTTGATCGAGGTACCGATGACATAACCTTCAGCAACGGGAATAACATGAGTAACACCATCACCCGAATCGATGACCGTACCGGTGAGTGACCGATCCTTGACCTTGGAAGATGTCCATGAAGCCGCTAACGCCAATACTGCTTGCACAGCAATGTAAAGACCAGCACAGTTGAAAGACTCAAACATGATTTCAGCAGTGCTCTCTCTATTTTCAGGTGGATTCAATGGAGGTTCCGTCAACAAGAAGTAGTGATCTTCAGGCTCACATCGTAAATATTTGAAAATGGAATTCTCCCAAAACCGTTCCATATGATCCCAATTCTCAATTTGTCCATGTCTGACTGGATACGATAAATTATAGTTTGGGCCATTGGCAGCACTCAATGCTTCGTCACCGATGAAAAAGTTCAAGTCCTCCAATCCTCGTTTCGACGATAAGAACGAACCTGTGCTGCTGCCTCCACGGGCGCCTCCACCAGACGTGGACGCTGTAGCAATGGCAGTTGGAAAAACAAAACTGGGTGAATCGTTTCCGGCAAAACCAAGTTTGGTCAACCCGGTACCATTGTCCATGACCACTGCGGGCGTACCGATGCTTGCCATGATGTATTTATGTTTTTGTGTGGTAGCTCGGTGAACGGAAAGGAGAGTGAGATTGGAGGTCGAAGAATATACATGGACTGCAGACAAGACACATATACCTACTACTGTATTAGCAAAATATACGGTATACCTACTTTGTGTATTACTCGTATTAATACTCATCCTTGCCCGAGATAATGACATCGTTGATCTTGAGAATCATTCTTGTCAATTGCGTGGCCAATAAAAGTTGTTGTTTCTTGCCGATCAATGGATCTATGACGAACAATTCTTTCATGTCATTAGTTCCATTACCCAAGCAGTCCACTCCTAAACGAGACGATCCCTCGTTAACTTGCTTTGACTTGAGCGTAGACAAGGTTTCGATAGGATCGAGACCAGAATTTTCCGCTAATGTCATTGGAATTACATCCAAGGCTGCTGCAAAAGCACGGAATGCATATTGGTCAATACCAGTTTGCTCATCAGCAGACGCAGAAACGGCAATTGAGCATGTAAGTTCGGCAGCACCTCCTCCGTAAACCACTCTATTATCTCTGATTAAGTTTCTCACCACACAAAGCGAATCGTGTAAAGCCCTGGACCCTTCTGCTACAATCATCTCGTTTGAACCACGAATGAAACATGTCACAGCCTTTGTATTGGAACAATCTTCAATGACAAGCATTCTGTCACGAGTGGTTCCAAACTCCAACTCTTTGATGGTACCACAATGACCAAGCTTTTCCGGTGTCAAATCCTCAAACCGAGGAACTATACGTCCATTGGTAGCAATGGCCAAAAAGCTCCAACTCTGAACCTCCAACCCATCTGATGGCAGTCAAGTCGTTAGCTAACAACAAGTGGTTTGCTTCGTCGTCAAATCCCCATTGACAAGCCACAACATTGGCGCCAGACTCTTTGACGTAGTCTATCATTTCTTGAAACTTTTTCTGTTCGTACTCTTGAAGAGCTTTGAATTCTTCCACAGTGGATATATCTAACTTGTGTTTGGTCTTTGGCTTTGGAGGCTCGAACGGACAGGTTAATATGGCAATCTTACAGTCTTCCACCTTCTTAGGCATTTGAGGGTGAGAGAACTCCTTATCGAGTAAAACACCCTTGATTAACGATGAGTCTTCAATAGCACCACCCACTTTGGTTTCCATCTTTATAAGTTCGAAATCGACATCTTTACGTTCGAAATCAGCAACCGACAAGACAGCATCCACTGCCATTTGTGCAAAGTGATCGTGGGCCTTGGACACAATTTTACTGCCCAATGATGTCTTGGCGGCTCTCAACAAGTTTCCGTCGGTAGTATCTCTCGAGAAATGAATCTCGTCAGCAACTTTATCGAGCTGATCGCATGCAAGTTTACAAGCCTCATCAAACCCGTTTGCGACTTTGAGTGGGTGGATTCCCTTTTCGATCAATCCCAAAGCTTGGTCCAACAATGCTCCAGCAAGTACAACCACACCTGTAGTTCCATCACCAATTTCGTCATCTTGTGATCTCGACAATTCAACCAATAACTTTGCAATCTCATTGTCAATGTCCATTTGCGACAAAATAGTGGCACCATCATTGGTAATGGTGATCTCGCCATCCTGACTGATCAATATCTTGTCTAATCCACGAGGTCCTAATGATGTACGAACAATCGAAGCCACCGAACGGGCGGCCAAAATGTGCGATTTAGTAGCCTCAATACCGTGTTTTCTCTGCTTCTTTCCTTGATCCCTAACTATGATGAATGGTCTCCCCATCTCATCTTGTGCCACTATGGCATTAGACATGTCGGGCAACGCCTGTTGGGGTGCAGCCATGGTTGTAGTAGAGTTGAAGTTTAAAATGATTTTTCAATGCGGTGGTGCAGGATTGGTTTACCTGCAGGTGGCGAAAGTTGCAAGAACTACGAAGAGACCGGGAGGAGAGTGCAAATATACAAAGAGTCGGACGAACGTTAGACTGATAAATACTGAGGACTGATAAATACAGATGACAAAATCGTCAGTTTATGCAAGCTAGAACAGAATAAATCATAAGAAGCGAAAAGTCACTTCTTCATTTTTTAGGATTGTACTCAAAGACTCATTTTCCATCTTAATCTTGGTTTAGAATAGATTCCGTCAAAGAACAGCTATTCACTTTGAATACCAGTAGTCCACCTTCCCTGTCACCTCGTTAATTCTGCCGTTGCAGCCTCGCGATAGATGCAGGACTCGGTCTTCTGCAAAAAAAAGAATTCTTTTCACAACTGCAAATTTTACTTATGAGCGACTTGAACGAAAGCGAAGCGAGCTTGGAACAGCTCCGAGATGTGCTCCTCAATACTAGTGGCCAGGAGAAACTCGCCAACAGATTCAGAGCATTATTCAGCTTGAAATCCATAGGTGCCGAATCGGAGAATGAAGAAGAGGTTCACAAAGCGATCAAATATATTGCAGAAGCTTTCCAAGATAAGTCTGAACTTCTCAAGCACGAGGTGGCCTACGTATTGGGACAGACTTCCAACTTGTTTGCTGCTCCTTTTTTGAGAGATGTACTTACCAGTAATGACCAACAGATTATGGTGAGGCATGAAGCAGCAGAGGCTTTGGGTGCTCTTGGTGACAAGGAGTCGTTGAAATTATTGCAAAAGTACTACAAGGAAGATCCTCGTTGGAAATACGGCAAACTTGTGAGTTGGCTATAGGAAGAATTGAATGGGAAAATTCCGCCAAGGCCAAACTGGAAGTTCTCGAAAAGTCCGCTTACACCTCTATAGACCCTGCTCCACCTATGGCATTAGACAAGGAGGCCAAGATTGAAAAATTACAAAAAATCTTGAATGACCAAGACGAATCTTTGTTCGAGAGGTATAGAGCCATGTTCAGGTTGCGTGACTTGGGAACTGACGAGGCATGTCTTGCGTTAGCTTCTGGTTTCGACGACCCTTCAGCTTTGTTCAAGCACGAAATTGCTTATGTTTTTGGCCAATTATGCAACCCAGTCACTGTTCCATCTTTGATTAAAGTGCTTAAAGATGAGTCCGAAGCTGGTATGGTTAGACACGAAGCCGCCGAGGCGTTGGGATCTATTGCCACCGACGAGTGTTTGCCTGTATTGCAATCTTTCATGAACGATAAGGAGGATGTGGTTAGAGATTCGGCCGTCGTAGCCTTGGATATGTATGAGTACGAAAACTCCAACGAGATGGAATATGCTACCATCAAGACATGAAAAAAGTTCTGTTATATATATTATTAATGCTATGTGACCATCGTTATTCGTCTAATTGTTCGTTCTAAATCTGTATCCACACCCTGTACAAGTGTAGAATACTGTTGCACCCTCATCGGCAGATCTTAATTGAAGTGTATGGTACTGCATTTCTTCGTTGCCACACTTGGGGCATTTTTCCTTGATGGTAGCACCTTCGTCCATCTCGTCTTTGTTCAAGGATGTCTTCACAACGGACCGTTTTAATTTTAACTGAGATGGAAAAGCATCTTCGGCCGACTGAGTAACCACCTTCAAATTGGCAAACCCTGATGCCGGATATGAAGCGGTGCAAACTTTACATTCTATCTGTGTGTTTGATCCAGCAGCGTCGAGCAAGTTACCGCAACTTGTACAAAAAATCAAAGATCCCACCACTGACATTGTGACGCGATGAGCTCAGTCCTCGATGCTCTTCGCATGGTGAAAAATTCTGGTTGGACCTGCAGATAGTGTAGTACCCCAGACTTTGCATCAGTGGACAATGAAATTAGAATTCAAAGTCGTTACACGAAATGCTCAAGTAGCGTAAAACTAGTTTACTTAGCTCATGTTCATATATTTCTCATAAAATGAAGTTCACTTGCATTTTCAGTGATCTCACTGGGAGCGCTCACTGTGAGACTTGACAACGAGAATATCGTCATACAGCTCTTGCTGGCCAAGACGAGACATCCTCAACACTTCAGCACATTCTGCAAAATCATAAGGTACAACAAACATGCGTTGGGCGGTATCCAATTCCTTTCTCGAGGAAGTTGAAATGAGATCATTAAAATCCTTAAAATAGGACACTGTGAGGTCGACGTTTGGTCCACTGGACTTGAGTTGTCCGTCAAATTGATGCTCAAATTCTTTAGTTATACCTGTCGAGGATGACACATGAACGTGAATTGAGGGATAAGACTTTGCCAACAGACTGACAATATTCAAACAAAGTAAATCACTTGAACTTAAAAAGTTGTTGTGGTTCAAAACGCAATGCACCGTCTTTTTTTGGTCCCAAGTGCCAGCTTGGCTAGTGATTAAAACTCCGACATTGGCCCAACACCGTGAGAATAGTTGCTTGTATTGGTTTTCGATTATCTCTATGCCTTCTGGCGAGTGAGTTAAACTTGAAGCCGGGATCGACGATAAGAGAAGGTCGGATTTGCTGCCAATCTGTTCAATTGCAGTAACCGCATAGCTGTCCACAGGCGTCAAAATTGACTTGATCGATGATTTCATGTTAAGAATAGAACTAAAGGCGGTGAAAATTGCCATAATAGAAGTGAATTTACCTTGATCATGATCATTTGTTCCAAAATTGGCTTCATCTTTCGATGAAGCTTCAAGCAAATGGGAAGTTCTAGTGGTGAATTCACGTAAATGGATCGCATTGATTTGATAATTTTCTTTGGACGTTTGCAAATTCTTCAAAAGAAGCATGAGTTGTGGGATGGTATCAATATTGTTCAACAATAAAACCACTGCTGAAAATCTGACATCTTGAAAATTCTCGACAGATATCTCTTCTTGTGTCCGCAACAATGCAGTTTCATCGGAATTCTCCTTCTTATGGCTTCTCTCTCTGTAGGATTGTGGGTACACCCATAAAGCCAATGGGGTAGTTAAGAAAGTGGTGATCAAAGTCATGACAATGAACATGGAATATACTCTTTCGGAGATGATCTCTGCATTCAAGCCAACATTAAGAACCACAATTTCCACAATACCTTTACAGGACATGAGCACACCAACTGCTAACGACTCTCTCCAGTAGAGCCCGTTCAATTTGGCAGCAATTAGTCCACCTGCGACTTTTCCAACCATGGCCAAAGCGATAATTCCAATAGTGTAAGCCCAATCGATTCCATGGTTCAAGTCGCCCAAGTTGACACCCAATCCGGCAATAACAAAGTAGACCGGGATCATCACAATGTGGACTATATCTTCTAGTTTTTCAGTGACACGAATCACGTAACCATTGTCCCTTGGGACCAAAACGCCCACCATGAACGCACCAAAAATAGGATGAACTCCAATGATATCGGTATAGAATGCAGAGGTGAAAACGAGCCCGATCAAGAGGACCATCAGCATGTGGGAGGGTTCGCCAGTAACCATCTCGTTGGTGAATCTTTTGTAGTAATACTTCAAAGCGTACCTGACTGGGTAAGCCAAGAAGAAAAACCATGCCACTGTCAATAAGAGAATATAGACGGTATTCACGCCGCTTCCAGAGTTCGCCAACGACACCACGAGTGCCAACAATATCCACCCGGTCAAATCGTTGATGATTCCAGCAGACAACACGATGGTACCGATCTTGTCACCAATCAAATTGAGCTCAACAAGAATACGTGCCAATACGGGGAAAGCAGTGACACACATGGCCACGGCTATAAATACCATATACGTCGTGAATTCCATGGGAGGCATGTCTTTGTTGCCCTGTCTGTACTGCAGGTACAAGCCCTTGGCAATACCACATCCCAAGGCAAACGGAATCGCCATATTGATAAGTCCCACAGAAAACGCCGACCGGTAATTTTTGCGGACAAACTTGAGATCGACTTCCATGCCGATGATGAACAAAAACAAAATTATGCCCACGTTGGCCACAAGCGAGAGTCCTGGTTTGGAGGTTGGAGGAAAACATGTCGATGTGAACTTGGGGATACGCCCCATAACTGAAGGACCGAGAATTATGCCCGATAACACTTCAGCGATCACCCGCGGCTGGCGGAGCTTTTTTAATGGATAGTGGAGAATTTGGCACATGGCGGTGATTAAAATCACTTGAAACAAGAAGAGAGTCCATGGCGCACTGGCTTCGTATTCTAGCGGGTTTCTGCCCGAAACTATGCCGGCGACAGAACTAGTAGTAACGGCCATGATAACGCGGATCGAATTTAGATTGACGAGATCTGCGCGGCGGAAAATTGTGTGGGGTGCAAGAACAATCGCACAGCCGCTTCAAATGGCTGCGAAAAGTGCGAAGGAGTAGTTTTATGGGGAAGTTATACGGAAGTTGATCGTTTATGAATGATATCGCTCACAGTAAGAGTTATAAGAAATTTGATGAAATAATTAGTCAACTTGTATAAAATCTATTAGCTGCGGCAATTAAATTATTAGTTGTAGGAAATGAACTCGCAATGGTTAAGAACTCTATCCATTACTTTTCCAGTTCATTTGTACGATGGCCTTGGAATCTGGTAGCCCTCGGTGGTGCGGCCATATGTGATTCCTCCCAACCTCGACACTGGCTTCAACTTGGAAATGTCCAAGATCTTCTTTTCTTCATCGACTACATCTTCACGAGCATGAAAGTTGATTCCCTCTACAAGACAGGTGACACCACTGGTGAGCTCTGGATTTGATTTAGACTTCCACTCGTGGTGGCTCACTAGTTTGGCCTCGATAGAGAACGCAGACTCGGCAACGTGTGGAGGTTTAACCTTTTGCGACTCGACTGGAGTCAATCCAGAAAGTTCCCATTCGTCAATTTCAGAAGGAGCATTTATAGCACAGAAATTAGCAGCCTCGAGAAACCACTCTGAAATGATACTGATGGTGAGCTCTCCGGTTTCCAAAATATTGGCACAGGTATCTTTGTACTTTCCTGTCATAGCGGAAAACCCCAAAGAGAAAATTGGCGGATCATGGTTCATGACTGTAAAGTAGGAAAACGGAGCCAAATTCTTCACACCATTAGTACTCACCGTGGAAACAAACCCAATAGGCCGAGGAACAACGGCGGATATCAACATTTTGTAATTGTCGACTGGCTCACGATTGGAGTCGTATGGATCAATTGCAATTTTTTGTACTCTTTCCACTCATCGTTTGACGCTCCTGACCCTGGAGTCCACTCGGGATTGGGCAGTGCTGTGTACTTCCAGGTTGCTTCTGAAATCGGCTCCATGATTGTAGAGGGTAATTTTAGCTTACTCAAAATTCGCACCATAGAGCGTGGCGTGCAACTCTTATAAGATCAATTTAGTTTTTCGCGACTAGTAAATGATTACAAAACGAGCTGCCGCGATAATGTTCGGGTGCATTGGCCTACGCCGTTTGCCCAGTAGAGTCTTGCGAGCACAGCAAGTTGCAATATGGTCAAGAAAGTGTTGCTAATTAATGGTCCCAATCTCAACCTCTTAGGTACCAGAGAGCCCGAGAAATACGGCACCACATCCTTGAAAGATATAGAACAGGCCGGAAGAGACCAGGCAGATCTGAAGAAAGATGGCAGTGAACTTCAAGTTTTTCAAAGTAATACTGAAGGGTTTATTGTCGATAGAATACATAAGGCAAAGCAGGATGGTGTGGGATTCATTGTTATAAATGCTGGGGCATATACTCATACTTCTGTGGCCATTCGAGATGCCTTGCTTGGAACTGCTATTCCGTTCATTGAAGTTCACATCACCAACGTCCACCAACGAGAACCTTTCAGGCACCAGTCTTACTTGAGTGATAAGGCAGTAGCGGTGGTTTGTGGTTTGGGGGTGTACGGGTACACCGCATCCATAGAGTATGCACTCAACTACTAGAATAGTACTTAAATGCGATTAGATGAACCACTTGGAGTTGGTTGGCACCATTTCAACCTTTAGTATTATGATTCTTTGCTCTCAACCGTACAATCCCTCCTCCATGGCAGTTGGAACCTCGCGGTCTCCATAGACTCCAGACCAACTGACTGGTCGTTTCCAGGATTCAATTTTCCACTCGCATACCTCGGCCACTTTATCACTCAATTTTTCCGCCTCGTTGAAATTGTCTCCTTCGTAAATATATGTGACGATAGTACCTAGTTCAAAGTTTCGAGCTCCAGAAGAAATCAACTTCGCCACTAGCTTGCAGGCGTAGAGCGAATGACACACATTGGTGGGATCAGGTAATTTGTTACCACCACCAATATTTAAGCTCTCGAGCGAAACTCGAAGCATTTCCAGGTTTGGGAACACTTTCATGGTTCCCGATGGCAAACCTTCACTCATACCAGCATCCACAGAATCAAGAATCCAAACATTTTTGAACTTGTGCTGACTTAAAAATGGTGCAATTGTCTCGTTAACGTAGTGCTCTGTGAACCCGGGTAATATAGGTGATCTCTGCTGTATGGCCGTTACTTGTAATTCTTTCAGATGATATATCTCTACAGCTGATGATATTCCAATTTTTGGATTTTCTTCTGGCATTCTATCGAATGGAGCACTGAATGGATATAAGTATTTGTCTTCCAAGGAACCCACTTTTTCAAGTTTGAGTGTATGGATGAGGAGATCTATGGCCAACTGAGGGACATTGGCCATAGAAATGGAAGGTACTATTATTGTGGACCCATCAAAGTTGGCCATGGTAGTGAAGTTCACGATTGCCGTTGAGAATTAGTGCGACACTTGAGCTTACGTTATAGCAGAGAATAGATGTATTGCAAAATTAAAAAGGTGTAGCAGACATGATTGAAGTTACTTTTGAAGTAGTTTCTTCGTAAGGTTCTGGGTCTAAAGCGTTTGTATGGTTCTGGGTAAAGCTGTTATTTGGTTCTGGGTTTTATCTGTGTGTTTCGACTGTCTACCACCCATCAGATATATTTGCAAGTCCGTGATGCTGATGGCTAGAATGGGCAAAGCTTGCAAGAGGATCACGATACATTAACTGGGACGTGGAAGAATTATTATGGATGACATTATTGCTCGGGGACGACAAGCCAGGAATTGATAGAGCAGACTGATTGTTCATAACATTTGAAGTTTGAGGAAACGACGATGCAAATGTATCGGTGGAGACATTTGCGGCGTGGTGAGGTGCTAGGTCCGTTGAGCTTGAATTCATTTAGTCCAAAAATGACATTGGAGCTGGACTTGGTTGTATTGTGCAAATGAGAAGGATTGAGTGTTGTAGATGAGCCATTGCCGTTGTAGCTCCCCAATGTTGGACTGAAGGGTAACTGATTTTGAATGGAATTGAAAGAAGGAAGTTGTTGGGCTTGGTTTTGGATCAGCAGCAGAAGCTGAATCGTATTAGAATTGAGATTCAAGTTGAGTCCTGGTAAATGAGTAAAGCTTTCGAGAGCAGCTTGAGGGTGTGTGTTTGCCGTTGCCGACTCGGTATCTGTATAATCCTGGTCAGATTCGTTCAATAATGGCGTAAGAGGAATAAGGTTGGCATTTGGATTGGGGTTGAGAGTAGTATGGCTAGTGTTGGGAGTAGACAACCAGCTATTCAAGCCAGACGGTTTAGCTGGGGGTGATATGATATTCTTGTAATCATTAAGGAATTGGCTCGAAAAACCACGAAGTATGCTGCTTTTATCATTATCACTGAGTGCTCTATTATCCAACACAGTTTCTTTGATGAGTGAATTGACCTCGTTTGTGAGAAGGTTTAGAATGTAGTTCAGCAGTTTGCTGTCAGGATCTGATGTTAAAGAATTGAATACCTTGAAGTGTGTATCCTTTTGTCTAGCCTTGGGAGTGGAAGTGCGTGAAGAAAGAAGCAATTCTTTCTTAGGTTCTGACCCTTCGAAGGTTTCCATGGATGGAGAAAGCACAGAAACAAGCCCGTGTGGCTCTAATTCGTGGTCGTGCCATTCGTTAATAACAACCAAAGACCAGCTTCGATTACGACTCGAATAGTTGGCACGAACCCTAAAGGGACATGTGCTTTGTCTTACTGCTTTGCCTTCCAGATCACGCTTGGAAACAGGCTTACAGCGAAAGATGATTTTGTTGGAATCTGACCTTTCAATCACGATATTTATACCCTTGCGGGCTTGGAGAATTTTTGAAGCCATGGTTTTATTTTGTCTTTGGTAGCAAACTTGCGGTTTCGAAGACACAACTCAGAAAGGGAGCTCTGATGAAGTGGCATGCTATGACTGGGGAGTTATTGTATTAGCATGGAAAAACAAGAATAAAGTTATTTTTATTAATAGAAGGGTTATTTCTTGTGCGCGAAAATGATGAAAGTGCAACTAGCTGCAAATTAGTCGCACCAAGTTATTTGTGTCAGAAGTATATATATTAAAATTTCGTGTATTAATTCCTTCTGGTCTTTTGTGGCTTGCTCTAAACTACTTTCTATTTGTAATTGTTTAGTATGACTTCCCCAAAAATGGAAACAAACCGACTACAAAAGGTAGTTAACAACCTTGTGTCTCAAGCAGTTGGAAGTGACGAAACATATTTGCTTGGAGCTCTCGAGTCCATATCTGGAATATTGCAAGTTGTTGGTGAGGAGAGTGAAACCATTGCTGAAAGCAACAGGAGCCCATACCAGCAATAGCACAATTGGTGTCTTCGATTAATGAGCTACTAGATACTGAAGATAGAACGACTCACAAGCACAAGACCGAGCTCAGCGTTAAGAAACTGAACTTTGACGAGTTAAACGAATTGAACGAATTGAACGAATTGAATGAATTAAACGAATTGAACGAATTGAACGAGTTTGAAGACGAATTTGAAGATGTCTAGTCTACGCTTTCCAAAGCTATCGTAGATGCAATATTTACAAGTTAATCTACTCCAAAACCACCTTTGCTCCCAATGCCTCCAACGTACTCTTGATCTTTTCGGCATCTTCCTTGGCAACATTGTCCTTCAACACCTTTGGAGCAGCCTCAACAAATTTCTTGGACTCCACCAATGACAAGCCCAACATACTCTTAACTTCCTTGATAACCTTTGGTTTGGATTTAGGGTCAAATGACTCCAATTTGATGGCAAAGATGGTCTTTTCTTCAACCTCTTCCTTCACCTCTTCCTCAGCTGGAGCTGCTGCTGCTGCAGGAGCGGCGGCCCCGGCGGCTGGGAGTGCAATGTCGGAGATGTTGAGTCTCGTCTTCAACTCACTGACCAATGAAGACGTTTCTAACAATGTCAAGGTGGAAATCTGATCGACTATGGAGGAGATCTTTGGGTCAACCTGTGCCTGGGAAGCTGGCTCTGCGGCTGCGGTTGAGTTATGACGAACAGCAAGCACAGAACTCCTGAAAACGCCCCTTCTCACGCAAGGAACAACGGCACGACGCATCATGGTGACGGACTTCATGGTAGTATCAACTGTTTCCGTCGACTGAAAATTTGAGAATCCTCGCGAAAAGTTGGTAGGGGCACGCCGACACTATATTGAATCTCAACTTCAACATCTTTACGGTGCTTGGATTGAAGACGGGACACTACACAGCATGGCGTCTTTTCGATTCTGCGCCGAGTGCAACAATATGTTGTATCCAAGAGAAGATAAAGAGAATTCACGGCTCTTGTACTCATGCCGAAATTGTGATTATACTGAGTTGGCTGAGAATCCCAAAGTTTATCGTCACGAATTAATGACAAATATTGGAGAAACCGCGGGTGTTGTGCAAGATATAGGAAACGATCCAACGTTACCAAGGTCAGATAAAGAGTGTCCGCGGTGTAGCAATAAGGATTGTGTATTTTTTCAGTCACAGCAACGGCGTAAAGACACAAGTATGATTTTGTTTTATGTGTGCTTGGAGTGTAAAAAAGTATTTAGAGCTTGAATTATAAATACATGTATTATAGGTCAGTATAGTATACTGTGTCTCATAAAACGTTAGAACTCGGTAAAGTACAGAGCGTAAGGATCTTCGCCTACCGAGCCATAGTCCAACTGTTCTTCTGGGTAGTGGTCGAATAACGATGAGTCTCCCACACCGGCAGTAATAGGAGGCTCATATGGCGTTTCGATGTCTTTGGCGAGCAATTTTTCCCATACAACTTCCTGGAACCATGGATGGTTTCTAATATCGGCGGGTCCATTACGCAAGTTTCCTAGCCTTCGGGTCAAATCAGCGGTGATGAGTTTGGTCAACAAGTCAATAACATCAGGATGAAAGTAGCTGGGGAAATGGATCTTACCGGACAAGATTTTTTCATAAGTTTTCATTGGGGTGGTGTCGTAGAATGGAGTGTAACCAGCCAACATTTCAAAGATCAACACTCCCAACGACCACCAGTCCACCGACTTGTTGTAGGGCTTGGTAGTGATAACCTCTGGGGCGATATAGTCCGGGGTTCCACACAAAGTCCAGGTAACAGTGCTAACTTCTTTGGCAAATCCAAAATCGGTGATTTTGACATGTCCATTTCTGTCCAATAATATGTTTTCCGGCTTCAAATCACGGTAAATGATGTCGTGGGTGTGCAAGTATTCCAATGCCAATATCACTTCAGCAGCGTAAAACTTGGCTACTGGGTTGGGGAACCGTTGAGATTTCCGTAACAAGCTGAAAAGCTCACCACCTTCAATATAGTCCATCACCATGAACAAGTTTTTCGAGTCCTGGAACGTTCCCCACATCCGAATCAAAAATGGATGTTCCACCAATTTGAGCATTCTTCTTTCATCGTTCGTGTGTTCCACCTGCTTCATTCTAACCACTTGATGCTTTTTCAACACTTTTATAGCGTAGTATCTGCCATTGTGCACAGACCGGACCAAATGGACTCGTCCAAACGATCCTGTTCCCAATGTTCTCATTATGTGGAAATCTGTCAATGAATACTTGCCCTTACTCACCGTCGATCTTTGAGGAAGAAGCGACCTTTCGATAGCTTCTTGAGCTCTCTGCTGTTGTAGCTCGTGTTCAGCTTGTGCCTGGGCTTGTGCCTGGGCCTGGGCTTGCGATTGAGCCAACATCTGGTCCTGGGGTGTCACAATTGGCTGGTGCTGTTGCGAGATGTTCTCCATGGTTTCAATGTTGTGGAGAGAGTTTACTGTCACGTTTTGGTTGGCCTTGGTCAAGTGAAGTTTTTGAAGTAGATTGGGCGACATATAGTACTCAATCTTTTTAGATTAAGGTGTTAAATGTGACCTAGGTTGTTGCGGCCAGCAATGATTTCTCTACAAAAAGGAATCAATGGCACAGCAAAATGCAAAATGCAAAAGAATTGGGCACCGGTGATGGCAATTAACAATTATTCAACACCAATGGCTCGTATACGTAAATTGATAAAGCTTCGTGCTGAGGCGTTGGATTTAACAATCGGGAAAATGCTCCTTGCAAGCGACACGACCTTGAGGTGTATGGATGTGTGTATTATACTAAGGTTTATCGCTAACTGCCGGCCACACCATTTTTGGCCATGTCCACAATCGCGTAGATATTCAATGCCAGCACAAAGAGCCAGATGGCAAAGACAATGATGGATGTGAGCCAGTTGTTGTGTAGATATTTGTATTTTACTTCGTCTTCGTCATCTGACTGCATCTCCTTGGGTAATGGCACTTTCATGATGGACTTTTTGCATGTAAAGTAGATAAGAGGAGCCGTCAATGGAGGAAGAAGAATGGAAATCACAACCTGTGAAACGTTCAAGGCGAGTCCTAGACCGGAACGACCAATACCAACGGAAATGGCCAAACAAGGTATAATGGAAATGGCTCTTGTCACTAATCTTCTCACCCATGGTTTAAGCTTCCAATTGATATGACCCTCACTTACCATTTGTCCAGCAATAGTACAGACGATACCAGCACTTTGACCACTGAAAAGCAATGCAAGCATGAAAACTGTGCCTACAACAGGTGCCAAATTTTTGGAGAGCAATGCATGAATAGTGTACAAGTCGGCATCGATAGCTTCTGGGGTATCGTTGAGGGTAACTCCAGCCACCACCAAGATAGCCGAGTTGACGAAAAGTGCGAATGTGAAAAGCGTAACCACAAGTTCAATAATTGAGTATTTCAACGAGTATTGAATTGATTGGTATGATGGCTTGTAACTCTTGTAGAAGAAGAGAGCTTCTTTGTCGATACGAGTAGTTTTCACTCTGGTAGACGATTTTTCTGAGACGGTATCTGCTGTAGTTTCGTCCTCAGAACATACCAGATCAAGATCTACAAGCCCGTGGGTTACATCGTACTCTCTCAATCTAGGCTGAACGAGACCAGAGCCCAAAAATAATGAGTGTACCATAACTGTGGATCCAATGATACCAGTAGCGATGGTCAAGCCGCTTCCCTCTACCATTTCTTTCGAAGGAGCATAACCTCTGAAGATCTCACGAACCATTTCCGAAGTGACTGGTAAATGGGCAATTTCTACTGCGAAGCAAACCACCACGGCCACCACAAGACAAGCAACTGCATACTCAAACATCTTGACAAACTTGGTGGAGGAAGTGTCGTTGCGATACGCCATAAGCACAAACAAAACGTCAACTATGGTAATTACCACGCCTGCTGGAAGTGGGATTTTGAGAAGAATATTGAGGGCAATAGCTGAACCTATAACTTCGGCCACATCAGTTGCAATGATTGCACTTTCCGCAAGGATCCAGAGAATGATATTGAGCCATTTGGGAAGGTATTCACGACAACAACGGGCAAGATCGTAGCCCGTTACGGAGCCCAACTTGATGCATAAACTTTGAAGAAAAATGGCAATGATATTGGAAATGAGAACGATGAATAAAAGGGAAAATCTGTTGGAGGCACCAGCCGTTATACCTGTGGCATAGTTACCTGGGTCCATATATGCCACTGAAACCATGATACCAGGGCCTATAAACGACCCATACTTTTTAAGTATTGTGAATGATTTTTGTCTGAGATTCTTCCATTTTGAGTTTTGAGTTACCGATTGAAAACTACTTGTTGCTGATTCATAGAGTGAACCACTAGTAGTCCTTCTTCTGTGTAGCTCGACAGAAGCGTCAGACATGGTGAAGATAAAAATGGAGGACTTGGCAACTTATATAACCTCTAAAGTTATGCGGGCGCGGTGTTCAGTTACGAGAAGGACTGCAGGAAAGAACAGGCCGGGAGGAAGGAAGAGGAGATACTAGTCAATGCACCTGCTAACATGCAAAATGAGTTCCACTTGCTGTTTCTACTTTAGGCTGTTGCCGGCTGCTAGGCTAAATATAGCTTAACATACAAAATATCGTACGTTACCTTTTTGGTTTGAAACCTCTATTGGCTATTTTTCATCTACAAGCCGCATATCGGGCGAATACGGAGTATGCAAGATTACATCTTGTGCCTCCTATATCTAGTCTAGTTCTCGATGTAGTCCTTGATATTGGCGCCACCTGCATTGACAATGGATTTTGTCTTGGCAAAAATATCGGCAAAACTGTTGAACTCGGTGTATGGTATGCCTTCCCTGATACAATATTTGATCAAATCTTTTCCATGTTTGGCGAATAAAAGGTCGGTTTCCTTTGCTGCTGACAAGTCACTGACTCCGTCTCCGCAATAGAACATCAATGGCAATTTGGAAGAATCGGTGTAACCATTTTTCGCCAAGTACTCTCTAATAGACTTGGATTTATCATGACCAAAATCCGATTCTGGATCTTTGTAAATAATTTCCCAGCCACCAGGAGCACTAGGGTGGTTCTCTACAACATCATTGGACATGATTTCAATGTTTTTGATTGCCTCTTCTCCAACAAGATTTTCCAACAAGGCATAAATGATGGGCTTCATTCCTGAACTCACAACAATCACAGGAATACCCTCGGCAGCACACCACTGGTAAAATTCCTTGAACCCCGGGTCCAACTTGATGTGTTTGAGCAAGTATTCAATACACTCTGGAAACGGAGTGGTGATCGAATCCAACATCTTTCTAAATCCATCACGAAATGAAATCTTTCCATCTAGAATGTCATCATTAATCTCTAATCTCTTGGGCCTGCCAAATCCAATGTTCTCCGTGAGGTAGTCATTGGAGTCCTGTAATGTGACGGTACCGTCCCAGTCGGTGAACACAATTGCGGGTGAAGTCATTGTAGATTTGAGCGTAGATTCCCCGATTATTTCGGCGACCCTACATGATAGTTACGTAAGCGCGCCGTATATCAACGCGCTCGGTATTCCGAAGCATGTGGACGGCACCGGTGCACCAAAATCATCAAATATCGACCGTAGAAGTAAAGAAAACTGATTTGTAGTTGCTTCAGATGGTTTTCAGTTTAGTGTCGGCTCAAACCTTTCATTTAGGCTTTTTCGCGTCCGGTTTGTCAGCATGGATTCCGTCAATTGCCGACACCCAGACACCCGCGGCCACAACAGCAATTGAAAATGTCGCGAGCTAAAGGCATCGTTAATAAAGGATTTGATCCAGATATTGACGAAGTTGTTTGATTATTGTCAAGTTCTAGACTTTCCCCGTCGTTAGATTTTTGTTCCGTTGACTGCTTCCTAGCCATCCTATAGTCTTGGTTATACTACTGTGATAAGCATTGTCTGTTTGGTATAGTTGCTTTTTGTCTCAGATTTATAAGATTGGAATCCGAGGTTAAAATCTATCGTTAACTAATTTTCACGGTGATAACCACATTACTCAGCGCTAAGAACCATGTTTGAAAACCTTAAGGCGTTTATTAGACATGGCAAACAGGCCAATGAGTTGAAGAGAAAAGAAGATCCCACCTTTTCAACCAAATTCGATGGCGATGGTCTTGTAGACATATCCAATCTTCCCTCGCTGGCTGTGGATGCGGATGGAGTTCAGATTCGTGATGTTAGAATGAGAACCGTGAGTGAAGCTGACTTGACCTCGGCTACTGCTACTTTGACCGATACCAATCCCAAAGAAACCAAGGATTATTCTCAGGTTGCTTCGCAGATCGTGGAACAGGAGAAGCTTCAGAAGGAGCAACGCAAGAACGAAAAGTATCCTGGTCTCGAGAGGTATGAGATTTTGGATCAAATGGGTGAAGGTGCTTTCTCTGTGGTTCATAAGGCTAAACAACTTGATACTGGTAATTATGTTGCAGTCAAGATATTGAGAAAATTCCAGATGGATCAGGCTCAAAAACAGGCTGTTTTGAAGGAAGTGACCATTTTGAGACAATTGGATCACCCCAATATTGTCCTGTTTGTTGAGTTTATCGATTCTGAGCCATACTATTATATTGTCCAGGAATTGGCTGCTGGTGGTGAGATTTTCACTGCTATCGTCAACTACACTTATTTTTCAGAAGACTTGTCCCGTCATGTTATCACCCAAGTTGGTAAAGCACTAAAGTATTTGCATGAAGAAGTTGGCATTGTACATCGAGACATTAAGCCAGAAAATTTGCTCTACACACCTATCGAGTTCCGTCCCAGCATGAACCCTATCTCAAAGCTACGCAAATCCGATGACCCAGCTACCAAGCGAGACGAAGGAGAGTTTGTTCAAGGAGTTGGAGGAGGCACCATTGGTTTAGTTCAATTGGCAGATTTCGGATTGTCTAAACAAATTTGGGAACATAATACGAAAACGCCGTGTGGAACTGTTGGATATACCGCACCAGAAATCGTCAGAGACGAAAAGTATTCGCGTGAGGTAGATATGTGGGCTCTTGGGTGTGTATTGTACACTTTACTTTGTGGATTTCCTCCATTTTACGATGAGAGAATCGAGACCTTGACTGAAAAAGTGGCCAAGGGAGAGTATACTTTCTTGGCTCCATGGTGGGACGAAATTTCAACCGAAGCCAAATACTGTGTTTCAAGGCTATTAACAGTTGACCCTAACCAACGTTACTCCATTTCTGAGTTTTTGAACGATCCATGGATATTGAAGGGTACTACCAAGGAAACCATGCCCCCACCCAAGAAGTTACATACCAGTGAAAAGAAGGCTACGCATCCGGTGCAAGCTATCAACAGTCGTTATTCTAAGAAGTTCATGAAGAACGACGTCTATTCGCCAGCAGCGGTAGCAATGAGAGATGCTTTTGACATTTCTACCGCAGTCCATAGAATGGGAGAGGAAAAGAATTTCTCATCACGAATGAATGCCTCGGCCATAGGTGATCTCGTTGAAGAAGAAGAGGAAGATAATGAGGAGCTTGTGGATAGACTGGGCCGGGTTGTACGCGATGCGGACCAAATGCCTCGTCATCAGCATAAGCATGCTCCAAAGCAAGCAAATAACTTGTTTGATTTAGACTTGGGTGGTGCGTCGATATTAGAGAGGAGAAAACAGAAGCAGGTCCCTGTAAAGATCTAACTTTTTATAGCGTAATAGTTATGTGGTACGATAAATTCGGTTGCTGGTATGTGCGCTCTCATTTCGCAGCTTTAATTTTCAACTTTCGCAGCTGCGAAACTTCTTATCTTGTGGATCCATTCAGCTTGTAGTAGCTATGAGTAGCTTGAGAGATAAGGGGGTAGAACAGTTCACGGTGCACCCACAGATTATACATTTCCATTCAGATCATCTTGGAAAGTTTGCCTCGCTTCAAAATCAAGTGATCGCCTCTGAAAAACCGAAGGCAACTAAAAAGAGAAGGCTTAGAAATGACCTAATTATAGAAGATAGACATTACCAAGGGCTAGAGAACTACTATTCACCAGACGAAACCTCTAAAGAAGAGGAACCAGAATATGAAAGTGACAGATGGATCTCTTTATCTCATCGAAGTATACTGGTACTTGCCGACTCACCCATCGATTTATCTCAGTATATCGAGTTCAACCCTAACTACTTTTTATCCTTAGAAGAAGACACTTTTGAGCTCAAAACGAACCACATCAAACTAAGCGCGGATAAGACTGGAGAGTTGCTTTATCTCAACTCTACAACACTTCCTTCACTTCGATCCGATACCCTTTTGTCATTAAATTTTACACACAAAGACCTAATTTCTATCAAAGCTGAACTTGATATATTGTGTCTTCCTGCCTCCCGTTTAAGGTTCCCTCATATAGACGTCAAAGGACCTCACTTTCAGTTGATTTTCAATGTCCCTGACAATAAAATCACCATAAACTTCGACTATCACATCAGCATTAGGGAGTCAATAACGTCATTCTTTCCCCCTGAAATTCTGAACAAATTTTCACCATTGATACTGCTAGTATCCACTACCCGGCCAACTCAATTTGAAGCGTCTCATCAATACGAGCAGCTAGCTGACGAGCCAGTCAACCCAGAATTGTTTTATAAAACGGTTGCTACTCACGCATCGAGGTTACCGCCGGTTACGCAGGACTTTGATATTCCAGAGCTAGAAACTAATTTACTTCCATTTCAGAAGAAAACGGTGGGGTGGCTCTTACAACGAGAAAATGTGCAGTATGACTGGGAGACCAACCGATGTATTCCTGTGAAACTTATTTCGGATTCCTTCTATGCTAAAGTAGAGGCAGTGTTGAACACTGGAAGTACTACAGGCGAAGAAATTGATAACCAAACCTCGGAATTCTTAAACAAAATATGTTTCGGGTGGATTCGAATAACTTTTCATGAGGAAACATTTTGGTTCAATAGCTTCACGGGCAATTTATGCTCGTCTAAAAGAATGTGTCAACATATAGTGACAACATACCAGCACCTCGAACTGAGAAGGCATCAACATTCACCAGCGAAAGGTTTATTGGCGGAAGAGATGGGATTAGGGAAGACCGTAGAGGTCGCTGCCTTGAGTCTATTGCATAGACGCCCCCTAGAAGATCTCAACGAACCAATAGAGATTAGATTACGTTCTTATGGTGATCTCAAGACTGTCATTAAGGCCAAAACTACTTTGGTGGTTGCTCCTGATTCTATATTGAAGCAGTGGGTCGAGGAAGTAATGCGCTTAGCTCCTTCGTTGGCTGTCACAGTTTATCAGGGAGTTGACAAGTACCCCCGATTGAGAGGAAACGCAGGTATGATTGCGGAATATCTTCGGCGATTCGATATTGTGTTCACGACTTACACCATGATTTCCAAAGAGCTCGACTATGCTTTATACTCTGCTCGTAACAAACCTACACGAACAGCCTCCAAACGAAAATCCATGGTGAATGAGGCAGTTGACTCTAAGCTGTCTGTGGATCCAGGAAGAGAGGAACTTCTTCAAAAATATACTGCAATGTTTCAACTTACGATTAGAACTGAGAAACCAAAAGTTGCAAATTTAAAGTCGGGTGATGACGCAGAGACAGATTACGAAAAGGCATTGCAAGATGAGCTAGAACTTTCTATTGAGCATAACAACATACCGGACATTTACAGAAACCAAGAGTACCAGTCCCCGTTGATGTTATCTCAATTTTGGAGAGTTGTATTAGATGAGGTTCAAATGGTGTCTTCAAAGTTTTCCCGTGCATTTCAGAGTGCTGCCCTAATTCCACGATTTCATGCCTGGGGTGTATCAGGAACTCCCATTAAGAAAGATTTCAATGATTTGCATTCCATTCTCAAGTTTTTGAAGCTTGATCCTTTTGTGGGTGAGTTAGCGAAGAACTCGTGGGCTAGAATAACTTCGAAACATGAGCCGAACGCTAACAAATCTTTCGTGTCGCTCTGGTCACAAATTGGAATTCGTCACACCAAGGACATGGTACATGATGATATTCAATTACCTGAGCAACGGAGAATTCTTATGACAGTTCCGTTTTCTTTGGTTGAACAAGAAAACTATAATCAACTTTTTGAGGATTTCCTCGCCTCTGTTTGTCTTGATATAAATGGGAATCCTGTTCTTGAGGACTGGGATCCATCGCCAACAATTTTAGCTTATATGCGCTCTTGGCTCGTGAGGTTAAGACAAGTTTGCAGCAATCCTCAGATTGGAAACCTTAATCTCAATTCAAAGCGCTACCGCTCAAGGAACTCATCATACAATAATCGAATTGTTGCAACTGTACAACAATTAAAGACTCTAGATAAGGTTTTGGATGATATGTTGGAGAAGGCTTCTGACCAGATCACCGAAGCTGAAAGATCGATAATTCTGACCTATGTTGAGGTGGGACAATTTTTGGAGTTCATCTTGCTTCCCGAAGATGCATTAGGTTTTTTAAGTGTCGGTTCATATGAAGCAGAAAAGGTGATTCATCGGTTGAAGCTTGTTCTAAAGAAGACTGCCTCAAAGTATCAAGAACTACGCAAGCGAGAGAACCTCACTCCTCTTGATGATGACGATGATTTCGACACAATAGATGAGTCAGAATCTTCCGCAAGTAAGAAGAAACATGAAGGTAGTGAGATAATTTTCAAGTACGAGGAGCAAATACGCACCATTCGTATGAAGATCAGATCATGGTTGACGTTGTTGCACAAATTCTACTTTCTTATTGCGTCGTGCCATTTTCAGTGCTATGATGCTGAGTATGGTGAAAAGATTGAAAAACTACAATTAAAGACATTTAAGGTATCCAGTCTGCTATATCGTATCAAGGAAAACGATTTCACGGACGAAGTAGCCTCATTTATTAGTGAAATTCCTCAAGAGCAACTTCAAATAAGTCCGAAGACAACCCCAGATGTCAAGGGTAATAAAGAAGAGACACACCGTGCCTTAGAACAGCAGTATTACGATTTTGCGGAACACACCCGGCAGGATCTTTTAAAGGGATCCATTAAATCAGTCGAGAAGGTTGTCAAACTGAGAATTACAAATAGAGGGTGGTATGATGACAATGGAAAGCTAAAGGAGGATAGCGGGGATGTTTTGCTTCCTAAAACATCTCGTAAGTTTTTCCGGTTTGCTCCTACTATCAACGTTAGCCATTTGAAAGATGAAACTGTCGGCATAAGACAAACACTTTATTTTGACAAGGTGAGAAGAATCAGCGATCAACTCAATGCACAGGCTTTGGTGATCAATAAGTGGATGTCAACGCTTGTGGAAATTCTTTGCAAACCTCTTGTGAGCCACGATAAAGATCCCAATGGTGAAGAATATGAACAATCCATTGTGGATCAAGATTTAGCATCGTGTTACTTGCATGCCTTGACACAGATTTTGCTGGACAGAGGTGAATCTGTTAATGGAAATGAGAATGCCACGAAGATTACCACTATACAAAAGAGCCAGGAAAAAAAGGAGTTTGAGCTAGAAGCAAGCAGAGTCCATGACAAAGATTTTTTGGAACAGTTACAGGCCGAGAGACTTGCAGTCAAAGTCAACGTTCGAAGCTCATTGCAGGAGCTCGTTTTAGAGTTGAGACAACTAGAGAACGAAACAGAGGGTGAAGAAATCTTGGATCGTGAAGCCACTCAAGTGTACCATGAAATGTTAAACTCTATGGGGCAGAAGATCCGAAACATTTTCGAGAACCAAAAGCTTGCTTTGGTACTTTTGCAAAGAGAACTCAACTTGTCATGTAATGCAGTTTTCAATTCCAGAATTGACTACTTCAAGCAGCTTCAGTTGATTTCTGACAGTGTCAAGACGAAGCACTTTAGCATGGATCAAGAAGCACTTGATCTTAAGTTGGTTCAACGCCAACAGCAGAGCTATATCAATCTTTTTTCCAATTTGAGCATCAAAAAGGGTAAGGCTATAGCCAAGTTTCGGTACCTCAAATCGTTATCTGGAGGCACAATGTCTAATGAACCCAAAAATAATGAAGAATTGATGTGCATTATATGTCGTTCCACCATCACGATCGGGTCCTTGACTCAGTGTGGACACAAGTACTGCAAGGAATGTTTGGAACGCTGGCTCGTCACTCTGAAGACATGTCCCTTGTGTAAGACAGCCATTAATGCATCGACGGTATACAATTTCACACATTATAAGCCAGACTTGAAAGCCAACAAAATCGCAGATCGACACAAACCAGCCAAGAACCTACACTCCATTTATCATCCTGTTGACAATGTGGTAGTTGAAGACATTCAGAATATTGAGCTCAAGAACTTTTACAGTTCGAAAGTGGACACCATCGTGAGACATGTTTTATATCTCAGGAGTCAGAATCCTCGAGTTCAGATTGTTATTTTCAGTCAATGGCAAGATCTCTTGTACATTTTGGGGACAGCTTTCAAGGCTGCGGACATATCTTATTTGGGATCTTATGGAACTCTCACACCAGAAGTTGGCTCTGGTCGTCGTCGTAACAAATATGATAGTGTTGAGGAGTTCAAAGATCCAAGCAATAACATTACATGCTTTTTGTTGAATGCCAAAGCACAAGCAAGTGGGTTGACCTTGATCAATGCCACCCACATATTTTTGTGTGAACCGTTGGTGAATGCATCTTTGGAGTTGCAAGCAATTTCCCGTATTCATAGAATTGGCCAAACCAAAGTCACCACCGTATGGTTGTTTGCTATTGAAAACACGGTTGAGGAGAGTATTTTGTTGATGTCGACGAATAAGAGACTCGGCTATTTGGAGTCCAAAGATGGCGACATAGCTGGGAGAATTTCGCAATCATCAGAGCGAGATTTGACGAAGGCTGAATCTATGGCGCTAATGACCAGCGGAGGAATCGACACAATGATCAATAAGGGGAATGGAGAGGGAGAAACAGTCACGAATAACGACTTATGGAACGCCTTTTTTTGTGCACAAACAAATGAATCATCAAAGGCAGGTTTCAAACTAGGGACATAAAATTAATAGAACCAATATACAAGTATTACTAGAGACCCAAGTAAGTCCTGTCATCATAAGTCAGGTAGATTCTTCCGCTCTGTACCAACTCCTGGCATTCGTTTTCGACGCTGTCATCAGTGGCGTTGACTTTCTGGGCAATTAATTGGAGGGGGACACCTTCTTGCATAGAGGGAGTGAGTTCATTAATAACCTGAAGCACTCTTTCCTGCAACGAATCACCTGCTCCATTTTCAGAAACAAATAGTCCATTTTCGTTCTCTGGCTTCCTACGCACGTGCAAGCCCTGTGCCTTCAAGTGGTGGGTGATGGCACTCAAGTGGTGATATATAACTTGATTATGGTCCAGTATGGGTCGAATGGTAGCCTGTTGTATTCCCTTCTTGTTGTTGAACTCTTTCAATGCTCCGCTCACGCTAACATACTGGTTCAAGTACAGCGAGTATTTCTCTGCTTCGGCAGCAGACGCGGTTTCATCAGTCCACTTACGCACCTCCATCGAACCAGATCCATCTTCAATCGTAAGATTCACGGCCGAGGCATTCGTGTCCACCTTTCTGAGCACTCCAATCACGCGAACCATGTTCAACTCCACGTTATTGATGCGGAAATCAAGATCTGGTCCCAAAGCCACTGCCTGGATCACTTGTTTTATCGTCACGGGAGTAATACTTGAACGAGTTTGTTGCGGCTTTTGAGACCCATCTACGTCTGCCTGGAACCCTCCCGTTGCAGTATCGGAAAATCCGCCATCTCCAAAGTTTCCGTATCCAAAATCGGTCATGGCTACTTCTACTTAAAATGAGTATCTACGCGGCTGCGAACGCGCTTGGTGAAGTTTCCTGCACCGAGCCCCATATATACCACTGTGACTTGTTGCTACTGCCACTAGCATTTCGCAAAGTTATGAACCTTTGATTCTATGGACGCCAATATCGATCCGTCCATAGGCGAACAACAACTCTACGAGGTGTCGAGTGCCAGTAGACAGCCTGAACCCAATCTGGTAGACCATGAAGACACGTCCATCACCAACGTTTTAAGGTTAAATGAATACGTGAATGCGCCCCACGAAGACTCCGTAGCCAGCCACGATGAAACATTGTCCACTTCCAATACTTCTGGCATACATATGATGAATTTTGACTTGGAAAATCCCGAGGCTCAATTACGAACCAATGCCTACGAAAACTACCACAGACAAGTGCCCCAAAATGTGATATCTGAAGCCATTGCTGATTCTGAGAGACCCTTGGCTTCCGAGACACCAGCTGTGAAGCTCGTGGAGTATAATCCTGCTGAAAAAACGAAAAGATTAGGACGTCCTCGCAAGAATATGGAGTCTCTTGTAGAGCCATCACCTGCTGATTCTTCGGCTAAAAACCACTACGAGGCCAAAATTTCAAAGTTTCGGTTTGACCATATCCCTGTGGAGGGCCCAGGCTCTCGTGGCGGCAAGCAAGGTGCAAGAAGTCTGCCTCGTGGTCGTATTACTCTGGGCACAATCAAGAAGAGAAAGCAGGCTTTACTCAACTTTCCTTCTATTCAAACTGACAAAGCAAAATCAGAAACTGAGGCTGATCGCAGTGGATCTGACACCAAAGACGAAGATCTGTCTTCACCAGCAAATAATCCTGAGGTGACTTCATCAGACATACCGCCTAAGGACGATGCAACAAACCTTCAATCTGAAACAAAGACAAATCCCATAACGAAAAAACGAAAACTTCAAACCCGCACTTTGACCTCAACTAGTCGAACAACTGTTCTCAACAATCGTCAAAAAACTGCCAAACAGCTAGTAGGGCCATTGGTAGGTCTCTATTACGACCTTTACGATGAAAATATTATCGACGCTAGCCAGAATAGCAAAGCTACAGAAGAAAAGTTAGCGTTGGGATTCCCTGTTACGCCTTCACCATATGCATCGGACATTCTTTATCTTGTATCATATCTTCAAAAATTCAAGGATGTAATTTTTGTGGGTTACTTGGGCCCTCAGGACTTCGAAAAAGGTTTGGGACTCGATGGGGATCATCCCGTTAGTGAGGAGATGGAGCTTTTATTCTGTAAACTAGCGGCACTCATTCTAAACAGAAAGAGGGAAATTCCACTCACTTCACAGAAGCAAGCTATAAACGATTTAAAGACAATTTCTACATCATTGGGACTTCCAAAAAAGTGGTCTGATTCTTCAGCAATTCTCAAGCCAGAAGTTAGTGAAGTCGAATACGAAACTCTCGATCCCAAGAACCCGGATATTCGACTTGAAGAAATCAACATTTATCCCCAACCCTCCATTGGAAGCAACCCTTTTTATGACCAGCCAGACTTCGAAAGCCTGGGCTTAAACGGCCTCAAAGACCCACTTGACAGACTCACAATGTTGGTCACAATGGCTGAGTGGAGTCTCATAGCTTCTGATTCGATTAAAAATTACATCACGAGCGAGCTCAAAAACCATGACATTGTAGTTGACAAAGAAACAAGCTACGCTCTGCATTATGTTTTGAAAGGCTATGAACACGCCGAGACGGCCAAACGACAATTGGACAAGAAGAATTCCAAGAAACAAAAGGATGATTTTCCAGCTTTTATGGACCCCACCTCAGACCCATTGCTGCATCCGTTGCGTCTCAGACTCGATGAACTTTTGGTAGGCGATTGTGGCTTCAACATTGGCCGCTTTTATTTGTGCTGGATGGCAGAAGGAGACAATGGAGGTCTCGCCAATTTACGCCGGTTCAAGAGTGTACGAAACAACATCAATGAGTTGCCAAATCGGCTACCTTCTCGCTTCAAACTTTACGTTGAAGATGTATATAAAATGTTGGCTCAATCTCTCGCTATGTACGGAGTTTCATTTGAGAACGGGGAAGAAGTTGCTCAACCTGTTGATGAAGGTCCAATATGGTTTGAGGTAGCAAACGATGTGGTGCTGCTTAAAAAGTTCACGGATCATTTGGCTCTCAAAGTGGGTATACGGCCAGGCCAAGAAGACCCTATCACTTCCAGTTCCATGCTTTTTAAGCCAGTTATGAACTTGCTTCTGCAATTATCGACTATCACCAAGTTGCTCGAAAGGTTTGAAGGCTTGAGTAACAGTACTCGCTCTACCCGTAGAACTGTTGATTATAATGAGCAACCCGCAAACGATGAAGAAGAGCCTGAATCTGAAGAAGGTGAAGTATTCCTTCAACAAATTCCAGACACAGACGACGAAGATTATGAAGAATAAGTCTTCACTATATAATACACACACTAGATTCTATTGGCCCCGAGCATGATATCTATCTTTTCCTTCAATAGTTCATCATTTTTCTCGTAGTAATCAGCCCTTCTGACAGTTTGCTCGTGGAAACCCTCGTCACTCTTCAAAGCTCTAAGAGTTTCCAGCTGGCTCTCGACCCACTCTTTCATAAAGTTGACTGGATCCGAACTCAAATCTCTATAAAAGTTCTCGCGGTAATTGGCTTGCTGTAACGCAACAACTCCTAAGGCGATTTTGTGGTTCAAAGCTTGAATTTCTGCGTCTGATTTTGTGAGCGATTCATAGGCCTGTTTGTTACGCTCGACATTTTGCTTTTGGATGGAACTGAGAGAAAGAGGAAGTTCAACGGGAATATCCACCACAAGGTCTCCCAAAGTTGTTGACTTTTTCGTGTTGACGGTGTAGTCCAAAATTATTGGTTTTCTGGGTTTGAAGTGACTGTAAAGAAGTTTGTAGAGGTCGGTAAATCGGAAATTGGGAACCTTGAGAAGCTCTGAGAGGTACTCGTCGCATTCCACGACGGTCAAGTCATTTGTGGTGTCGTCTGGTCTGTTCATTCCGTTCATAGACGAGTCTGTTGGAGCAGCAGGTACGCTTGACAAGGAATCGTTCCATTTGAACAACCCTTTGAAGAGAGCATATTGCCATACCGCATATAGTAATTCCTGCTGAGTGGCCTCTTCCTTTCCAATAAACTGTGCCATCTCGGGACTGAGACCAAGTCTTGAATTATCTGACTTGATCAAAAGTGCAATTTTGGCATCGAGATCATACATTCCGTTTCTCTTCACGTCCAATCCGTCAAATTCCAGCAGTCTATTAGAAGCGTTATTGGAGTACATGTTCTCCATTTGCTGCTGGGATGTGTCTCTCCATTCGATGATATTGGATTGCGATGCTTGCATTTCTGGATAGTCGTCGTTGGGCACCAAATCAACTGACAATCCCGACAAAAACGAGCTAAACTTCAAGTTCACATTTTCCTGTGTCAGTGTCAGGGATTTGTCGTCACGCAAAAGTTTCCCCTCTACACGAAGTGTCCACGAAGGTTCGCCGGCATTGTCAGCCGTGATGTCTCCACGTTCTTGGGCCAACTGTTTCTGCCATGGTTGGTTACTACAAGTATTGTAAATAAACACACGTAAAATTCCGGTTTCTCGTGGAAAGTTGGATGGTTGGATGGATTTGGAGTGGATGGATTGGAAATCAAGTCCTTTTCTAACATTTACAAGGTCAATTTGACGCTCGGCATCTTTAAGCTTTTTGTACATGTCCAAGTTGGGTACCTTGTCATACAACTTAGGAGGAATGGAGGTGTCTGTGGGAGTGTATGAGATGCTAGATGTAGCACTCAGGTTGGGCCTGGGTTTCCCCGGCACCGTCAGCGTCTGGCTGGGATACTGGGCAGACATGGTGGAGAAATTGTTTTGGAGAGTTGAGAATTGAGAACGCGACAAGTATGCAGTACCAGAAGTAGTAATGTAGTTTGTGGTATATACTCATTCTCTGTGTTTGAAGAAACGTGTTCTTCTTCATATATAACATGTTTCTTTACACATAGATTTTAATTCGTAATTCGTCGTACTCATAACAAAGAAAATTAACCAAATTCGGTTCCCCTCTTACCGTTATCTGAAACCGGTGTACTGCATGTCGCATGTCGCAGCCAATTTCCAACAAGCCGCAAATTAGCATACCATGGTTGTGGTAGAAGCAGAGTGGACTCCTGATAAAATTCCGGCGAGGGTCCAACGGCGCAAGCCAGCTCTGGGCGGCGAGAAGATATCATCGTCTCAAAATCTGAGCCACATTTTCAACCAGGCTTCACATATAAAGAATGCCCGAATGAACCTGATGCGGAGGCGAAAGCGGGACTTTTTAACCCGAATAAACTATACGAATACATTTACCGTGGCTGTCTTGCCGGTATTGGCATTGGTGTATGTTTTCTTCTACGCCAAATCACTTTTACCTGAAAATTCTGCCACTTTCAAGTTCTCTTTCATCTACTATCATGTGATGATATTGGCATTTTCCGCTGGATATCACAAATGCTTTGCCCATAATACCTATAGAGTCAAGTACGGGGTTCTTCTGTGGTATTTTGCCATTTTTGGGGCTGGAATTGGCCTTGGTTCCATTCGTTGGTGGGCTACTTTACATCGGGCTCACCACCAATATACCGATGATACCGAGCGTGATCCATACCTGATCAAGAGAGGTTTCGCCTGGGCGCATTATGGGTGGCTAATAAGAAAACCAAAAATTGTTCAATTTTATAAAGATTTTGTGCAGCATGAATTTCCTGATGAGCAGAGCGTGATTCAGAATGAAGTCGATGACGACAACGAAGATGACTTTTTTGATGAAATTGATTCAGAGAAGAGAGCTTACCAGGAACAGATGAGACTGGTTGTGTTGCAGCAAGAAAGACTCTATCTTGTTTTTTGGTTCATTAGTACCATTGTCATACCTGTTCTCGTCACAGTTACCATATGCAACGATACTGTGATCAATGGTCTTTTGTACCCTGGCATTCTTCGGATGTTCATTTCTCAGCAGCCCATTCTTCTCACGCAGTCTGTCTGTCACCTTAAACATATTCAAGCAACAATTCCTACCCAGCCATTCAATGATAAGAATTCATCGCAAAATTGCAATAATCCTCTTATGGCATTCCTTACTTATGGAAACGCAGCACAGAACTATCATCATGAGTTTCCCCACGACTACCGTTCACAATCATCACACCTAGCTTATGATCCCACCAAGTGGTTCATATGGATATTGAGCAAAATCGGTATGGTTGACGAACTCTGTAAAACCCCAAAAGATCTCATTACGCAGCTTCAAATCCAGCAACAACAGCGAGTAATTAATAGAATGAAGAGCCAGCTCAATTGGGGTACACCAATCTCCAAGCTTCCTCTCATTACTCCCAAACAGTTCAAGGACATACTTGCTTCTGCCAGTCACAGTGGCCGCATTTACATCATTATTCAAAAAGTGATACACGATATCACCCCTTCATGAACCAGCATCCCGGCGGAATTCAGTTGTTGAAAGCATCTCATGGCTTAGATGCTACCAAGGCATTCTACGGTGGAGTCTACGGACATCTGACGGCTGCCGTCAACCTCTTGGCTACGATGAGAATCGGGCTTTTGGATGATGGAAATGACGAAGATGTGTGGAGAAGAGTAGCCAAGGAGCAGCGAGAAGTAAATGACGATCACCAGAGTAAGCTGTATAAATCAGCTGAGGCGGCCTAAATAATCTTTATAATAACGAAACTGTGAATTCTTGACTTGTCGCATAATTTCGCAATTTTCCAAATTTCATTTTCTCTTTATCATCATGAGCCATAAACACTTTAAACAGCGGGATTACAGGGGTGCAACCGTCGAGGACTTGGATATCAAGCCCGCCATATCAATAAACCCATCCACGTCTCTTGATGAAGCGCTTGAGATCTCCTTTGAGCATGAATTTTCGTATTTGCCAGTGATCCACGAATCCAACAAACAGCTTTTGGGCATTTTTGAAGTAGAATTGTTGAAGACAGACAAGGAAAAGCGTTCTCGTGACTTCTTGAAGCCCATTGTGAGCAACTATATGTTATGGTTTAACCAGAAAGCCCGAGAGAATTACGGTCGCCAGTCTCGTCCCGAGGCATCCTCGACGAAATTGAAAACAGCACCTCATAGTACCATCAAAAAACCAAAAAGCAAAGGCAAGCACTTTGATATAATTACTCCCGACACCCCTCTTGAAAAATTGGCCGATTTTTTCAATTCTGGTGTCTACTTTGCCATAATTACCAATGGAGAAGGCACCATTGTATACGGTGTAGCAACCCCTGAAGACCTAGAGAAGTTTGAGAAGGCCAGGCCGAAGTTGTAGATAGACTAATTACATACTAATTTGCACTCGAAACGTTGGCAGCTAGCATTCTTTCCACCTTGTCACCATGCCGTATTCGCTTTTGATTTGTATTAGCAGGGTCTTCTTTGAATGCATAGTCGATGGAAATCAGCGAGTTCATAAGCACTGCTCCATTCATTTTCTCTATGACAGAATCTGTCGTTTGAAAGTCACCAAAAGTAAGAAATCCATGACGTTTTGACTCGCCAGTTTCAGAGTCTCTTATAACCACTGGAGGTCTAACCATGGTTCCAAACTTGGAAAATGTCTCATACAAGTATTGTTCATCAATCAATGGGTCCAAGTTGCCCACAAATAGCTTGGCTCCAACATCAACGGCATTTGTTCCGGAATTATTGTTGGCAAAATTGGAAGTAGTACCAGCTGCTCCTCGAGAATTAGGGTCTGCCCGGCGTAGTTTAAGGGACTTTCCATATAGCCTGACGCCTCTTAGTATTTCCAAAACGTAATTTGCGTCTTCAATGCCCCTAAACTCCACGAATCCATATCCTTGATGAGTACCCAGCACTCTATCTTTGGTAGGTTCAATGATCTGATTGGTGCAAATTGTATGAGAAGTTCATATAGAAGAGCCTCGTTGACCTGAGGATCAAGGTTGCCCACATATAGCGTCGCCTTGACGTTTCTATCGGCATCCGCCGGTTTTCGAAATACAGATGCCATATAGTGGAAAAGAAAGTTCGCGATGATGAGATAAAGATGTAGTGAGTAAGGATGCAAGTAATTAGATGTAGGAGATAGGAAACCCTTCAATGTTTCAATTATGACAATTCTGTTTATGCTATTATTTATGCTGCTTATTCTATGAGCTTAAGCTTTATGCTATTATGCTATTATGCTACATGTCAACCTCTATCTCTTCGGTATTACTGAGCTGAGGAGGTTTGGACGAAGATTCTTCTGGAGCAGAATCGTCTGAGTCTTCAGATTCCAGACCTGAATCTGACTCTGAATCCGAATCTGAAGAGTCCTCTGAGTCTGAGCTCGAATCTGACAGTGAGTCCTCGTCATCTGTGAGACTCTGATCGTAGGAGGTACATATATCTCCCACATTGGTACCACTCTGAGAGACGTATATTGTGGGATACTCCAACACAATACGGTCTGCCAATGCATCACAGAGAGGCATAGGGGCTTCCAATGGTATTAAAGAACGACCAGGTTTGCAATTAACCACGTTCATGAGGTAGTACGACAATTTTTCAGGTACAATTAAATCAGATTCGTCACCATGTGCCTTTTTGATCAAGTTTATAGGAACAAGTTGCTGGATAGTATTGCCTTCAGGCAATCTGTAGCTCATGTAACGACCGATTTCTTGTCCGTCATCGGCGAGAACGACCCATTCCACAGACCACACAAATGCTCCGGCCTTCTTATCGTACCCAGTCTTGTTAGCCATGGCTCGAGACATCCCTGGCGGTACCAGAACTATGACAGTGTTTTTCCTTTTAATGCTGGTTGGCGGATCATGAGGAAATGCTTTTTTAATCAACTGAATCCGAAAATCTTCCAGCTCAGTTTTCTGGCGCTTGGGAGGGGGCCGTTTGCCGGGACCACCTTGTCTCTTGAACAAGTTCTTCGAATTCAGACGCAATGTCTCTTTTTGAACGTCCAAATGACGGCCAGCATTGATCAAAAAGTTGTAATCTCGATTCACGTGTATTGAGCCTTCGCTCAACTGTTTCCATGACAAAAATTTGGCTGGATCCACAAACCCCAGACAGTTTTTTTCCTTCTTATGCAACTTTACACACTCCAAAGAGCACGTCTGCATACCACACGAGGGACATTTGTACTTGGAAGGTTCCTTGGAACAGATCCCACAAACTGGAGCCATCAACTTTCCCCGCGATGCTCATCGGGTGCAATTTGACAGACTCGGGCGCTGTCTGCAGGAATCGCGGTGGACAAAAATTCGATTTGCGGTTGATTCTCAAAGCGACGATGTCGACGACCTTTAGAGTTGGCACTGTTCTGCCGTCAATGGTGCGCTTTGCCTCCACCAGGACCGTGGCAAACAAATCGGGAAAGATATCTGTACAGTTGTTGAAAGATTTTCCTCTGGTAGGAGCTCGTGGAGAGGTGGTCAGAGTCAAGCCTGCATTCATGAGAAACTATCTTCATGTAAATAATGGGGCTTGCTACTTGCTAGAGGGCCAAGGACCTCGAATTCCGATAGTAAAGAAAGTGAAACAAGAGGTCCGTAAAGCACCTGTGGAGAAAACGGTTCCAGTACAAAAAACTGTGGAAAGCGATCAAAATTCTGGCGCCATGTCACTCGACGAGCTTTCGACCTTGTTCAATAACATGAGAAAATCAAGAAGAGGGACCGCAGCGAGGGAAACTGGCGAGGCAACGTTTTCTGCTAGTGAAAATATCGGGTTTACCGCTGCTGAGTTGACACAACTGGTACCTAGAGTTCATGGAATCCAAGTTGAAACATTCCCATATACCAAAAAGCAACTTTCCGAAACCATATATAACATTGCCGGACTTGAGGTACCCGAGTCATCGATCAAATGGAATGGAGTGACGGAAATTTCTAAAGCTGGTGAATATGAATACACCATCGATGTTCCTGGAGAGACCACCAACGTGAAGAGAATATTAGTGGTCAATGCCAGCAGCTCCTAGAACATACTGCTAAGTTCCAGAAATACTGTTCTGTGATCTAGAGGTTACTGGAGATAGAAGAAGAGGCTCAAAGTCACCTCCATTACCAGCCATGTATATAGTGCGATTTTCAGGTGACTCGCTGACTAAATCTCGATATCTTTAGTATGACTTGTAGGTATTAATATGGCCCCTAATCTTCGATATTCAGCAGCCAAATCATCTACTATCGGGAAGCGCTCTGCCAGCCTGTCACCTACAAAACAACGCACCTTGCGCAACATCCTTCCTTCTCAAACCAAGTACCTTCAAAATCTCAAAAAGGCACCCAAGTCATCTTCTAATGAAGATGCGTTGCTTGTTCAAGACTACAATGTTCAGCTAGATTACCAACTTTCAGCCAAGAATGATATCATGGTTGCTATAGATACAGTTCTAGAAAACCAGTGGGCAGAACTCACTACTCTTCATCATCGATTTCACACCAAAGATGAGATAAATGCATCAGAGTCAAATGACCAATTATTGTTTCTGCTTCCAGGACTCTCCATGGAAGTGAAGGCAGACATATTGAGGTATCGAAAATCTCATTTACCCATTGGTCTTCTTACGCTTAATCAACTTTACTCGATATACGATAGACAGGGCCCGACCTATGTTGACCGTAATTTGGAGCTTCGACTTCGAGAGGAAAAAGTCCGCAAGTTTGTCATAACCAATGCTGCGCCAGTGGTTCTGAGAACCCAGAACAAGTACCAAGGAAAAGTTACCTACGGCCATGAAAATGTGGAGGTGATTGTGAAGAGTGAGCAATACTACGAATTGATAGAGAAAGAAGTCGAAGAAATCGACTCAGAAACTGCAAAGTGTAATAGCAAGCAAGACTCGGAACGACTAAAGTTGCAAAGCACCACTTTGAAGAAATATTTGCAGTTTTTGAAGGGAAATCCGTCGGCACTTTACATCCACTCGGACGATTTTGCCAGTGCAGAACTTTCAACTCTTGTTTCTTTGGGGTACGTAACGTTGACATCAAACCACCTCAACGAGATAGAGTCACACCAGTACAGTGTAGCCTATCCAAACTGCGGAACATTTCTTAAACTAATTAATTCTGGGCGAGCATGGTTGGTAAAGACTTTGAATAAATCGAAGCATAAAGAGTTACTTGAAGAAAACTTGTTTCAAAAATGGGAAGGATATTCAGCTAACGGAACACCCAAAATGACCAATTTTCGTAAACCGTTTTATGGCTATGATCTCTTTTGGATATTGGCCGATGCATTAGGAGCAGGAGTCATTGAAGTGTTCAATACCCCAGTAGGAAGAGGGTGGAAATTGACGGGAAAGGTTTAAACTACATATTAATACTTACATTCTAACCTTTTGTTTCTTAGCGGCTTTTCTTTGTCTCTTTTCGGCGGCTTTCTTTTCAAGCTTGAGCTGTTCAGCATCTGACAACTCTCGATTGCGAAGTCTCTCCTCTCTCTTTAACTTGGCCTTTTCCTCCGCCAATTTCTCTTGCTTGATTTCGTCCTCAATACGTTTCCACTTGGCAAGTTCGTTCTCTCTGGTCTTGACGACTTTTCTCAAGGTTTCTGACTTGAAGGTGATTTCCTTGGCAGCCAACTTGTCCACCAAATTAAACACTCCGGACAAAACGTCAGAAATCTGCTTGATTTGAGCAGAAGAAGAAGCGACATCGGTAGCGATGATTATTCTACGCCTTGGAGAGTACTCCAGAAGAGTGGAAGGTCTCTCAACAGACTGATCGGTGAACGCAACATACTTCAACCACGAGGCAGACTCCATCGTCAAGGCGTCCTTGATCTCAGGAGACAACAACTTGTCTTGGATCTCGCTAGACTCGCTCATGAAAACAAACGATTGTGGAAGCGAGTCCGAGTCGGAAGTTTTGGTCAACGACAAGAAGTAGTTGAACTTTCTGAACTCGTTCATACCAATCTTGGATACAATGGCCGAAATAAAGTTGTCGTATTCTGCGTCTGAAGATGGCGTAATGATGATATCGACTTTATCGCTAGGCGCTTGGACGTTGGAGGTGAAGAAGGACATAATAGTTTCCAATACCAACACGAAAAGATTGTGTCTTGGTTTCAATCTGAACTCAAGGTTCACTTTGGCAATGTTCACACGGCCACTAGCGTAACTGGAGTAGCTTTCTGCACTATCCTTGACATACAACTGGTCGGGGGCAACTCCGAACTGGTAAAAGTTCTTGGTGAACACATCTGACAAACCATTCAAATACGCTTTAACCTTGCGCTGGTTGTACAAATCGCCAATCTTGAATAACAAACAAAAAACTAAGATGGTCGACAAAGTAATTACCTCGAGACGCCAGTTGGTAAGCTTGATTCTGTTAACCAACCCCATATTGTTCAACTCTTCAACAGTATACTGATGGTAAGAATTACGACTATAATTAGTATGTACTCGCACAAACCAAAGCTGGGCTACTTACACCTCTTCAACCACCGTCTCTGCAACATTGCGGCTGCCAAAGAATGGGAGATTAAAATTCATTGTCGATTATGAAGATGGTGGGCGAAATCGCGAACTTCGCGGCGGTTTTGTGTAATTTTTCACTGTGGAGATGAAAAGGAGGATGCCATGGCATATTTTGCGAAAATAGCTGAATTGGTCAATTTAGGTAAGCTTTTCTTTGCTCAACCGCTTTTTTGCCGCTTGTTGTCTCCGTCTTCGGCTTCGGCTCGAAATTGAGCCATGCCATCATGGACTGCATTTCGTACCAACTCTCGGAGCGCCTCTTCTGGGTTTTCGCTATTGAGAATAGCCTCTATCTTCTTCTTCTTTTCCGCCTCTTCTTCTGGCGTTAAGCTGGGTGCGTCGGCTTCCATAGTATAGCGTATTTCATGACCATCGACATTTCCTGGTGTGGGCAAAGATGCAATGAATTGATCACTTGTCGAGCCAGAACCAGCTACTGATTCTCCACTGGACTCTGGACCATCATGAATGAGTGACCTCAAGTAGTTCGCTAACTCAGGAAACTCGCCTTCTTCTTCAATATACTGTCCAGCTGTGAGACCATCTTCATTTTTGATTTTGTAGTCTGCGGAAAATTCCTCCACCATGACTTTAGCTGTGGCCAAGTCCTCAGTGTGATGCAAAGGAGTGTCCCCCTCGTTATCCTGAACATTGATATTACCTCCTCGTTGTATTAAAAGCCGTAAGAGATCAACATGTCCATATGAAGCAGCAGCATGAATGGCAGTATATCCATTAGCATCGCTAGAATTGGGAGATACTTTCCCCAGGTCTAGATGCTGCTTGACTACGTCTATCTGGTTATCGGCCGCAGCCACCCATATATTTGAAACCATCGTACTCGGAACCACAGATGAACTTGGAATCTGAATGAGAAGAGATGAGGCGGCCTATCTGCAGGATCGAACCGAATGAAGAGGTAGCTACTTTCGACGATTTAGAACAGTATGGGTGAAACTGACTACATAGCCGTTTTCATCCAGTCTGCAAGTTTTGGCTAGTTTGTCAATTAATCGAAATCACTTCATTTTAGCCATTTTCACGGGGCCCTAAAAAACCCGATATAAGCTGGTGTATGGATGTGACATACCGAGTGGAACCAAATCGATTTGGTCGAGCAGCATGAACGACGATCGGCAAACGTCGCTGGAAGACAAGCTCAAGGGATTCGAGTGGTGGAGACGGTCCCTACAATACAGAACGGGATTAGGGCTAGATGAGGAGGAAAAGTTGCAATTTGAACACGATTACCGGGTGAAAAATCTTCCCCAGAAATGTGATAGTTGTATTGAATACCGAGACTGGATGTTCCAGTACTCACCTTCGGTCAAGTTTATGATGGAGCACGTGCAGAAGTTGGGAGGAAACCTCAGTAGCAAGAACATTACCTGTGATATGTGTGATGGGATGAAAGGTGGAGGGTTCCATCCAGAAATGGGAATTTTACTTTGTCTGAATTGGATCAAAGACAAGTGGCAACTAGAAGATATTCTCACACACGAGCTCGTCCATGCCTATGATCACCTCAAGTTCAAGGTGGACCTTACAAACCTCAAACATCATGCCTGTACTGAGATTAGAGCATCGGCATTGAGTGGAGAATGTAGAATATTGAATGAGATAAAAAAGACCGGGCTCGGAGACTTTGGAAGCAAGTTCCAGGCATGTGTCAAGAGAAGAGCAGCTATATCTGTGAGCGCCAACCCCAATTGCAGCTCAAAAGAAGAAGCAGAAAGTGTGGTGAATGCAGTATGGGAATCATGTTTCAACGATACCCGACCATTCGAGCGAGTATACCGATAAACAGAATCTTCTGACTCGGTAAATGGCAAAGAGAACCGCAACACACGGCCAAGATGTTGGCCGCTTGGCGTCCTAGTTCCGCCGAGACGGATATACCGGTACCTGTACATAGCCTATCCAAGACATCTTTAATCCTCAATTAGGAGCGGGGCATTATATATGGTTCCATAGATCCCGAAACCCTAATTCCAATGTCCAAGGAAAACTTACTAAAGATCAGCCAGTATAATAACGAGAGAAGACCGTCGTTGGCTACGGACTTTGACTACTCTTCCACCGATTTATCCAGCCGTCTGGATTCAGCCAACACGACAAACAGAGCACCCACCGTGACTCTCCACAAAAGGCAATCTTCTACAGAGCTCTTGTCTGAGTCACCTGAGCAGAAAAGGTTTTTGAAAACAATAGACACTTTAAATCAAACCACAAATTCTAGATTACGCCAGAGGTTAAACCGTGAGGGCGATAAGCATAAAAAGGAACACAAAGAACATGAAAAACATAAAGATGACCATTCGAAATACAAGTCTCGGTTTGGAGATATCCATTTCTACTCAAACATGACAACCATCTTCGATGCTGATTACTTTAAAGAATCGCAGTTCTTTGGGGTTTACATTCTCTTTTGGCTAGGAACGGCATTCTTAATCCTCAACAACTTGGTCCACACATTTTTGGAGAACGGAGACAATCTTCTCGATGGACCAGTTGTCAGAACGTTTAAAAAGGACTTACTTAAAATTGCTTTTACAGACTTGGGAATGTACTTGACGATGTATGTCTCTGTCTTTATTCAATTGGGCATCCGCAAAGGATGGTATAGCTGGAGCTCAACAGGAGCCACCTTGCAAAACGTCTACACCTTCGTATACTTTTTTGCCTGGAGTTACTTTGCGTCGCCAAAGTACATGGACTACCCTTGGATTGGAAAGGTGTTTCTTGCACTTCACAGCTTGGTGTTTCTCATGAAAATGCATTCTTATGCCACATACAACGGGTATCTTTGGAACATTTTTAACGAGCTTCAAGTGTCACGAAAGTACTTGAAGATATTGGACGAGACCGATGAATCCATGATTGAGGGTAAGAGTGTTTCCGATTTGCGAAAGGCTTTGGTAGACAGCATCGGTTTTTGTTCCTACGAGTTGGAATATCAGTCCAAATCAACGAGCGTGAACACGGACGTGGAAATCACCGGCGACAAGAACAAATTGAATACTAAGTCTACCAGTTCACTCGATGACGACTATGTGAGTTTCCCCAATAACATTACGTTTTTCGATTTTTTCAGGTATTCAATGTTTCCAACAGTGGTATACTCTCTCAAGTTCCCACGTACGAAACGTATTAGATGGGGTTACGTCTTGGAAAAGTCATTTGCAGTGTTTGGCATCATCTTCTTGATGATCACTGTTGCTCAAAACTGGATGTATCCTATCGTTGTACGAGCACAAGAGGCCAGTAAACTTCCAATGTCAAGAGAAAAGGTGTTACAGTACTGTTTGGTTTTACTAGACATGATTCCACCATTTCTCATGGAATACCTCTTTACCTTTTTCTTGATTTGGGACGTAATCCTAAATGCGATAGCCGAATTGAGTAGGTTTGCTGATCGGGATTTTTATGGTCCGTGGTGGTCTTGTACCGATTGGTCGGAATTTGCAAGAATTTGGAATCGTCCTGTCCACAAGTTCTTGCTTCGCCATGTGTACCAGTCAACTATCAGTACTTTCAAACTCAATAAAAACCAAGCGTCCTTGGTGACGTTTATCATTCTGAGTTTTGTTCATGAGTTTGTCATGTTTGTCATTTTTAGAAAGGTGAGATTCTACATGTTGGCTCTCCAGATGTCTCAGCTTCCATTGATAATGATCAGTCGAACAAAATTCATGAGAGACAAAAAAGTGTTGGGTAATGTTATCTGCTGGGTAGGATTCATTTCTGGACCATCGATGATCTGTACTTTGTATTTAGTATTTTAATTATTTATAAGGCATACAGCATCTGTGTAGTTATCGCACTCGATGCAGCTCATCGCGACTTTTCTAACTTACTCTAATGTCCAGACCAGAAGAACTAGCACCTCCAGAGGTGTTCTACAATGACATAGAGTCTCACAAGTACACATCCTCGACTCGTGTACAGCATATTCAAGCGCAAATGACCCTTAGGGCTCTTGAACTTCTCAACTTGGAACAAGAAGCGCCCCACTTTATACTTGATGTTGGTTGTGGATCTGGATTATCAGGTGAAATTTTGACAGAAGAAGGCTATAACTGGGTAGGAATGGACATAGCGCCTAGCATGTTGGCTTCAGCTCTCGACAGAGAAGTTGAAGGAGACCTTTTCTTGGCAGATATTGGAAATGGTATACCATTCAGACCCGGTACTTTTGATGCTGCCATATCTATTTCGGTGATCCAGTGGCTCTGTAATGCCGACTCAGCCAATGTAGACCCCAAGAAGAGAATTTTGCACTTTTTCAATTCGTTATATGCTTCCTTAAAACGAGGTGGAAAGTTTGTGGCTCAATTTTACCCTATGAACGATAAGCAAACACAAGCCATTTTGGACGCTGCCAAGATAGCAGGGTTTGGAGGAGGACTTGTCATCGACGATCCGGAGTCAAAAAGACACAAAAAGTACTACTTGGTATTGACGGCAGGACAGAGTGAAAGATCGATCAATTTGGCCGGTGCGGAAATGGAAGTTTCCAGCGAGAATAAGAGCATGAATAGGAAAAAGAGGAAGCACTTGGAATCCAAGAAGGAGTTCATAGCGAGAAAGAAAGAAACCATGAGGAGACAAGGCAAGAAGGTGGCTCTTGATTCCAAGTTCACAGCAAGAAAGCGGAGACCCCGTTTCTAGTGTATAGTAGCATAAGTCAGAATAACATACCAGCATTACTTGTCGAATTGAGAGCTAGTACTAGCAGTCTACATTCATACCATCATGTACCTTCATACCCTTATGTTCTTTTCAATTAGCTCTTTTCCATCAGCCTTTCCTACACCTGATTTGTGCGAAAATTCGTTGAAAATTTCCAATTTTAATCAATCATGTTTAGGTTCATGCCAGCCTTTGGCACCGCAACCAAAGCAGCATCCAACAGCATGCTCAGTAACGCAAGAGTACTTCAGTCTGTTCGCACGTATATTCCCTTGAAGCAAAGTAAGTGACTTTCAGCTAATTTTTCATCATATCGCATCGAACTAACCACAGAATTGCCTACGGTTTACGAACCATTACCACCCCGTAGAAACGGAGAAAACGCCCTTACGTTCTTGCACAAGCAGCTCCTCAAAAAATACGATCCTGCCGGCAAAAGAAGTGCCTTGGTAGACCAAAAGACAGGTTTACGAGCTGGCGATGCAATCAGAGTAACTTACCTTGACAGAACCAATGTGGTGGGCCAGGTAATTGCCATCAAGAGATCAGTGAATTCCGTGGGGACCAACATTTTGATCCGTAACAAAATCAACAAGACAGGATGTGAAATTAGAATCCCACTTTTCAACCCCAACATCAGAAATATCGAGGTGATAAATAAACCCAAAAAGTATCTTCCAAGGCGGAAACATTTCTACATCAGAAACACCAAGTACGACGTGGGTGATGTCGAGGCATCGCTCAAGAAGAGAAAGTAGTATTGTACATAGTCATTTAACAAATAGAATTCAGCTCTGTAGTTCTTCAAGCTGCGAAGACAATCGCTGTGCGAACTCGTCTCTAAATGCTGGCGAAATAATCTGGAGAAGCGACTCGAATGTTTCATACAGCTTTTCCGGTTCATCGCATAGGCACCAGCCGTTTATACCCACGGTGACTTTTAGCGATTTTCCTTCTTGAGTTGTTAAAGCAATGTGACTTGGAGGTGATCTCTTCAGCAATAACTTGGCATAGATGTCATCGCCAACCGGAGCACTTTCTGTTTCTTTCAACACCAAATTGCACGATGGAAAATACAGAGCGTACTCACGATGGAGCACGGAAAGCTCGTGATTACGAGTCGAAATGTCCATAAATAACTACAGCGCCTACTAGGTAAATTTAGTCACAACTGATTCCCAATGTGTCACTGATTCAACATCGGGCGCCCAGAAACGTGCTCCTGTCGGTTAATCTACGCTTATACCACTGGTAAACCTTCCGTCAGTCTACTATAGAGCGGTAGACAAACTTTGCAAAGGGTGGACCTGCGATGATGTTAAAGAAAAAATGTTTGGCACATTTGAGATTTATATCAACGCGCCCGGGTAACACCAGCCAAACCACTACCAAAGAACTTCAGGTTTGGTGTGGGTTATGACACCAGAAGCACTTATAGGCACCAATGTCAAAATAGCTTTGAAAGATAATCGTGTACTAGATGGTGTGATTACGGTGGTGGATCCATTTGGAAACATTCTTTTGTCGAATGTATGGGAATCATCCAACGATAAAATCGATCCAGAAACTTTGCACACACGAGAATTGGGGTTGGTGAGTGTTCCTCGCAACACAATCGACGAGGTATTTATGGACAAACGTAGCTACGAACAGTGTAATATAGAAGAAAATAGACAGTGAAATGAAAATGGAGAAGTGAAAAGGAAGAATGAAGAGTTAACGAGATACATTATATTTACCTCTTTCGTGGATAGACGCAAACGAGCAAGATCCCTTGACTCTCTTGAGTTCCTTGTCTTGTCATAAGTTCGCCGAGCTCTCAGTTCTCGCTACCTCTCACAAGATCGAATTCGCTTCCGCGCCCCGACGCCCAAAGCCCGCGCCAAATTGTGATCACCGCAGGTCCTGATTTATTGCCATGCAAGGAACCTACAAAAATAATGGGCTTCCCAGGCCCTATTACATGAAACCAAGTACCAAGAAGAAGTTCCAGTCTCCCTACGATAAGATGCCTCGTACTTTTTTCACAACTCCCATGAGAAAAATCATTGGTTACATCTTCATGTTGCTGTTGTTCGGCGTAATAATGTATTGGGTTGCGCAAGATATGAGGCCGACGCCTGATCCAGAATACGAAGTAATTGCACCTGAATTGAGAAACAACCCTATACCACAGGTGAATAAACCTCAGGAGAACTTTGACAACATGGTCAAGATTGGCAAAAATGCCGATGGTGAGATCGACAATGTAGACTTGGCAGGAAACATGGCTCAGGGGTCCAATGGTGAAATCGGATTGGGAGTCGCCGAAGCACCCAAGGGAGGAATTGCAAACGAAGGAGCGGTGGTGGGAGCAGAAAAGGAATTGGATAAGCCTCGAAATCCCAAGGCTGGGGGAAATGAGATCCCAGAGAAACCAAATAAGGGAGAGAGATGAGAAGAACCAGATAGGGACGAGAAAGTAAAGTAGCCGTGAGGCAAGAACCGGAGAGATCAGAGGGAAGAGTGGTGTGAATGTAGGTCTCAAAATCTTGGAGGAATTGTACCCAAATGGTTTGCCTTGAAAGTGATCCAGACAATGCAATGGCTATGCGTCTTTGTATACGTGTTCATCGGTGGAAACTCGAATCACCGCTATTGAACGGTACACTACGGCGATATCCCAATGTCCTTCAAAACTGAAACTTTTTCCGAAAAATGGTTCAAACTACAAAGCACCATCACATTCCCATTCTGCACTCCATATTCGAATCTCTAATCATCGCTTCTTTTTCCCTTCACTAGCATAGCATATAGCCAATCACCCACGTGAATAGGTCCGTTACGTAACCCATCACCAATTTCTTTTCTTTTGCCGTTATCTGGGCTTTTGTGTAACGAAGGCCGAAAATTTTTTTTTGGCTTTTTAAGTCGCGATTTCCTGTGAAATTTTTTCTTAACAACCAGGATGTCTGCTGCCGCTGAATCGAAGTACTCCGAAGAGGTGCTTTCTGAGTTGTTGGCCAAGGTGCAAGTGGCTGACAACAAAGATGAAGCTGCTTCCAACATTGCATCGTTCCTCAACTCCTCTATTGTTGAGCACGATGTTCCAGCAGAATTTTTTGCTGACTTGAAAAAGCAGATTAACAACAAGAAGGCTGAAGTGTCTCTTGCTGCTTTGACTGCTTACGAGCACATTGCCTCTGGTAACGACTTGGCTCCTTCTGTCGAGCCATACGTCGTTGAATTGACCAAGGATGTTGCCGCCAAAGCTGGTGACAAGAACAAGGACATTCAAGCTGCTGCTTCTAATGCCTTGCTTTCTATTGCCAAGGCTATCACCCCAACTGCCATCAAGTCTTTGTTGCCCCAACTCTTGGACAACTTGAGCAACACCAACAAGTGGACTGAGAAGGTTGCCATCTTGGCCTCCATCTCCCAGTTGGTTGACACCGCCAAGGGCCCAATCGCCTTGAGAATGCCGGAATTGATTCCAGTGTTGTCTGAGGCTATGTGGGATACCAAGAAGGAGGTTAAGGAAGCCGCCACCAAGACTATGACCAAGTCTACCGAGACCATCGACAACAAGGATATTGAAAAGTTTATTCCAAAGTTGATCGAATGTATTGCTAAGCCAACCGAGGTTCCAGAAACCGTCCACCTTTTGGGTGCCACCACCTTCGTTTCCGAAGTTACCATGGCTACTCTTTCTATCATGGCTCCATTGTTGTCTAGAGGTTTGGCTGAACGTGATACCGCTATCAAGCGTAAGGCTGCTGTCATTGTTGACAACATGTGTAAGTTGGTCGACGACCCTCAAGTCGTTGCTCCTTTCATGGACAAATTGTTGCCTGCTTTGAAGGCTAACTTCTCCACCATGGCTGATCCTGAAGCCCGTGAAGTTACCAACAGAGCTTTGAACACTTTGAGAAGAGTTGGTGATGTTAAGGAGGGTGATGTCATTCCAGAGGTTTCCACCGCTGGTGACATTGCCGTTACCTTGGGTGAATTCGATAAGCTTTTGGAAGGTAAGAAGATTGCCTCCAGATTCGACGTTGCCAAGAACTACATTGCCGCTATTGCTGGTGACTTGATCGACGAGAGACAAATCAACCCAGACACTTGGGTCCAAGGTTTGTTGCCATTCGCTACCATCTTCTTGCACGAGAAGGAAGCCAAGGAAATCATCGAGGAGTTCAGAAAGAGAGCTATCGACAACATTCCAGAACCTCCATCGTTCGAAGATGAGGAGGATGAAGGTGAAGACTTGTGTAACTGTGAGTTCTCTTTGGCCTACGGTGCTAAGATCTTGTTGAACAAGACTCAATTCAGATTGAAGAGAAACAGAAGATACGGTTTGTGTGGTCCTAACGGTGCTGGTAAATCCACCTTGATGAGAGCCATTGCTAACGGTCAAGTCGAGGGTTTCCCATCTCAAGAAGAATGTAAGACCGTCTACGTCGAGCACGACATTGATGGTACCCACGCTGACACCACCGTTGTTGAATTCGTTATCGAAGATGGTGAGGTTGGTTTGACCAAGGAGGTTGTTGAGAACAAGTTGAGCGAATTCGGTTTCTCCGACGAGATGATCAAGATGCCTATCCAATCTCTTTCTGGTGGTTGGAAGATGAAGTTGGCTTTGGCCAGAGCTGTGTTGAAGAACGCTGACATTTTGTTGTTGGATGAGCCAACTAACCATTTGGATACCGTCAACGTTGCTTGGTTGGTCAACTACTTGCAAACCTGTGGTATCACTTCCATCATTGTGTCCCACGACTCTGGATTCTTGGACAACGTTGTCCAATACGTTATCCACTACGAAGGTTTCAAGTTGAGAAAGTACAAGGGTAACTTGTCCGAATTCGTCAAGAAATGTCCATCTGCTCAATCTTACTACGAGTTGGGAGCTTCTGACTTGGAGTTCAGATTCCCAGAACCAGGTTTCTTGGAGGGTGTCAAGACCAAGCAAAAGGCTATTGTCAAGGTGTCTAACATGTCCTTCCAATACCCAGGTACTTCTAAGCCTCAAATTCAAAACATTAACTTCCAGTGTTCTCTTTCTTCGAGAATTGCTGTGATTGGTCCTAACGGTGCCGGTAAGTCCACATTGATCAATGTGTTGACCGGTGAATTGTTGCCAACCACTGGTGAAGTTTATGTGCACGAGAACTGTCGTATCGCTTACATTAAGCAACATGCTTTCGCCCACATTGATAACCATTTGGACAAGACTCCATCCGAGTACATTCAATGGAGATTCCAAACCGGTGAGGACAGAGAGACCATGGACAGAGCTTCTAGACAAATCAACGAGAGCGATGAGAATGCCATGAACAAGATCTTCAAGATTGAAGGTACCCCAAGAAGAATTGCTGGTATTCACGCTAGAAGAAAGTTCAAGAACTCTTACGAGTACGAATGTTCTTGGACCTTGGGTGAGAACATTGGCATGAAGAACGAGAGATGGGTTCCTATGATGTCTGTTGACAACGCTTGGTTGCCAAGAGGTGAATTGATGGAGACCCACTCCAAGATGGTTGCTGAGGTTGATATGAAGGAGGCTTTGGCTTCTGGACAATTCAGACCTTTGACCAGAAAGGAGATCGAAGAGCACTGTGCCATGTTGGGATTGGATGCCGAATTGGTTTCTCACTCCAGAATCAGAGGTTTGTCTGGTGGTCAAAAGGTCAAGTTGGTGTTGGCCGCTTGTACCTGGCAAAGACCCCACTTGATTGTGTTGGATGAGCCAACCAACTATTTGGACAGAGACTCGTTGGGTGCTCTTTCCAAGGCCTTGAAAGCTTTCGAGGGTGGTATTGTTATCATTACTCACTCTGCTGAGTTCACCAAGGACCTTACTGAGGAAGTGTGGGCTGTGTTGGATGGTAAGATGACTCCATCTGGTCACAACTGGGTTCAAGGTCAAGGTGCTGGTCCTAGATTGGAAAAGAAGGATGACGATGAAGAGGACAAGTTCGATGCTATGGGTAACAAGATTGCCTCTGCTAAGAAGAAGACCAAGTTGTCGTCTGCTGAGTTGAGAAAGAAGAAGAAGGAGAGAATGAAGAAGAAGAAGGAGTTGGGTGATGCATATGTTTCTTCCGATGAAGAGTTCTAATCATCATAATCATATAGTAGCATCGTCTAGGCTGGTGTTTTTTTATTGTTCCAATCTATAGCTAATATTATAGAATATCTAATTCCAGTAGTCGCTGCGATTTCACATCTCAAATCAAATCTCAAATTTTTGTCTCAAATCAATCTCAAATAAATCTTTTTGACGAGTTGAGTACATCTATGCTGACCACGACAAAATAAATTCTCATGGAAATGACTACTGGGGGTATAGATCTTGATCCCACCATAGCGGTCAACTCTCTCTACATGTTGGGCTGTACCACAGCAGTTGCTTTTGTGGTTTTAGGAGTTGCAATATTTTACTCTGGCTTTACTCAAAGGCGGTCATCTTTGACCATGTTGGTGCTTCCACTTGTTTTGTTCCCATTTGTATTCATAGACTGGTTTATATGGGGCTACTCCTTGTGTTATGCCTCAGCTGTCAACCGCTATATTGGCAGTTTGAACTTTGTCGTTTTACGGCACTTGAGAGACTCTGCTACCACCATCTATGTAACTTCAAGAGGCAGTATTTTGTCTGTTAATCACTTTTTATTCAACGGGATGATGAAGGTTGTCTGCGCTGCGTTGACGTTTCCTGGTTGTATTGCAGAGAGGGGCCGTGTGATTCCCATGTTGGTATTCTGCTTCTTCTGGTCTGTCATCATTTACAACCCCGTTACTTACTGGTTCTGGAACCGCCTGGGCTGGCTCTCAGTGGAATACAACAAGCAACCGGTACTCGATTTTGCGGGAGGAAATTGCATACATATTGTGAGTGGATTTACCACCCTTGCCTACTCATACATATTGGGTCCTCGCAATCCAAAGATTCTCATCAATTATAGAAATTCCAGCACAGCGTATGTGGCAATAGGAATTTTCTTTATTGTCGCTGGCTGGTGTGGGTTTATTGCCGGCTGTGACTTTCGCTTTTCTACACTTTCTGTGTACATCATAGTCAATACGCTCTTGAGTGCATTCACAAGTGGTATTGTGTGGATGGCCATAGATTACTACTTTTCGGCAATTCCTTATGAGGGCAACCTCAAATCCACCCGAAAAATGTCTGTCATATCTTTGTCTTCTGGCTTGATGACTGGATTGGTGGCCATTACCCCGGGTGGAGGTTACGTTTCTAATCCCAACGATTTTTGGAAGCCGTTCGTTTACGGTGTTGTTAGTGCAATAATTTGCAATCTTGCAACTAGACTCAAGTTCTATGCTCAGATAGATGATGCCCTTGATTTATTTGCAATTCATGGAGTTGCGGGTATAGTGGGGTCATTATTAACGGGAATTTTCTCGAACACCGAATACTCTTCTGATGGTGGGTGGGTTCAAGGACACTGGATTCAGTTTGCATATCAACTCTTGGGATGCACCGTTACATCGGCATATGTCTTTGTAATGAGCATTATTATCTTGTATCTCATTGACTACACACCAGGGTTACATTTGCGAATAGACAAAACCTTCAACCAGCGAACGCGATGGGCAAATGCTCGCCAAGAAGAAACGATGCTTGATTCAACTACGTCTGACATTGAAGGTCAGAATATCAATGTTCCTTCAGAAAAAGACCTTCATTACGAGTCGCTTGAATTGCTCGGAATGGATGCCTATGTTCTCAATGGAGAGTACGCCATGGATTTCATGGAGTTTATCAAGGAGCTCCGGCCACAAGATTACGAAGACAATGAAACAATTAATGACTATGACAACACACAACCAGTTGATTCGACCGATATTAGTCCTTTTGCAGGAATGGATGCTTCCACGAAGAAGAGCGAATAGATATATTCAAGAAATAAACCGCATAGTAACCTCAAAGGCTGCGAAAGTAGCACCATTAGCTGGTGCAGCTCTCAAGATTGTTGGAATGAACCCTCTATAAAACCCTTTAATTCCGCTTCGTTGATTAACGTCTTTTACGACTTGAGTCCAGCTTTTGTAGGCAGGTTTGTCTAACGAGTCAGTTTGCAACTTTGATTTTACCACATCTACTGGGTAGATTCCGATCCATAAAGTGTAGCCTGAAAGTCCACCAAAGAGACATAATTTCCAGGCAGGAATATCTGCTCTAGCTATATTCTTTTGCACCTTTAGTTCTCGACCGATAAGAGCTTCATATGTTGCAAAGTAAATACCCAAACCAAGAGACTCTCTGACCAATGTAGGGGTTAAACCTTTGAAAAGTCCAGCAATTCCATTGTTCTGATACAATTTTTTGGCGCAATCTATGGGACCAGCAAATGCCTTGGTAGCACCGGTTTGGGTTTGGAGTCTGATACGAATATGCTCAATTGGCGAAGCAAGGAACCCGTTAGCGAAACCAGCAACGGCACCACAACTGAAAAATTGTGGAATACTTAATGGTTGACCATGATGGACTCCATCATAGTATCTCTTCATTGATTCATTGACTGAAAATTGAACGGAAACACAAGCTCCGACTCCGATTAAAGGAGTCAAGGTTCCTTTATAGAACCCTTTTGGTCCTTCATTAGCGAGAAGCTTCTTAACAACGTCCAATGCTCCTGTGTATGTACCTTCTGGGGCAGATTGTAATCTGACTTTGACCGTATCGAACGGCTGACCCACTAAAACTTGAGCAATGCCTCCCACGGTTCCACCAAAGAGGTCTTTGACGACCTGGATATTCTCGGCCAAAGGTGGCTCTTCCAACTCAATTGTCATAAGTACACAGCAGTTATCTCGAGATTTTTTCCAGGTTATGACTCTGATCTCATCGATTCTGCATGCAGCGCCAAGGCGCCCCAGAGTCAATCAAACTACATTAAATACTCAAACTCATTAGCTACATGTCGATCGTATGCTGTAACTCCTATTCATTTATCCCTGTCGCTATCTCGGCGCTCAGACTCCCTTTGTTCATTTTCTCGTCTCGTAGCCATAATCAAACCATCAAACGGATTCATACCAATTCGTGCGTAGTACAGTCCAGACGAGTTGGCAGGTGCTGTCATGCTTGCACCACCCGTAATAGCACCAGGACTGGCCAATGGGCTGCTCGTCGTGACCTCATGGTTAGCAGCTGGAGGAATCATCGACTGCGATGCCGTGCCTAAAGTTGCACCGATGGGTCGAGCTGAAGCTGCATTTTGGCCCGCTTGCACCAAATTCACTTGCGAGAGAGAGTGTCCAGTCAGAGAAGGATGTGCTGTTAATGGAGTAAAGATGTTGGAGACACTGGGCATTGACTGTAGTGGAGGATGAGAAGACGACAGGACATTACCTTCTTGTGACATCAACTTATATGATGACGCTTCAAGAAGAACTGTCACATCCTTGGTAGCTTTTGTAAGAGTTGCCATTGAGCTTCTTATGTCGTTGAGGATTGGCATTTCTCTCATGATTCCTTTAACCGAGGAAAATGTTTGTATAATCATCTTCAAGAACAAATTGATATCGTCCCAAAAGAGCTTTTTTGTCGTTTGCGACGGATTGTTTCTGATGGTAATCAACTTTGTCTTGAGCTTTTTGGTAATATCCATCGATGCAACGCAGACATTGGTCAAGTCCTTCACCTTCGCTGTTAATGTCGGATTGAAACCCACACCACTAGGATTCTGTGCACTTGCAATGGCACTCTTACTCATCGCCCGAGTGAGCTCTCCAAACACCGTTTGAGCATTGGCGGTAGCATGTTCTATAGAGTTGTATAATTGTCCGTCAACCTCATCGAGCTCGTTAGCAAGAGTAGTATTGATTGTTAATTGCTTTGGTCTTGTTTCGGTGGAAGCAGCAATTTTGGGCGATGATGGAACTAAGCGGTATGCATTCAAAAGCTCATTGAAGGACCCAAACAAAGTTAGGTAGAGCATTCGAACAAAACAAACATCAATCTTGGCAACAAAGAGCGGGAAGTTATCACTAAGAAGTGACATCATCGCTTTGATGGAAGAAATTGAAGACCGCAACGATCGCACAATCAGTTCGTTATTATTTCCTGTTTCTTCAACGGTCTCCAAATCTTCCACCAAAGTGTCTATGTTGGCTTTTGCAGTGAACAAGTGAGTTACCATTTTCATCGTTACTTTTTTGTCCACACAAAAACCAGTAAACCGCCTCACCGAAGAGTGAAGTTCTGAAAACGAAAAGAGAACTTTTCTGGAAACCTTTATCATGGCCGAAACGTTATAAGCTGGCATTTCTGTCTTGGAATCTTTTCTCGCCAGTGACGTATCGATTTTGGGGATGCTGCTTTGTTCATTAGTTTCGTTGACAGCTTCTGCCTTCTTCTCGGTGGACTCTCTGTATGTTCTCGAGGGACCACTCAAAGACGCAGAATGAAAGTTTTTAATGCCAATTCGTCAGCTGGAAGCTCCTGTAACGTCGAAAGGCGTCTAAAATATGCCCCAGATTTATGTTCTGTATCAACCGTTTCATTTTTCTCGAGAATGATGTCTATCTCCTTCAAGGTATTCGATCTAGACCTTCCTCTCGACCCAGGACGGGGAGTTGTAGAAGGTGATGAAGTCGAAGAAACCGAAGTTTTGGGCATTGCTGTAGTTGCAGTGGTAGTAGCTGGCACGGGTGAGGTCTTCAGCGGGAAAGAATCGGCAGTTGGAAATGGTAAGCTTAAAGATGAGAGGTCCGAATCAAACAGGGTATCAGTAGTTTCATTTGAATGTTCACGATCTTCAGGCCCAGCGTCTGGTTTCGTATTATTAGACCCATTCTTCTTGCTGCCTTGGATGCTTTTGTCCTGGTTTCGGATATGCTTTTGGATCGGCTAATGGCAGGGGGTGCATTTTGCAAGATGGGCTTGGGTTCTACTTCCTTTAATTTTGCTTCTAGCATGGCAGCGTTGGCTACAAGATAACTTTTGAGTTCCAGAACCCACTCAAGGTCAGTGGAGTGCTTTTGGTATACCCGGATCACATCCATGGGTGGATACTGGAGGGGATTATCAGCCACCTCGATAAGGTGCAAGTGGGGTAATTCGCCAAGTGCTGGCGGTAATACCGTGAGGTTGTTTTCCTTGAGTGAAAGCACTCGAAGAGACGTCAATTTCAACAACTCTTGCTTGGGAAGGTAGGAAATTCTGTTTTTCGAAAGATCAAGAATTTCCAACCCAGTGGCTCTGGTGACAGATCGAGGGAGATCCGCAAGTTTGTTGTTCTGTAGATCCAAATATTTGATGTTATTCGCAATGATAGCAAAGTTAAGGGGCAAACTCTCGAGATTATTGCCCTGTAACGATAGTCGTTCGAGTTCTAATGGCGGTTGAAATGAGTAAAGAAATTCGTGTACACATTCAATCACCTCGGACATGGATAATTTTGGGTGAGATAACGCAAGTTGATTGAGCTTGAGTGTGCGCCGCTGCTTTACCTGGTCCTTCTGCTCAGTTAAGAGCTGAAGCATCAGCATTTTGGCTGAGAGGTATTCAGACATTTGGCACTAGAGCTGAAAGGCGGAAAAATCGTATATTTTTCGCGCGGCCCCCAGGCTAACAGGAGGTTGCAGGGGTCGTTACATCGTCATAGTATATATCATCTACACAGCAACCCCTCTTTTTTTGGCGTCACCCCTTTCCTGCCAAACGGTTTTTCCAGAACAGCTGCATACTTGTTTGTCGTTTTCCCAAACACCAGCACTTCTAGCAATCACCCCACAAATCGAATCTGAAGCGATGGAATCTTTGACGCGAGACAAGATTATGCTGCGCCCAATAAGCTCTGAAACGTTGAGTTTGGCGTGAAGGAAACTCTGGCCCGCAAAGGAATCGCTTATCGGTTCTTGGTGGGCTCCTTCGCTCATTATCACGGTTTCTACAGACAGAGGTTCTGTCACCAGAATCAGGCCCAAATCATAAAATAATTTACCAGTCGATAAGGCGCCTTGTGACAAGTTGCCTGAGGCTCTAATTGAAGGATAATACGTTCCCGCGGGAAGTCCATTGACGGTCAAATCAACGACGGCATCGTTGTCTCCAATGCTGACAATTCGTGCCAATCCCTTCACTGGGTTTGCAATGTCCTTTTTATCAAACGATTCAAGAATACAAACCGCTGCCGAGTTGGGCTTACCGGTTCCACGTATTATGGCATCTTTTCCCGTGGCCTGAATCGACCTTACAATCTGCGACGGTGCCACGGAACCGGTGGTTGTCACGAGATTATTTTGTAAATCCACATTGAACTTGGTAATTTCCGAAATCGAAGCAAGCGCCTTGGACACGCTGTCTACACAGGCCTGGCACTCCAAGGGCACTGCAAACAGCATTTCAAATTCATTACTGACTGTCATTACTAATAGTTGTGCGGTAGCGCTACCATTTTGATTGTGATTCGCACCCATCACACCGCCCATAGAAGCTGCAGGAAAATACCCATAATTTGCAGCCGTTACAAAAGTTCATTTATATCGTTCTTTAACTATATCTATGGCTTAGATCTTGAGACTGCTCATTCTACGACGAGCAGCATCATGTTTGGTACAAACCCAAGTGGATGCGTACATATTGACACGATCGATCGATTGACCTCTGGTTCTTACTGCTGCAGGCTCACATGAAAATCCCATTTTTTTGAAGGTTTCAATGTACCATGGCTTAGTAGAAGCAGATCTAAGCATAACACGTGCTCCATCGGCAAGACAGTTGCTCAATGCCGCGATTTCGTTTTCGGCATCGGTACCTTCTGGGTCAAACCAATCCATATGGTCCATGATAATGGCAATGGAAATGGACTTTTTGCTCAATCTGGAGAATGCATCTTGAAGGGTATCGGTGTGTAATCTAATAGTGTCGAGAGGAACTTCTCCTGTCTTTTCGTTGCGTGCTTGGTATCTGTTATAAGCCTTTTCTGTCAAATAATCGGGGCAGTTATCCTTGGCATACTTTCCCTTCAAGGTCAAGTAGTAAAAGTAATTGTCTTGGGAAATCAACGACCGCTTGATCAATGGCTCTAAGGTGTCAATAACGTATCTCAATACCGAATTTCCCATCATCTTAGCCTGACTAGCAGGTACTCCAAGTGCCTTCCACAAGAAAATTGGATTTCCAACCATAAGAGTTGCAACGAAAGGATTAAATAAACTTGGTTTGATATGGTCTTCCCATACCTTTATCTGTTCCTCCATTGTCTTGCACTCGCACAACTTTGTGACTTGGTCTTTAACACCAAAAAACTTGAAAATGTAACGAGCTAATCTCAATGCCCATCTGGTGGAACCAGTATCGTACAACCCTCTTCCGTTGACGTCGAAAGTATCTCTTCCTCTCTCAGCCCAGTACTGGAAAGCATTTGAAGAGATATGTGGTGCTAACTTGGAATAGAGGACCTCATCAAAGTTCTTGATCTTACCTTCTCCAAACATAGCCCACACCTGCTTTCTTGACAATGTTCTCAAGGCGGCCAACTTCAACTCGAGCAAATGGTTTTGACAAGGGTTCAAGTCGACAGCATGAATTCTCTTTGGAGGGTTGGGGAGCGAGGCATATGACAAAATGTTGTCTCCCGCAGAAGTAATAGCCAACACTGTATCGTTGGAAGTAAAGTTCAAGATCCTGTGGTCTTCTCTTGGGTCTTCCCACGTGAAAGCGTATATGTACTGGTCCTTGAACTGGTGATATTGTGGGTTGATTTCATCAAAATACACTCTCCATGCTTCCTTTTGGTAGTAGATGGAAGGGTAGGGAATGTTTTTTTGAAAGTTCAGGAGAGCAGCCTCATGTCCCTTACTCATGGGACCTTCGTCAACGACCAACTCAACAGCGCTGTTTTTGGTTGGGGCAAGGTATGGTGACTCAGTAGCCAAACAGTTGATTCTATGAAGTAAATCAGTGGCTTTATTTTTGTCACATCCAATCCACAAGTAATATGGGATACGTCCCAATTTGTTGTTATAAGCGTTCATCGACTTGACAGTTCCAAACTTGTACTCGAGATAGCTTCGGCGAGCAGGTTCAAGGTACACCTTATCAGCCTCGAACCAGATTCTCCAGAAGTTTCTTAACACCCAAGGAATGTTTCTGTTCAAAAGACCTCCAAGCGTGTTAATACGTCCAATGGAGGTTTCACTCGATTGTACTCCGAAATCGACACATGAGATGATTCCATTTGCATCAAGCATAGGAAGTACATGGTCAATGGCAGCATGGAAATTTGGAATCATTGAAAGCGAATAGGAAAATGTGATCAAGTTTGCACTCTCTTCCGGAATAGAGAAATCGCATGCATCGGCAACAAGGACGTGAACATTGGTCCAAGATTTGGCTGCAAATCTGGCTCTTGCGACTTCGCACAATGAGGGAGACAAGTCAACCAAATAAACCGCTTTAAAGTTTTTGGCAATGGAACTGACTTCGTCCATATATTCAATGTTGGCACCAGTGCCTCCACCAACGTCAATCCACACGAGATCAGACTTTTTCTGCAAATGTGCAATAGACAATTTTAAGCACTCTTTGCGACCTTTCAAAAGAATTGTTCTCGTCTTGTCATAAACGTGAGCTTGGGTTTTGTAAAACGTTTCCAAAGCCTGTTGTTGCTCGGTTGAGTTACGCTTTTTGGCCTTGGATGCCATGGGTTTAACAAAACAAGCCCAGGCAAATACCAACAATGATCGAATATGATCACTGGTCTTGATCAGATAACCAAGAGCACATACCACAGATATGGCAGTTACCAAATATACCTTGGTCAGATCCAAGGGATTTTCAAGATTCAATTCCAACATAAAGTTTATTTACTAATTCTACATTCTCCACGTCTCTTATATGTGCCAGGTTAACCTATGCCAGTTCATACAGGCCCTCCGCGGCCACATGGCTGCAACAACGTGGGGGCATGCGCGCAACGTGTGGGCATGGCTTAAACCTATCAATACCCAACGCGGAGCATGCGATAGTTTGAAAACGTGTTGGCTCACGCGGGTCGTAGCCTGTGATAGCGGTATTGCATCCGTTAATGGCAAAAGTCCACAAAATTATGCGGGACCATATAAAATCACCGTTATGTAATCTGCCCCATCAAACCTAATCTACTTGTATTTTGCAACCACCGCTTCATCTTCATCTTCGAGCCTTCGAAGCAAGTAGTCCACTTCCACTTTCTTGGTGAGTGGAATAACGTGGTCTTTGTATAATTGAGCTATGACTTCAGGTCTCACTTTGGATTGAGGGTTTTGAGAGTACATCAATGTTGGATCAGTGCCGTAACTTTGACCCTTTTTTCTGAAGACGTTCCAAGATCTTTTCTTCTACGGCAGAGTTGGTGATTGAGTCCTCGATACCCTTGACATCTTTTGCCAAAATCAACTTGATATACTTGGGTTTGTCCGATTGGTACTTGGCTTCAGCGACAAATTTTCCAAAATGGATGCGGCGAGAAAGTGATTGAAGACAGTCAATATCGCATACAGAAACCGATCCGATGTTTTCTTCCTGCTCGCCAATCTCACACGCCACCTGGGGCACAATGTTTTCCACGTAAAAGTTCAAAACCGTCTGGTTGTGGTTGACCTCTTTATGATAAGATGCAAGTATGTTTGGGTAATTTATAGGAGGTAAGAACGATTCCAAAAGAACCTCAGGAAAGAAAGGAATCTCGTCTGGTGCCTCGTATCTACGGATCTGTGAGTGGGTTCTCTCCATCTGTTGCAAAGACCAATCTAAAAATGAACCATCGAAGTCGGGGATGGGAAATTTGTTTTTGATGTATACGGAAGGAGAGGAGTAGAATTGCGACCTTTCAATCAAGAAAAAGACAATTGTGTCCTCCATACGGATGAGTGCCTGGCGAATGTTGCCGAGATCAAGAACAGTTTCTGGTTTAGTAAAGTCCATGATTAGTGTCGGTTGTGAAAAACTTGAGACTTTAGTTTTGAAGTGGGTGTTGATGCAGTACCAATGAGTATTGTGACTAAAAATGTATATATGCTGTTCATAACTTTCCTGCCCCTTCAAGAGAGGCAAGCCGTTGCTGGGCGTACTTGCGTACTATTTCCTGGTCGTTTTCTCGTAATTCATCGAGGGTTTGTTCGTCGGTGCGGTCCGCTAATGATGCTCTTCTCGAGGTAAGGAACCGTCGGAGCCGCAGAATCGGCGTCGTTCCCTGTCCATCGTTGTCTAACGACTGACTTAATGCCGTACCTGACGTGAAATTTCTCAACTCTGCTCGACGGCGATATTGTGCTGCATTTTCTAGAGCCGTCATGACCTGAAGAGTCACCACTATTGCAGCCACCGCAAGAACTCCCACGAGAATCTTGTACTTGTTCTTGTTAAACTCTTCCTCAGTAGGAGCCTCTCGATTGTAACGCATGCGGTAGTAGTCTTCCCAAGTTCCCGCTTTCCAAAATTGTTCATCGTCTTTAAAATCGTACTTCTTTCTGTGAGCATTGGCCATCCTATAAGCTTCAAAAGAAGAAGGGTTTGGATTTTTGCCGTAGTTTTCCCATGCTGTGCTTTGATATCGGTTATAAGCGACTCGTCTACGAGGATCCTTCAACACATCGTAGGCATACTGGATCTCGTCATACCGTTGACGCTTAGCCTCCTCCGTCAATTGCTTTCCTTTGTCGTCGGTCAATACCAAGTTTTTGCTTACGTCCGGGTGGTATATTTTGACGTACTTTACGTAGCAGCTCTTGAGGATTTTGTTTAATTCCAACGTTGGTAAATTTTGTGCTGATTGATCAAGATTAAAGATTTCGTGTGGGGTGGGTTTCTTGGATTTTGGCCACGGATGAAGATCATATTTCTTGTGGTACTCATCATGGGGTATGGCAGCCGTGGCATACGTCCTCGTAGCCGTTTTGGAAAGCTGCTTATAAAGACAACGTTCCATAGGGAGGTACGATCGGGATCGGAATCATTTCGCACAATCGTATCGGAGTCTGCATATACTGTGTGGTCGCGGTGAGCGCCGCACAAATGGTTGCAATCTGGGGTATATTACATGCTATTTAGTCATACGTTATCACAATGCTGCCATCAACTTGGATGGTTGGTTTTCGTCTACGGGTCTTATCAAGTGCCCGAGTTTGTATACAGCCTTGAGGAAACCCTGGTGGTCCAAAACCACCAAATCGGCATCGCAGCCTTTGTTGAGAAAGCCCTTCTCGTGCTGAACACCTATGGATGTTGCTGGGTTGTTGGTGACGGTTTTCACGGCCTGAGCCAAAGGAATGTTTGCCCATGCCATCAAGTTGCGTACGCATTGAGGCAAAGTGGTAGCTGAGCCTGCCAAAGTCTTGGTACCTTGCAAGTACAAGTATGGGCCTTTTTTGACGATGGTTTGGTTGTCCCACTTGTATGTGCCATCGGGTAAGCCTATCAAGTGCATGGCATCGGTAACGAGTATACACTTCTCGGGGTTGGATCTGAAGGCTATAACTGCCATTGAAGGATCGACATGAACTCCATCACAAATGATACCAAAGTATGGAGTCTTTCCCACCACTGGAGAAGTGACAAGACCCACCACTCCAACATCACGATGATGAGGTTGTGGCATGGCATTGTACAAATGAGTGATCATAGTAGCTCCGTTATCAACAGCTTTCACTGCAGTTTTGTAATCAGCGTTGGTGTGGCCCAACGAGAACACTATGTTTGACTCCACCACTTCAGGAATGACTTGCAATACTCCTTCAATCTCAGGAGCAGCAGTCACAATGGCCACGTTCTCAGTAAAGTTCTCCACTCCCCCGTAGATATCGAAAAGCTTAGAAGGACCTTCCTTGGCATCGACAAATGTCTCAGTTGGGTGGCATCCTTTTTCTTCAAATTGATAAATGGTCCTTCACAATGAGCTCCAAGCGAGTCCACCTGATGTTGCAGCCTGCTGCGACGATAAAGCGGAAGAACATTGCTGTAAACTTCCGGAAAGTTGGACGTGACAGTAGGACATGTGGAAGTAACACCCGTAGTCAAATATTTGGCCATGGCATCTCTATAAAAGTGTTGGAATTCCTTGACATCCTTGTTGGTTGCGCCTTCTCTCAAATCCGAAAAATTGAGTCCATATATCCCGTTATTCTGAATGTCCAAGAATCCAGGTGCCAAAACGTTTCCACCAAGGTCCACCACTTCAATTTTCAGTCCAGCAGGAGGGGGTACTTGACCATAGATTGTGCCATTATCCTTATCTACGTACAAGTCCACATCATGGTATAACACGCCGTTGTCACATAAATGGCCATTGGTGAATCTGATAAAAGACATTTTGTTGTTGTGGTCTTGAATTTGCATCCATATATAATCGGCTTGCAAGCTGGTGTCATCAATGTAACCACCGGTTGCATCGGGAGCGAGACTGCAGGTGACCCCACGACGCCGCACCAATATGCACAAACCGGCGCGTGTGCAGGAGATTAGCCGTGTAACGTTACATGTGGGGCCGAAATAAATCACTTACTTGCCGGTTACAGTGATTGCAGTGAAAAATTAATTGCAATATAAACACTGCAGTTTTCAAATTCTTCAAATCACAAATGCCTATTAAACAAGCAATTTTTTCCTCCACAGATGATGCCTCAGATTACCTTGCAAACCTTATAGTTCGCAGGATCAATGATTTCTCCCCATCAGCTTCCAAGCCATTTGTTCTCGGACTTCCTACGGGATCTTCTCCGGAAGGTGTATACGCTCGGCTTATTCAAGCTTATAAGGATAAGAGGGTTTCTTTCAAAAATGTGGTGACTTTTAACATGGATGAGTATGTGGGTCTCAAGCCATCAGACCCTCAATCATATCACTATTTTATGTTCAACAAGTTCTTCAATCATATCGATATTCCTCGTGAGAACATAAATATTCTCAATGGACTTGCAGATGATGTGGAAAGGGAGTGTAAGGACTACGAAGCCAAAATTCACAAGTTCCCCAGAATCAACTTTTTCATGGGTGGTTTAGGGCCAGAAGGTCATTTGGCATTCAATGAAGCTGGATCTAAAAGAACTAGTGTTACTAGAGAGGTCACTTTGGTTCAGTCTACCATTGACGCCAACTCGAGATTTTTTGGCAATGATCCATCAAAAGTACCCAAGACTGCCTTATCAGTTGGAATCTCCACCATTTTGGACAATACCGATGAAATTGCAATTATTGTTTTGGGACTGGCAAAACACTTTGCTTTGGATAAGACAATAAATGGAAAGAGAAATGATCCAAAGTACCCATCGTCTTATTTGCAAGATCACCATAATGTACTCATTGTTTCAGACACTGGCGCAGCTGGTCTCAAGTCCAAGTTATAGAAATTACTAGTGAATAGCCAACAAAATACTGGTTTTTAGCAGTCAATTCATGAATAGATTCGTTTTTGTAGCATTTTCTTTAGTATCGATCGAATAGATTCTCTTAGCATTTTCTTAGTATCGAATTTTCATTTTGTAGGCTTCTTTGTATATCATCGTTCATTGATTTATGTAGTATGCAGCGCCAATGGCAGCTCCGATGATGGAACTATTCTCGATGGGCTTGAGGTCAACTTCTAATCCCAAATCCTTGATATCCTTGTTTTCGTTCACAAACTTCAATATTTTTTCTCGGTAAGAGTGAAAGTACATCAAGACCGAGCCCACAAATCCAATATCGACAAATTTGCTGGTGAATGGGCCATTGTGATCTTTCAAAAGCTTTATAAAAGCAATGATGGAGGATGCAACAATATAAGCTGCACGCTCAATAACGCAGTTTCCAATTGTTTTAATCTTCAACACATCTTCCTCACATACCAGCTGTGAGAGTGCGTATTGCTTGGTTAACAATTCAGATGCTTTCTTGGTGTCGTTTCCTTCACAAATAGCACACAAGAGCTCTCCAGTGAAGCCCTCGTACGGAATGTAAAGCGATTCCAAAGACTTGCGATCAATCAGGGCAAATAATTCACCATCTTTGATCATATCCACCATCACTAACCGAGTAAGTTCTGGGAGATATCTTCCACTAGCCATCAATTCTGACGGCTGGAAAATACTCATGGTGTCGGGATCCACCTCCATATGGGGCTTGAAGTTGAGCGAGGCTCTGTGGAAACGATCATCTACGATCTTGTCATATGGAGTGGAAAGATCCTCCAGTAAGTTCATACCAAACATAGACAACTCTGAGTTGAGTAAAACAGCATCCAGATCTAAAGTCTTATCGGAATGAACTTTCGCTGTGTCTAAAGAGCAGCACATGTTGGCTCCAGTACCCAAAACCATTGCTAATTTCATGTAAGCGTCGACGAAGGAACCGGCAGCATACACTGCCAACGAGTCGTTGATGATTACTTTCACATCTAAGCTCAAGTCATGTTGGCGCTTCATAGCCGATTCCAAAACTTGCTTCAAATCTTGGTTATAGATCTCAGGATCAACCGTATAGCCCTTACTCACATGGACTATTTTTCCTCTATTATGTGAAATCAGATCCAATGGAAAAAGACCAGGTGATCCCGGTATTGATTATGGTATTCGGGTCGATGGCAATTAATGACTGGCTGTTGAGCGTTTCGAATATTTTCGATGCAATAAAGTCGAAAAACTTCTTGTTGATATTTTTGAATGAATCGTTGATTTCCACTTGTTCTCGATTACAACCTCGATTCTTCCACTTCGGTCCTCTTCATCGTCCAGCAATGGAGCAGCAATATCAATAACCGCTACCCTGAGAGTCGAACCGCCGAGATCAATAACCAAGTACAGGCCACATTCGTTTCCAGTAGCTTTAATATTGTAGTTGGGAAGCATGGTAAGTTTGGAATTTTCTGCAAGTGCTTCATTGAAATGTGAAAAGATCGTGTCTGAATGGGATGAAAGGTTGTTACTGTTAACATTACTTGAGAAACCGTGGACGGCCAGTGCAAGAATAACTGATGTTGAAGACAGCTGAGACCCAACTGAAAGAAGCAGATCATCGGTTTCGGAAGCTTCATCAGTTAACACATCTAATGGGGAGTCAGTTGTAAACTCTTTTGTCACCACTTGGACCTGGGTTTTGGGTAAGTTGAAAGCGTTTGAAATCCGAGTGAATGCAGTCATGATAGAATATGGTTGGTATGGATATCAACAAGATATATTATATGCCAAAGAATGAATGCAATGTTGCTTATACAAAATATAGCTTAGGCCCTATATTGGCAAAATACTGTCAATAAATAACTTCTCCTATGCACTGTAACCTTTCCCCAGAAGTAACCTGCAACTTTATGTAGCATTCCGAATCCTGCCTAGTTAGTGCGCGAAGCCTCGCGCCAATGTAACCTGAGTTGGTCCACCCTATGTTGCATGTTGCATCGGTCGTGTGCGCTCCAAAGATAATGGGGAAACTCTTGGTTTACGACTCTTGAGCTTGTGGGGTTAGGTCCCGCATCTCAATTTCTTCTGGTTTATCTTCGGTGATCCCGGCCATTTTCGACAATCTCTTGGCATGCTCTTGAGGCTGTTCATCTATGAACTCTTTGAGTTTCTGTTTGGCGATAACTAGACATTCATCAAACATCCGTTGCACCACAACCATGGCAGGTTTCAAGAGGTTCAAATGGTACAAAACATAGGTTCCAGCTCCCAACATCAAAAGTAATGTGAAAAAGAATGGATTTCTCAATACAGCCATGAACTCATTCCATCCGAGCACAAGTATCACAATGTAGATGTAATATGGAATGTGGGTGACATGTTGTATGAGAGCACGCTTAGATTCAACAAACGTAGCATCGGTTTCCTTTTTGAATTTGGAAAGAACCAGCGCTTTATCCGACTCAGAAATTACCTCTGCAAAACACCTGGGTTCATTTTCATCTTCATCTTCCTCATCCGTATCCAGTTCGACATCTTCATCCTTCAAGTCTACTTCCCCAGTAGTGTCAAATGCAGCTCCCAACTTCTTTTGAAGTCTCTTATCCCTAACATCGTATTTGGGAACAATTGTAGTTCCATCCGAAAGCGTAGCCAATGTAAGAATAGGTAATGCTTTGAGGGCATGCTCTTTCGCAGCCGTGAAATTGAGTTCTAGTTCATGAGAATTCTGGTACAATCTGGGAATACCATTTTCGTCGTAACGAAACTTATCTTCAAATCTGTCTTTCAAGATGATAACAAGGTTATCTTTAGAGATAAGTTTGCGCATTTGCATATGGAGAAGACTCCAAGCCCTGAATTGGAACTTTTCAAGGGCACGCTCATTCACAGATGCAGATGTTCCTAATCCAAAGTCTACTCCTGTAGCCGTCTCATACTTGGTATAGAAGTATTCATCCTGGGCACCTTTGAATTTCTCGAGGACACGGTCCCATGTGGATTCGGAAGGATCACTTATTTCTTGAGTAATTGCCTTAACAACAGCGGATTCCACCTTTTTAAGACTCTTTGCAAGAATTGAGTTCAATTCAACTAATCTCTGCTTCAGAAGAATACTGTCAAGCTTACGAGTGAAGCTTGTGACGTGCTTGGCATGATCAAGGGACCCGTTTAATGTAATACAAGAACAGTTCTTGAGGAACTGGTGTACAATATCTTTGCGTAATGCTTCAGTTGCAAGGGCGAAAGAAACATCCTTTGGAAGCTTCTTTGATGATAAAGATGACGCAAATTTGGCTGAAAGCTTCAGCACCATGTGGGCACCATGCTGGTCTACCAAATCTTGATAAACGTCAGTAATCTTCTGTTCTAAAGTCTTTCTCTTTTGAAGATAAACAGATTGATTGTAACGGGAGGCCATCATGTCGTAGTTCTCTAAAGTATCTTCTTTAAGGTCACCAAGAGAGCCACCGAGTTCCTCATAATCAATTTCTTCCTTTATATCGCTGGGTGCATATTTGGCATGGCGTTCTTCAAACTTTGAGCGGAACTCCTCAAAGACAGAAGTGAGAATTTCATCACACTTGAATTTGGCAACAAGGATCTGCTGCGTAGGTAAGTCCAAATCCTTGTTCTTATCGATTTGATCCCAACAATTTTCAGCGTACATTGTCCAACCATCGATTGGTATGTCGTGATGGTAATACTTTTTGAACAAAAAGTCTTCGTTCTTATGATCGGTAAATCTGTCACCAAGAAGTTGTACATCAGTTGAAAATTCTCCCGGTTGAAGAATTTTGTGTCTCAATGTGTGGAACTGTATATCAAAGAAATCGGAGAATTGGAGGTGAGCAAGTTCTTGTGGCTTGCTCAAACTATCCCACATCTTGGTGAGATCCTGAGTGACGGTTGCTGCCAAGCTCTCTTTGCTGGTGGTACCTATGTGATCTCTTATGACAAACAATAAAAGCACCTTGTGTTCATTCATCTCCAATTTGGTACGTCCAAACAAAGACAAGTTTACTTCAAACACCGTCTTCAAAAGTCCCATGTTGGCACCCTGGTATAAACCAATTTGATGTTCCCATACATTGATGATCAAAACTTCTGAAGTCGACAAGGCGAAAAGAGCAGCTTTTCTCTCAAAGTCCTGATCTTCTCTCTCTCTCTTCCATCAGTTCCCTCTACGTCCATCACAAAGATGTTCTCTCCCCCTTTACTTGGCACGGGACCTTGCGATGTAGTGATTATACTGGAATAAGCCATCCATATGCCCTTTGTGGTCTGCAGTCGATTCGACTCGTCCATCACATCAAAGTTGGTGTTGAAAAGACGATTCAACAACGTGGACTTTCCCGTCGATTGGGAGCCGAAAACTGATACAATATGGTAATTATTGTTCACTTCAGAAGCCGGCGTCGCTTTGCGCACATAGTCGAGAATCAAGCTGTTGAATTCCTTGGCTTCGCTGACAACCTGGACTGCATCTTGGAGCTGATTCTTGTCGATTGGAACAAACGAAGACGACGACGAAGTCGGCGACACCGAAATCTCCTCAGATCCCAAATCTGGTGGCGGTAGATCTGACATTCTTGACGAGCAAAGTTGCACGAGGAAATAAAATCGCGGGGTGCATGTGCCAGACCCATGCACCACTACTATACCAAATGGGTGCAAAATAACTATTGACTATGTACATTAGCTGTCTAGTAAGACAGGACGAATTGCTCTTCTCATTCCCAAGTATGTCATGTCGAAGACTCCACGGCCTTGGGTGATGGACCGAAGTTTTGAAAGATACCCCACCATGTCTCGCAATGGGGTTTCTGCAACGATCACTTTTTTGTTGGTAAAATTTACCGCATTTTTACCCGACTTCATGGTATAATCTTGTGGCAAATAGAGATTCTCGGCTTCCTCGTTTGCCCATGCATTGGAATCCATGTTCTCACTTTCATCTTCAATCGACGTTATGTGTGCCAGGCATCTGTGGCTAAGATCATGAACAACTTCACCCATTGATCCGGAGTCAACATACACTCTGGTCAGCATTATAGGCTCAAGAATGCAGAAGGAAGACTCTGGGAGCTTGCTGAGTGCTTCCCTGACCACCTGTCTACTGGCGTCAAGAAGCATGGATGCCGACACCTCTTTACCTTCGACAGGAAAATCCCAATGTGTAACTCTAACAACTACCGAATGAAGCGGAAGCCCTAAGATCGGACCACCTAATTGCAAACCAGTCGTTATTCCTTGCAAAATAATGTCGTTCAATTCTTCAAGAGAATGATCAGATTTCCATCGCCGTTCCGAAAGACTCTCATTAATATGAGATGCCGCTGCTTCTGGAGGTAAGATTACAACATTATTATCGGTCTCAAGTAAAACCGACCCATTCTCATCCGCGTGAGTAGATTCTTCAGCTGGACCATCAATTGCCTCGAGTGATACCTCCACCTTGACCAAACCATCATTTTTGCTAGCCTTCACAACTTCAAGACTAGGCTTCGATACAGTCTCTTTGAACGACACAGCAACATTGCGCAACCTAATCTTTGCCTTCATATCATTGATCAACCGATCTCTGACTATTTCAAGGTGCAATTCTCCCATGCCACTTAAAATAGTTTGCCCTAATTCTTCATCAACATTTACATTCAACGAAGGATCTTCTCTTATCAAAGTGTTAATACACTCATTCATGTACCTGGCATCACCGGCGGTAAGAGGCTCGATACTGGAATTGAAAAGAGGTGGTGGTATTTCAATTGGTAAAAGCTTGATGCTCGTTTCAAGATCAGTGAAATTGCGCTTCACTGGACCATGCGATACCAAAGTATCACCCGTTATAACGTCATTTTCAGTTCCAGTGATTACACCAATGTTTCCAGAACTTATCTGTGAAACTGGTTCTGGAGTGTCACCATGCATTAATAACACTTTATTCAAGTGGAGTTTCTTTCCCGTACGAGTATTAACCACCGTCGTATTGGATGTCAACGACCCGGAATATACCCTGAAGAACGTCATGACTCCTCTTGTAGCGTGTGTCATCACCTTGAACGCTAAGGCAACTGTTAGTTGGGGGTTCTTATTAACAATAAGTCCTTTTTTTGGATTCATTTCTATTGGTATGGATGAAACTTTTGAATTTTTCTTTTGTTTTGCTTTTTTGACACTTTTGATGATGAAGCGGTGATCTCTGGAACAGTTGTTTGAAGAGGTGATGGTAAGTAGTCTACCACCCCATCTAAAAGTGGTTGAACTGCTATCTTGCGAAATGCAGAACCACAGAATACCGGTGTAACTTGGTTTGAGATGCATGCTTTTCTAATAGCCAGCTTGAGAATTGACGACGGTATTTTCATGTAATCCTCGTCGCATTCCAAGAAGGCGTCAATAACTGTTTCTTCGATGCCTCCCAACGTTTCCACCATTGACTCACGACACTTTAATGCCTCCATATATGCTTCTTTGTGGCTTTCTTTAGCCTCTTGAAGGTCTATCACAGTGATATCTCGACCATTGGGATCCTTGTCAATGTTCCATTTTAGTATCTTGTTGTGGAGAATATCAATTACTCCCACAAACACTGCATCATCTTTCACCATTTCAAAGTATGGAATATTGCACAAAACCACTTTGGTTTGAAGTTTTTGCACCACTTCTTTCACTGTTCGACTGAAGCCAGCCCCGGGCGGTCCATTTTGTTCACGAATGCTATTCGAGGAATCTTCAATGCCTGAGCTTGTTTCCATACTTTTTCGGTCTGTGCCTCGACACCAGCTACTGCATCCAAAATTGTCACACATCCATCAAGCACACGGAGAGATCTGATAACTTCAAACGTAAAATCAGCGTGACCTGGAGTATCAATGATATTGATCTTATTATTGTTCCATGGAATGGTGATAGCCGCCAGTTGAATTGTGATACCTCTCAATCTCTCAGATGGCAAATAATCAGTAACGGTGTCTCCCTGGTCAACATCTCCCATTGTGGTTGTTTTTCCACTGTAAAAAAGCATCCTTTCGGTGGTTGTGGTTTTTCCAGCATCAATATGGGCGATGATTCCGATGTTTCGAGTATTCAAAGAGGATACCTGATTGAGTTTTGGTTCAGAAAGATGCCTCGTGGACATCAGAAACGTTCTTTTAGCTATGAAAGGAACCCAAATGGGAACCTTTGCCTTAGCATTGATGCTAAACATGAAGAAGTCGGTTGTAACCAAAGCTTTAATGAGTGGGTGCAAGGGTGTGTCGTCAAAGTAATGTCGTTTACTGAGGGAGTTTAATTGTGAAAATTTGAGATTTTGCAATTTTTGAGTAAACTGCAAATATGGAGAGTGAGAACTTATTTTTTGAATCGCGATAGATGATAGCCACCCACTTTGTGGACGGTACGCGGTACCTTTTCCATCACAAATCGGGCATGTGGTCTAGTGGTATGATTCTCGCTTAGGGTGCGGGAGGTCCTGGGTTCAATTCCCAGCCTGCCCCGATTGTTTTTTTGCAACAGATTTAAATGTGAAGCAGAGATGAGTTGGCTACTGAAGGGATGCAAACATAAAGACTAAATGTGAGTTTTAGATCGGTTCTAAAACTTTTCTTTCAGTCAGACATTCGCGACCTTAATTGCATATTGCGCTGCAATGATTTACCATTTCTTTGTGTCGACTGGTTATTCAAGATTCTTCATTTGTTACAAATCTTTCATTGTTTCACCTCGTATAGGGTTACGCTTGGGATAATTTTAACCGACAAGGGCATGTGGTCTAGTGGTATGATTCTCGCTTAGGGTGCGGGAGGTCCTGGGTTCAATTCCCAGCTTGCCCCAAGTCTTTTTTATTTTTTTTTTTTTTGGCGAACCCTACCAATTCAAAGTCTAATCTAAAACGACTGGGTTGACTAGTCAGGCTGCATTTGCTAACTGTTATTGACTCTGTGGCTACAATTTCTTTCGTCTCGGATTTTTCCGCAACTGAGTCATCTGTGGCTTTACACTACTCCAGTTTACGCACTCTGACAGCCGGCCCGAAGTTCCGCCGAGAAAGTGCGACTATCATATTTATCGAACAAAGTCCAGCCATGAATTACTAGTCGTATAGTCCCACAACCAAAACCTCTTACAGATTTGATAACTCAGAATTTACATCTTTTTTTCCCAAACTAAAATCTGTACACAAAGACAGAATTTTTCAGCCTTGAATTTTAAGCATCGCGCGCCGCACCGGTTCAGCGCCGGTTAAAACGGTTGGGACCCCACCTTCTGAAGATATTTAACAAACGTTTGTTTTATATTGAATCTCGCACTTGGGCGATATTGTTGCATTAATATTGAACCCTCATCTGTAGGAGAAGAAATGGGGGACCGTGACACAGAATTGCAACGCAACGACGTATCGGATAATGTGGCCACTTCTCCGACCATCGCAAATATTACTTCAACTGGTTCAGATCACAGTAAAACGATTTCAGAAGTAGATGACCAAGAGAAAAAGATCAACTATGACTCGGAAAAGCAAGTGATACCAGAAGAAAAGGAAGGTGGATATGGATGGGTAATAGTGTTTGCTGTGTTTTTATTAAACTTCGCTACATGGGGTATGAATTCGGGATTTGCCGTTTATTTTTCGTATTACCTCAACAACAATACCTTTGCTGGAGCTTCCAGAATAGATTATAGTGTTATTGGTGGATGTGCTTTTGGAGTGGGTCTTTTTTTCGCTCCTATCATCAACTACATTCAAGGCATCATTGGCATCAAATGGACTATTGTATTGGGAAATTGCTTACAATTTACAGCACTTATGCTTGCGAGTTGGTCCGTCAACTTGTGGCAACTTTACCTCACACAGGGAGTAATGCAAAGTTTTGGGTTGGCATTTATTTCGTTACCTGGACTCACAATTCTTCCCCAATGGTTCAAGAAAAGAGAACATTCGCCGGTGGATTAGCTACCGCAGGATCTGGTTGTGGAGGTATTGTGTTCAATTTAGGAATGCAGGCTGTAATCAAGAGCCGTACCGTATTCTGGGCATTAAGATGCCAAAGTATTATTGGGTTTGGTCTCGTGTGGATCGCTATTTTATTGATCAAAGACAAGCATAAACATACGGGTCACATTCAATTCACATTTATCGACAAGCAGGTGCTTCGAACATTTGGATTTTATGTTATGGCATTCTTTATCATCACTTGTATGTTTGGATATGTGGTGGTGCTCTATACTTTGGTCAATTTCACAACGTCTCTTGGTTACAGCGAGCACCAAGGTTCAATTGTTTCCGCCATGATTCAATTAGGGTCTGTTGTGGGTCGTCCATTGATAGGAATGGTGGCAGATAGAATTGGACCAATCACCATGCTTACAATCGTGTACTTGATTTCAGCGATATTTACACTTGCAATGTGGATTCCTGCCAGAAACTGGGCTACAATGCTTATCTATGGTTTGATCATGGGAAGCATCATGGGGTCTATTTATGGTGCCTGTGCCCCCATGGTGGCTCGAATTGTGGGATTGAAAAAACTCAATGTTGCATTCTGTATGCTTTGGGTATGTCTTGGAGCATCAGGACTTGCATCACCAGTTATTGGTGTGGGATTGGTTACCGGTAGTTCTGAAATCACCAGTCCTACACAATATTTGCATTGTACTATTTTCGCAGGTGTTTCATTCTTCGCCTGCTCCGCAAGTGTCCTTCTCTTGCGAGGCTACGTCATTGCCAGGGACCGTCTCTCATCTCATATCGACTCAGATACCGGAGGACATCTTGACGTTAGAGTTCCTCCAATGCAAGCTCTCAAATGCATGTTCATGTGGCCACAAAGAAGAGCATGAACCTTATTATTAATAGTCTATAACTAATATTTATAACTAATATTTAAATTATCCTACCAATAGGTTGCAATTCGTATAGTTCCTGCGAGTAGGCGCGCACCATTCTCGCGATGAGCCGAATGCACATCTACAATTACCCTTACGAAAATTAACTTTCCAGCATATCCTAGCATAAAATAGCCATGAATGGAGGCCCACTAAAGCACGAGGGCTCCGAAGATGTAATCGAGGTCGACATACTAGATGCCCATTCCGCCCATTCTTCACCCAGTCCTACTCATTTGATATTGATTCAAGATAAAAATAACCACTATCCGGCCATAGAAAAGTTCCTATCACACTTCAGCAACAGCAATGTATCACAAATAACCATGGAAGAACTCGAATCGTCCTCGGGATCGTATAATAGAATGGATATTTGCATCGAGGTTTATGAAGGTTTTGAAAAGCACCTAGAAAAGCTTATAAGTTTTATGATAAACAATGGCTCATATATGGCTTCGTTTCCTAATATTGCATACCACATACATTACGATCCTTATTCGGACTGGTCTGAAGTCAAGGAGGCAAGCAAAAGCCTAATAATGAGTGCCATAAATACCCTTCGCTCGGTGGCTGGAAATAACGTTGTTCAAGCTTCAATTATACACAAATACAACAGCAGCACTGTTTTCATAACAGAAAAGGACCAACTAGAAGAATTGGGCCAGCAAATCCAAAATGACTTTCTGCAATTTCCAAAACTTCATACTCTTGACTATCGAGAAAATGGGCTTCGGTTTTTTCCGGGCGTGAAATTCCCACTATCATTACAGACCCTCAATATTGGTGGTGGTGTTTCATTGGAAACCTTATCAGGATTCAAATTACCTCCCAGCCTAAAAACATTGACCATAGGCTCAGGCTCAATGACAAACATAGATAACATTTCATTTCCCTCAACCTTGGAAAATTTGACGGTGATAGAAAACAAAATTTATTTCCTCGATTACGTTGACTTTCCACCATATCTCAAGCACCTTGATCTCTCCAGCAACCGGATCGAATCTTTACAGGATATCAATTTTCCACTTTATTTAAAGTCACTCAACTTATCATACAATCCAATTGAAAATATAAAGGGGGCCAAGTTTCCGGAAAAACTCGAGTACCTTGACATATCTCACATCCCCAACGAATCCATGGCTGGAATACGATTGCCAGATCTGATTCTTAGCCTTAACCTACAACGTTCCATGACCAACATACGAGGCCTTAAATTTCCGTATAACGTTAAAAACCTAAACATTGCTCACAATGGAGTGAACAGTGTGAACCCACTCAAGCTTCCAAATAGCATTGAAAAGCTCCACTTGGGTTATAATAACATCAAAACTTTAAACAAGGTTCAGTTCCCCACCTCACTCAAAACTCTTTACGTTGGAAACAATTTAATCACTACATTGAAAAACGTCCAGTTTCCTTACACACTCGAAGTTTTGGACTTTGATAATGATGCTTTTCGAGAGGAGCAAGACAAATGTTTAACATCGTTAAAAGATGTTGTATTTCCACCAAATTTAAGAGTCTTGAAATTGGGACATCATGCCATAAAAAGTGTCGAGGGAATCGATATGCCTGCAAACTTGACATGGTTGAGTCTAGCACACAATGGTCTAAAAACCATAAGAAATGTTACTTTTGGAAACAATCTCAAAGTATTAGATTTAAGAGGAAACCTCGAACTCTATAATATTGATCAATTGCAAATACCAGAAAGCGTGGTTGACCTACGAATTCCTGCTCAATTGATATCGTACTTGCCTGGCTACATTATTGACCGAGCCAATAAGGGACAACTTACGTTGAGCAAATAGAGTAGTTTATTTATACATACGAGGAATTAATGAATTATGGGGCATATTACTCTTCATCATCTTCTTCGTCAGAAGAAATTTTGTCTTCCTCCTCTTTACGATCCAATAATGCCTGTAATTGAGCGTCTTCAGTAGCAGTGACAGCTTTTGGAGCCATGTTAACTTTACAATTACCGCCAAATGATTCGATGCTCTTGGTTACGTTTTCAATGGCCTTTTCCAATAATGCAATTCCCTGGTTCTTGTCGTAAGCTTCGAGAGATATAAAGTACAAGGGAGCAGCCACCAACTTGGCCTTCACTTGCATTTGGTCGGTACTGACTTCTTCTGCGGTCTTCAATGCTTTTTAATGGCATCGATACCATCGTAACTGAAACATGAAACTTCCACATCAGCTCTAATTTGTATACGTTGAGGGGTCAATCTTCTCGAAATGTACAATTTCAACTCATCCAACACTTCTGGTGAAGGTGCTTTTATGTCATCGAAAATAGAGTCATCAGCAATGGATAATTTGTATGCATCATAAGCATGACCATATTTTTTACTCAATGGCCAGCAAACACTTTGGTACAATTGCTCCAAGGAAGGTTGAATTTCTCGGCACAGTGCTTCAAAATTGAATGTACTGCTCTTGACTTATTGTAACGTTCATCACACTTGACGATATCATCGGCTGAAACCGCTCTTTTGGACAAATCAATGTATCCCTTTTCCTTGTCCATTCTCAACACAACGGCAACCTCGTTTTTACCTACACGAATCAATTTTTGAATCGAACGAATACGCCTTCTGGATAATTCCGACAACAAAACCATTCCTTCAATGTTGTCATATTCCAACAATTTTACATATGCTCCCATCTCTGCAATCTCCTGGACATTCACCATGACCACTTCCCCGACTTCGGGATAGCGGTTCTCATAAAATCGACAACTAGATGAACTCATGATGACAGATGGAAAAACCAGTGAAGAAAATGTGATTTTTTTTTCACGGATCCGATGACGTAATTTCGTCGAGTGGCTGACATAATCAGGGCCCTACTTTGTGGTTGCACGTTTGCGTCGAAATGGGTGCAAAAACCTCCGAAAGGTATGATCATAAAACGAAATCGGGAAGGTTCCAAGACGTCAGAAACGTTTGCTGATGAAAGGTTTGTAGTGGATTCACGATATAGAATTCTTAAACTTTTAGGAAAGGGTACTTATGGAACCGTGGTGTCTGCGCTCGACACTAAAGGTTCACGAGAAGACGGTATACCAGTTGCCATAAAGAAAGTTACGAGGATTTGGAATCACGAGGTTTTACTTCTACGAACTATAAGAGAAGTCAAGTTGATGAAACACTTTCGTGGACATCGAAATGTAAGTACATTTGTACATACCATGAGATCTTACTAACCTTCAGATTGTGAACCTTATCCATTTAGAACTTCTGCACCAAGAGTCAGATGGATTATACTGTGTGCAAAGTTTAGCCGAGTATGATTTGGCTCAGGTTTTATACTCGTCGGCGCAATTTTCTGAGTTTCATATCAGAGACTTTTTCTACCAAATTCTCTGTGGGTTACTCTACATCCATTCGGCCAACGTTATTCACCGTGATTTAAAACCGGGAAATATCCTTGTTTCGACGACGGGGATTCTCAAAATTGGTGATTTTGGTCTCGCTCGAGGCATTCATGGAGAAAACACTGGAAGAAGACACTCAATTACAAATTACGTAGCCACCAGATGGTACCGTGCTCCTGAGATTATGTTGTCCAAGGGACGGTATTCGAAAGCGGTGGATATATGGGCCGCCGGATGCATTTTTTCTGAGTTTTACGGACGGCGTCCGCTTTTTCTTAGTCGGGATAGTCTTCAACAGCTCCATGAAATTGAGAAGAAACTTGGAACTCCACTGCGATCAATTCAGGTGAGATACAATTGGCAGGGCTTCAAAGGCAATTGCTACACGGGAACGGACTTTAAGGTTCTTTTCCCATTTGCTCACAATGGAGCCATTGAGATTATGGATAAAGTTTTAGAATGGGATCCATCAACAAGATGGACGGTTGAAAGAGTATTGAAACACCAATTTTTCAACCCCGTCCGTCACCCTGCTAGCGAGATCAAATGTTCAAAAGTGTTCGACTTTACGTTTGAGAACAGTCATCCTTCGCTACGTCAACTTAAAACCCTGCTCGAGCTGGAAGTAAGTAATTTCAATCGCTCTTGAAATATAGTTTCGCACCCGCGCCAGTAGTGCATCGGGATTTCCCCGCCGCTACCGACGCAGTCCGCGGCATGCGCCAGCACGGTGGGTAAAATACCCCATTATTTTCGGGAATTCGCACTATTTTCCTGCGGAGGTCTCCACACTTTGCATCCGAGGTTCTCCAAATGAATTGACGTATCTAGCCAGATTCGGATGCAAGGAATTGGCGTTTATAGTATAAATATGCGCGATCGTATCACAAGATCTGCCAAGAGCTAACAATGTCGTTCACAAGCCCAGACGTAGAAATTGTCAAGTTTGTTACCAAAGTCGAAGGCATCGATGAGGTTATTGAGACCCCAGTATCTGGTGCCGATAAGGTGTCCGTGAAGATTCCTGAGAGCTCCAATTACGTTATGACGATCCATTTCAAGGCCAAAACTGACTTGAAGGATTTCCGTTACAAGCAAGTGGTTAAGCGTAAGGGAATTACCGTTAAAAATAGAGAGGTGGAAATTGGCGATTACGCTGCCAGCGATGAAATTTATCAGAAGGAATTCCCTCAAGATAGTACCCCAGGAGGATTTTTGATCCGTGGTGTGTACAATGCCAGGTCTAACTATCAGGCCAATGGCAAGGACATTTTAATTGTGGACTGGGAATTGGAAATTGTTTCCAAAGCCTGAGTATTTATTGACAGATATTGTAAGAATTTATGCACGACTGCCTGTTTTCCTGTATACCTTTTTTCGCACCGATCTCAACCCCATACTTGTTTCAATCCGTTTTATGTCAGTTAGACCAGCAACCCATGCTGGCTCATGGTACTCAGCCAACAACGCCTCCCTAGCGTCACAAATGGACAGGTTTATTTCCAAGGCTCAAAATACTCTAAAAAATTCTCATGGTGGTCCACACGTGCCTGGAGCTCGAGTACTAATTGGCCCCCATGCTGGGTACACGTACTCTGGCACTCAACTTGCAGAAACTTATGAAGCATGGGACACCACTGGGGTCAAACGTGTGTTTATTTTGGGTCCTTCTCATCATGTCTACTTTTCGTCCACCGCAAAAGTGTCTAAATTTGACTCATATCAAACACCATTTGGAAACTTGGATGTGGACACAAAAGTATGTTCAGAATTGGTGGACAAAGGTGCGTTCTCGTATATGACAGAAGAAGAAGACGAAGACGAACATTCGTTTGAAATGCATGCACCTTTCATTCGTTATAAGACCCAGGACCTACCTCATGGAAGCCCCAAAATCGTTCCAATAATGATCAGTGCTATGAATGAACGTCTTTACAACAAGATAGTGAAGGCTTTAGAACCTTATTTTGCCGATAAGTCAAATACTTTTGCCGTGAGTTCGGATTTTTGTCATTGGGGAGCTCGCTTTGGCTACACCAAGTATCTTCAAAAGATACCTGATTCCGAAGGAATAACCTCACAAAGTTTGGTTTCTCTTAGATCTTCGAGCCAGCTCGTCCTGGGCATTCCCATACACCGCTCAATAGAAATATTAGACAAAGAAGCCATGAAGATTGCTTCCAAGGGTACTCATACCGATTGGAATAACTATATCGACCAAACACAAAACACCATATGTGGCCAAAAACCAATCTCTGTGGTCTTGCGGCTTCTTGACAATTCAGGTACACATCCTGGATTTTCCTGGATCGGTTACTCTCAAAGTGGTGAAGTGACAAGCCCCACTGAGAGCAGCGTCAGTTACGCTTCGGGATACGTAGCGCTCCCAATTACGACTCAATGATATATGACAACATAACGAGAACTTCAATTTAGTCAAAGTAGTTTTGGTTACTCATCTCTACTCACCTCTAGCTACTACTATTTCACCACTACTTCCCTCTACTTACCTCTACTTCACTTCTTCTCTGGCTCTTCCACCCGTGCACCAGTTATCTATCCAAATTTCAAAGTTGACCTACACGCGACATGGGTGACAGCAAGCTTTTTGCCCGGTCCAAGTCGTCCGAGCTCCGGGCGGAACTCGAGCAAGCATTCAAGAAATCAAAACCACAAAGTAGAGTCAAAATTGTTCTCAAAAAAATCATTGCAAATGTGGTGTTAAACAATCCAGAGACTGCAAACATGATGTCCGATGTGATCCGGCTTATGCGAACAGACGATATAGAAATCCGGAAAATGTGCTTACAATACTTGACAGCCTATGCCAGTGTAAAACCAAAACAGGCACAGGAAGCCATTGCGTTTCTCTCTCGTTTTAGAGATGAATCTGATGCCACTTTACGAGCACTTTCCATTCGGACCATGTCTTCAATTCCCACCAAGGACTTTGTCGATCTCACCTCGCAGAGCTTACGAGCTGCGCTTGCGGATCCTGCTCCTCACGTTCGCCGGGAAGCCGCATTTGCTGTATCAAGACTTTATCAGCATGATCCAGACTTAACCACTTCAATGAACTTTCTCGATGGTCTAAATGACCTTTTACATGATCCCAATACAAACGTGGTCACCAATGCATTGGCTGCCTTGAGCTTTATTACAGAACAGGAAAAACACTTTCTTTATCAATAGATCGTAATCACACATTAACGTTGATTCTGCTATTGGGAAAATCAAATGAGTGGTCTCAGGTGTACATTTTAAACTCACTCATGTCATACGTCCCCCAGACAGAGGAGGAGGCTCTCGAACTTATAGAATTGATCATTCCTTCTTTGCAACACGAGAACCCAGGAGTGGCTCTCAATGCTATCAAAATCATCGTATATCTCACTAACTATGTCAGATCCCCAGAGTTGGTGATACCGAGTTTACCCACCAAACTTGGATCGGCCCTCTCTTCCTTATTGGCAAATCCACCAGAAATTCAGTTCCTAGTTTTAAGGAATGTGATTCTTCTTCTCTTAGGAAGACAGCAACTAGTAAAGTTTGACGTGGAAAAATTCTTTTGTCTCTATGACGATCAAATCTACGTCAAGGATACAAAACTAGAAATCATATACTTATTGGCCAATGAGGATAACGTCTCATTGGTCTTACAAGAATTAGAAGAGTACGCAACAGAAGTTGACGTTGCAATGGCTCGGAAAGCCATACGAGCATTTGGAAATTTGGCAATAAAACTACCCAGCGCAGCCGATGAGTGTGTCAATATCATTTGCAACTTGGTTTCAAACGGTGTCCCCTATGTGGTCCAGGAAGCGGTCTCAGTAATGAAGAATATTTTGAGGCGATACCCTAACAGATTTGACTTTGCAATCGACGATATAGTCCGACATCATAAGCTTATAGATGAGCCTGATGCCAAGACTGCATTGATCTGGATCTTGGGCCAATATTGTACCAAGATCAAAAATGTTGGCTCTATATTCGAGCAGGTTCTTACACATTACACTGAAGATCCTGTAGAAGTCCAGTACGCTTTCTTGACTGCTGCTGCCAAGTTATACCTTTGCGAAGTCGACAAAGGAGAAAAAATTCTTCTCTCGGTACTCAAATGGGCAACCGAAGAATCAAATAACCCCGATATTAGAGAAAGAGGATTCTTTTATTGGCGTTTGCTCACCGCAGACACTTCACTGGATGAAGAGAACTTTCAAAAACATACGAAGCAGATACTTCTCAATCCAAACCCTTCTATCTCCTACGACAATGAGAATATTGACCCTTCGATTCTAGAGGAGTTGGAGCTCAATATTGGGTCTTTAGCCTCTATATATTTGAAGCCTGTTCAGCATGTATTTCGCATGGCTAAGGTAAAGCAATTGCAACCAAGTCCAGCTTTACAACAAAGGTCCTCAAATACGCCGACACCAGTGCAAAGTGCGTCAAGCGCAAAGTCTTCCACCACGAGCTCCAACAAGGTTGATCCCATCATGCGAAAAGTGCGCTCGATGAACTTGCAGCAACCTTTACCAAACAAACCTGATTCACAGGATGATGAAAGCACAAACTTTGCAAAGAAATTATCTCGAAGGGCATCAATTTTATCATCCCTCAAAGTCAATAAACGCTAGGTACCGAGCAAAGACAATCATCATAGACATTAGGTATTATATTTATAACTAGTTGTGTCGGTATACACATTTTTCAGTCAGTTTCATCCTCCGTTTTCACAACAATTCTCTCTGAATCAGCTATAGGTCTCGACGCTATTATTTCAACATCTTTGGAGAACTTTATTGCCTGACGAACAGGTAACACTGTCTCAATAGACTGTCGAGGCATATTAGGCTCGGGACCGTGGGGAACTTCCTCTTTGATTTTGTCCAAAGGAAGCCCCAATAAGTCAGCTAGAATAATAATAGCAGCAGGTTTTGACATTACCAACATGTTCTCTTTACAAAACGATGCCGTAACACACAGAGGACAACCCCATTCACACTCACATTCCTTAATCCGCTTGTAAGTTGTGAAGATGATTTCGTCAATATGTTCGAAGGTTTTGGCAGATACTCCAGTTCCTCTCTCACCACCTCTCGCATCGTGAAATACCAAGCGAGCGGGTCGCTTTCTAGAGGTTTCTCTCCTAGCAAATTCTTTCTCAGGAGCCTTGCATTCGGTTCGAAGCTCAGCCTCTCCCACGTTGGAGAGAAATCTTGCATTAGGATTGGTGGTGGCTCCACCACTTATAAATAGTGGTAAGATATTCATGATAGCATGCTGCGCTGCATGGACACCACCAGCTGGGGACAACTTCAAATCTTGAATAAGAAGAAGTGCTTTCTCTGGTATATCTATCCAGAAACCCTTTGATTTTAAAAAAACTGGAGGATTGGCCACATCAACTGCCTCCAATATTTCTGCTTTCCTGTTTAGCTTGAAGTATCCGAATACCTTGATCGTGGTTAATATCTTTCCGTAAAAGACAGGAATATCATTGATGAAATTCAATGGTGATCGAAGACATTTCACCACCTCAATTTCAATTGGATCAACATCAGAATAGTCACGTTGAGAGGTGGTCCAATCAACTTCAACTCGCTGTACCTTTGAATACTTTTCTTCTGTGTTGAACTCTTTTACCAAATACGAAACTCCCTGATGTAGAAAGATCCCTCCCTCATATAATGTAAAGCTTGTTCTCAGTTCTTCAACCTCCTCAATTACCACATTTCTACCGTCAGTTATGTCGACAACCGCATAGACATTGTCGTCTACATGACGAATTGAACAATGGTCAACGGGCCACGGAAGATAGGTGGGATTCGTTCGATACCTTCCGAGATTGTCTGTGACTAGTTTTGTACGACACAATTCAACGTACTGATTTTGTTGTTTGGCCGAATCATTGAATGTAAACCATTTCATATCGTGCTCAAGGTCTATGGGCCATTCGAAAGCAGCACATTGCAAATGCAGTTCCAAAATGAGTTGTGCCTGTCCAATCTCAATCAACCCTTCAACACACAAGTCTTCGTACTCAGATTTATCACATAATTCCATGTAATTCTTGAGATAATATTGGTCAACTGGAGAACTTCCTGCAACATAGATAGCCAAGCTTCCATTGGAATCTCGTCCCCTGCCAGCTCTACCAAACTGTTGGTGCAAATTCAGCTTGGATCCACTGAAACCACAAGCGATCACAATGTCCAAATCAGCAAGATCAATTCCTAGTTCCAAGGCATTGGTGGCTACTATTGCCCGGAGTTGACCTGAAAACATCTTTTGCTCAATTAAACGACGATCTGATTTGGAATACCCACCACGATAGGACATGATATCAGAACTCTGAACATTGGGCCACTTTTGTTGCAGAAGAAGACTCCGAACTTCTTTCATAATCAATTCACAAACTGCACGAATAGGACAAAATAAAATCACCTTGATGGTAGGAAGCTTTGACAACAAGTGTAGCAATAAGCGGGCCAGTTCTTCCACCAGTGATACTCGTGGTATAAATTTGTTGGTGATAGAAACCTCGCTTGATGACTGTAGTTGGGACTGAGTCTGGCCTCTTTTATTCATCAAAGGAGGTGGATTCCACACAACGAGTTTCTTCTCAGAACAAGGACTTCCATCTTGATGTATATGGGTAACATTCTCGGAACTATGAATACCACAAATGGCTCTGAAATGAGAAGGTGGATTCAGAACTGTTGCTGAACAAGAAACAAATATAATATCTTTTGATAAGTGTTCGGTAATTTTTGCATGTATTCGTTGCAACCGGCTCATCACATACCTAATGTTCACACCAAAAGTTCCCTTGTACACATGAAGCTCATCAACGACAACAAATTTTAGGTTTGATAAAAAATCTTTCCACCCATCTGAAGAGTCCAGATAAGAGTAGCCACTATGGTTTGGTAGTATTGAGGCATGAATTGTATCTGGGTTAGTAAATATAATATCAGCAAATCTTCTTATTCTAGATCGAGATTCTGCCGGAGTATCTCCATCGTATGCGTCTATGATTATTTGACGTTTACTATTGCTTGGTAAGGCACTTATCAAGTTTTGAAGATGGCGCAATTGATCTTGGGCAAGAGCCTTTGTGGGAAAAATGAAAAATGCTGTGCTTCGTCTCTTGTTAGGATTTTGATTTTCTTCCAAGTCCCACAAAATTTCATTCACGATTGGAATCTGATAAATGAGAGATTTGCCTGAGCTAGTGGAAGTGCTGACAATAGTATGGTTTTTGTCTGCAAGAATGGATTTGAGTGCTTCGGACTGATGACTGTATAGATCCTTTTCAACGTTAATATTCTTCACTGTCTTGAGAGCAAAGACTAATTCAGGATGCAATTCTATTGATTTGTCCAAAGGAAGAGTGGTGGCCGGACGAGAAGCAGTTAAGGTTTCTATAGCTTCCACTTGGTTCTTGTAGAAGTCAGCCAGCTGAAGTGCTGACACCATGGTCTTTATCAGAGGACGACTGGAGTGATCCGCTGGTATTACCTGCTTCAGTTCGAGCTCTTCAACCGGATCATTGAGTTGTGGAGGTATGGGTATCAAATCAGTACATTGACTCTCCAACTCTTCGTAGTCTTTGTCTGTGTATGGTTTCAAGTGTCTGATAAATTTGGAGTTCCTGGAAGTAATTATCTTAAGCAATTGATCACTCAGTAGATTTTGTAACGACAAGTCTGCCGTGGACAAGAAAAATCCAGTTTCAGGTTTATCCTTTTCAACTTTTCTGCGTTTTATCTTGGCGCCCTTTACTTTGGAACCAATGCCATGAAACTTTGTATCTCGAAAGTCAAATATGAGCAACTGTTTCGAGACAGTTTCGGGCTCGTATGTAGATTCACTGACTTTTGTCAGTTTGTACCCATGGCTCCAGCTATACTCCACTTTTTCAGCGAATGACAAAAGCACCTGGTTTTCATCGACATAGCGGTACGCAACGTCTCCTTGTGGTAGAATATGAGTAATCACAGCCAAATCAAGCTGGGTTATATTGGGAAGAAACTTTTGGATTGTTTCGAAAGTAGGGATTGTAGTACGGGAATGCGATGCTAGGAATGTCAAGTGGGTATTGAGGACCTTGAAGAGTCCATAAAGACGCTTGAAGCCACCTGAGAGCTCGTTTTCATCATTATCATTCATGTAGCTCCGATAAGATCAGTGCTCATCTTTTGGAAACTGTCGCGTTTTAGCGACATAGAAACGACACAGTGCCGCAGCCAAAGGTTGCTGCTTCTGACGCAGGAACGGAGTTTATTTGCTGCTTAACGCACGAGTAATTCAATTTATTTTAAGTCACCAGTCGAGACTTTTCTTGAAATGTTCGATAAACTCAAGCTAAAGTCAAAAGGCTCTTCAATTGCTGCCGCAGATCCGGTGGTTAAAGCCGGAGCCGAACCCACCAAGAAGCTGATCTACCAATCACGTAGAAACTTTGGAGTCAACATTGGTGCTTGTTTTGTACTTGAAAAGTGGATTTTTCATGAACTATTCCCAGAAGGAACAGATTGCGAGTTGGACGCTGTCACAAAGGTTGTCAAAGACAAGGGTAAAGACGGAGCTCGTGAGGCATTCGAGAACCATTGGATCAATTTTATGAATGATGACGACTGGAAATGGCTTCAGGAGCACAAGGTCACATCAATCAGGGTCCCATTGGGATACTGGGAAGTTGATGGTGGCAAGTTCACCAGTGGCACAAGGTTCAGTAAAGTGAAAGATGTCTACCAGAATGCATGGAAAATCTTCAAGGAGAAATTCGTCGAGCCAGCTGGTAGCCACGGCATTTCTGTGCTAGTTGATATCCACGGTCTTCCCAATGGAGCCAATGGAAATGACCATAGTGGGGAGAAATCGGGTGGAGAGGCTGGATTTTGGAATAGCCAAGACATGCAATTGTTAGTATGTGATATGCTTCGCTTCATTGCCAAAGACTTGAAGAAGTATGACAACATCTGTGGCATACAAATAGTCAATGAGTCGGAATTTGCTAACAATCCTAAACGGCAAGAACGTTACTATGCTGCCGCAATCAATCTGATTAGAGAACACGACAAAGATATCCCCGTTGTTATCTCTGACGGATGGTGGCCCGACCAGTGGGCAAAATGGGTCCAGAATAATCAGGGTGAGGGCCAGTCGTTGGGTGTCGTTATTGACCATCATTGTTATAGATGTTTTTCTGACGACGACAAGAAGAAATCACCAAGACAAATTACTGAGGATTTGGATAAAGATTTGCTCACGAATCTCAACAACAATGGTGAAGGCGTCGATTTGATGGTGGGAGAGTATTCCTGTGTAATTGACGGAGAGTCATGGAAACGGGACGGTGCAGAAGACCAAAGGGACAATCTCGTTGTAGATTATGGGCGCAAACAGTCCGCATTATTGAGTCAACGGGCAACATTTGGTAGCTATTTTTGGACTTACAAGTTCCAATCGGGAAATGGAGGCGAGTGGGACTTCAAAACGATGGTTAACAAGGGAGCAATTGTGCCCTCAACTCAGAAAGACAGTGTTCCAGATGAGAATATCAGAAACGAAAGATTGGATCAGGTATTCAAGGCACACTGTGATTACTGGAACAACCAAAATCCTAAAGAAAAGTACGAACATGATCGTTACAAGCAAGGGTTTGAAGCTGCCTGGAACGATGCCACTGCGTTTGCCAAGTTTAATGGATCTACCATTGGCCGTGTCTACCCATGGAAAATTGCACGTTTACAAGAACATATCAAGAATCATGGCAGTCTGAAACACTTGTGGGAATTTGAACAAGGGTATCAGGCTGGGTTGGCTGAGTTTGCAAATAGCTAGGTTTAATGCACATTTTCACGCTTTATAATTTGCAGCCAATATCGAGAATTTTCTGGTGTGTGGATTCTATCACTCGCCTCCGCATTTATTACTTATTGCTTATGGTTCAAACAATATAAAAGATGACTTCGGAAGTAGCCAGACTTCGAAATGACGAAGAACTACGACAAGTCGCCACTAAGATGGCACAAAAACTCTTATTTCACACCAAGAAACTATCATCTTTATTGAGTTATGTGATCTCATTATTGGAAGTGTTCAAGAAAGAAATACAAAGAAATACCAAACTAGGGTACTGTGACTATGAACTAGCATTTGTTTGTTATCAAGCCGCTGGTGTGTTGTGCAAGGAGTGTGAGAAACAGGATAAAAACAGTGATTTGGTGAAAGCAACCAGGGATACTTATGACCTCAAGAAACACGATTATGCTACTATTTCAGCAGTTTTAGGAGTATCGGACAATCAACAACAAAAAGGTGGTAATGGACTAGACCTAGAAGCGGATTTGTTAGCTCGTTTTCAAAACTTGAAATCACTGTCTTCAGATAGTTTTGCGACTAAACCGAAAGATGAGTCTCGACATATCTCTGGGGATATACCACTAATAGATTACGCCAAATTCAAGGGATGTGTAACGGCGTCTGAGTTGCATGACTTGATAAGATCATTCAAGATACTTTTGATCGATTTCCGTGCTTCTAAGGACCACAATTACAATCATATAAATTACCCCGAGATTGTCAACATTGAGCCTTCGCAAGTTAACAATTTGATTGCACAGGTTCCCAACTGCTCCGATGTCGACTTGGAGCAAAAGTTGTCGCATATAATCCCCGACGCTCATCTTGCACGCCTCAAAAAAAGAACATCTTATGACTTGGTTGTGATATACAATTTCAACTTTGGTCCCACAGGTGCTAATCCCAATAGGTTCGATGCATTGTGCGAGAGAGTGATAGCTGGATCTCGCGATAGAATTTCTTCCACACCTTTCGATGAACTAATCGATATACTAATGTTCCGCAACAAGTTTCCAGGACACACATTATCCCGCTACCCTTGCTATCTTGCGGGCGGCGTGAGTAATTGGTTTGAGGTTTTTGGAAAGGACTCTATCACTAGAACAATTAAAGATCCAGTACTTCAAAGACCACCAGCCAGTCTTTCCCGTGAAGGGAGCTCAAATTCTATACAAGCAAGAAAGCCAAGTTTGAAACCAGTCGACGAAGGACATCATACGTCACCATATCTCAAAAACTTTGGTGATTACTTATCAACAGTTAAAAGTGGAAGCCCGCGACCCGTTGAACCTTCATTCAGCCTGATAACTAATACGCACTCTGTCCCTTCAAAGGCTTCCTCAAGTTCAAGTGTATCAATCCCCATCAATCCAAAACCCACTCAGACTGTACTGGCTCCAAAAGCCCCAACAAGGAAGCCATCCCTTAGCAATATTGTGGGTGCATCATACCAGCCGAAATCAACCCCACTGCCATCTTCTAGCAGTTCGCTGATGACACAGGATACTACAACATTTTTGGAGCAGTATACTACGGGATTGACCAATCTTGGAAATTCTTGCTATATGAATTGCATATTACAATGCCTAGGTGCAACTCCACAATTAACTGGATTTTTCTTTCCTAGTTTGAGTACCAGTGCCAGTCTTGAGAATTCAGCTGTGCAATCTTACAGACAGCATATCAACGTGAACAATCGACTCGGCACCAAAGGAATATTGACAACCAACTTTGTTACACTACTAAAAAATATGTTTGCAAGTACTGGAGCCTACTTTACACCTCTGGAGTTCAAGAGAGTAATGGGCTCTTTATCCCCATCCAAGCAGTTTGCCACATACGACCAGCAAGATTGCATTGAGTTTTTGGAATTTTTGTTGGACAGACTTCATGAAGATTTAAATCAAATGGTGATTTCCGATCCCGAAGAAAAACGGGCTATCAGTGAACTTACCCCAGAGCAGGAGAAGACGCGAGAAATATTACCGGTTCGTTTGGCCTCAACAATTGAGTGGGAAAGGTACTTGAAGCTAAATTTTTCTATCATTGTGGATTTCTTTCAAGGTCAATACTCTTCGCAATTGAGGTGCTTAATTTGCGGCGCCACATCAACGACATACAACGCCTTTCTGATCCTTTCACTACCTATACCAACTCGCCTTGGCAGTTCTCCGCCCGCACTACTGTTAGATGATTGCTTGGATGCATTTGTGACCACAGAGCTTTTGGACGATGACAACAAGTGGTTCTGTCCGCAATGCAAGAAACGCACAAAACTGACAAAGAAATTGACAATTACCAGATTGCCCCAGGTTCTAATTGTTCACTTCAAAAGGTTCAAAATATCTCCAACAGGACAGTTTAGTAAGTTGGACACCTTCATAAAGTATCCTGTGAATCAAGTTCTAGATTTGACGTCCTATTGGCCGCCAGTCGGCACATCCGTCAATGAATCGATGGCAAGTTCTGAGGTCATGCTGATCGAAAGGGAACAGCAGGTGCTTAGCACACTTCCCACGCGAAACCAGGTACCTCCCTTCAGATACAAGTTGTTTGGAGTTGCAAATCATTTTGGTAACCTTACCACTGGACATTATACCTCTTATGTTCGCAAGAAGAGCGATTCAAAGAAAACTCGTGAATGGTGCTACTTTGATGATTCGAAAGTTACTTACAACTGTAAGGAGTCTCAGGTTTTGAACAAGAATGCGTACTGTCTCTTCTATCAAAGGATATAGAAGCCAATAAATTGCATGTAGAATTGAATTTATGTATGTGGCAATGCATCAAGCTGGGTGACATGTATGCTCGGATGGTGTCCTACGACCCCTTTACTCATTCCAGCCCATAACCACTCGACTTTATCTTGATTATTCACTTCGATGTTACCTTCAAATCCTTCCACAAAAGCTCGATCGTTAAGTGTGATATTAGTAGCAAAGTTAATAAACTCATTGAATATTGCTATCGATGACCAAAATTGTAGTTTACGAAGACATGCAACAACCAAGCTCGTCGTCTGACTTCCATTTAAACAATGGATATATACTGGTCCATAGCTTGAATGTATCATATAGTGAAGAGCATCTAGTACAGTCGAATAGCCCACTGGAACACCTCTTTTCTTTCCCTTGCCCAGTTTATCACATTTGAGATGTATTAGGGTGATATTGTTCTTTTTGGCAAAGTTATATAGCTTTGAATCAGAATCTACTGTGACTGGATCTGGTGTTAATGAAAGTATTGTTTTTAGTTGTAATGTTTCCAAGAACTCAAAATTCACCTCACGTGGATATGCCCCTCTGTATATGTATGGTTGCACAGCATTGAACTTTATAGGTGGTATTAATGGCAGGGGAAGATTGTAAGTCATGTTCGGTCGAGATCTGGAGAGGCGGAATTGATGAAAGATATACTGTATATAGTAGGATGCAACATATTATTATCTACGGAAATTACATTAATCTGGGTTTCTTGCAATCCTCAACGTTGGTAGCAATGACGTCCTCAATGGACATTCTTGGTGCGACACCAGGAATGGGTGATCCGCCAGCAATGCCGCTTGAAAACTTGAGAAATATTTCCTCTCCAAGTTCATCAATCTTCTTCAACACATAGTCCAAATCTTCCTTAGTCAAAGCTGCACTAACACAGAATCTGGCTCTAGCACTGATAAGAGGAGTGGCAGGATAACTGACAATAACGACAGCAATGCCCACGTCATACATTGCCCGCGAGAAAGCTGCCATCTTGGCGGGAAGAAACAAGAGCATTGGAATGACTGGAGAATCATCAGCTCCATAAACGATGAAACCCAATTTCTTTAATCCCAAACGCAAGTATCTTGAGTTGAATGCAATTCTTTGTAATCTCTCGGCACCTTCGCCTGGATTTAATGTTCCTTTGATGACATTCAATGATGACATGATTTGTCCCAAAACTGGGGGTGGAATCGACTCCGCATAGACATTGGTTATGTAGTCCAATCTCAAGCGGTCAATAACAGCCTTATCGGCAGCAATGTAGCCACCAGTAGCGCCAAACGACTTGGTAAAGGTTCCCATCAAAACATCAATATCAGATGGAGGAATCGAGAAATAATCACAAACACCTCTACCACCTGGTCCCAAGGCACCAATAGAATGAGCTTCATCAACAAATAAATAGCATTTGTACTTGTTTTTCAATTTGACCAAATCAGGAAGATTGCACATGTTACCTTCCATGGAGTATAAACCTTCCACTGCAATGACGATTTTCTTCCATGGACGATGCGTCCTTGGTTGACCTTGAGCTATTTGCTCCCGCAACAACTTTTCCAAGTTCGCTATATCATTGTGACGGAACACTTTGACTGAAGCACCTGAAATTCTAATTCCGAAACGAATCGAGGCATGGTTTAATTCATCACTGATTACCAAACATTTGGAATCAACCAAAGAGGCGAAAAAGTTAGCATTAGTTCCATAACCTTGACTCACCACGATAGCATCTTCCTTGCCAACGAAATCAGCCACAATCTTTTCACACTCCTTGTGCAAATCACTGGTTCCGCAAATATTCCTTGCAGAGCAACCCGAAGTTCCATAATCGTCTACGGTCTTTTTGGAGATATCCGTACAAACACCGTGAGACTGGCCAAATCCCAAGTAATTATATGACAGCAAATTAAGACAGTCTCTCATTTTTCCAGAGTACTTGTAACCTGTCCTTCCGAATCTTGTTCTCTCAAAACACTTTACATGACGACCAGGAGCACCATGAATTGGTCTTGCAAAGCAGTCGTCAATTCTGGTCTTCAACCGACGCACATAAAAGCTCTCAAATCCATCATACCAAGGAGCGTACCCGTCATGTTCAACCAAGTCTTCATAATCTTGAGGCTTGAAAATCTTTCCAAAGAAATCACGAACATGTCCAATAATAATTAATATACCGTAACTGATGTATGTGGCAAGAAAGATCACATAAGGAGGTTCGTCATCGATAGGAGTAGGTAAAGGTTCACCAACTGGATGCTTAGAAACGTATAAATATTCTTTAGACGTTAATTTTCCAAACTCCATGTCTGCCAACTCATCATCAGACCTTTCATCTGGTGGAGCATTTGGAATGGTGGTCGACATGAGCTTATATGTATCAAGAAATATCCAAAACACACGATATAAATTATTGATTGAATAAGTGCAAAAAATTGACCAGAGTTATAATAGTAGCAACAACAAATCAGCTTTTTCACTCCTAGTTTGATAAAAATGAGTAAAAAGGAGTGAAAGGAATGTTATTAGGCTTTGAATCTTGTTGCTAACTTTATAACTGATACACTGATGGGAATCGAAATGTTGTCTAACAATAGGTAAATGGCACGTCCACAAGAAAGTCACACAAAGCCGCGTTACAGGAAAATAGGAGCAGCTATATGCCGGAGCAGACAATATAACCGCTCGGCTCAGTGAAATTGTAGTCATAGTGTAGTCTTATGTAGTTTTATGTGGTCTTGTGTAGTCATAAGCACCTCAATACACATGTGAGTTTAGTTAGGTTTAAGACTTCTTGGCCCATATTTGGTAGCTGCGTTGCTCATCTCCCGTGAGTTTGAGAACGTAATCATGTGGTGCAACTTCCCAGTCTATATGGCCTATTGTTAAGACGGTGCAATCTTGAAGTTCTTGCTCAATAAACCGATGACATTGAACCATAACATCTTCGTCATCCATACATGAAAATGCTTCGTCCAAAATCAAGAGTGAAGGGTTCTTGATAACTGCCCGTAAAAATAATGCAAGTTTCTGGTCAGTAACTGATAATTCACCAAAGGGAACGTCACCGTAGATGCTGAGACGGTCCTGGAACCGTTCCATGCTTTTCGGTAATTCTATGGGTTCCTTGGGTTTGTATAAAAAGTTTGAATTGCCCACGTCCTTGACTAGTCCATTAAGAATAATTTCCATCATTGTCTTCGAAGTGGGTACCAATGCGTGCAATTCAGGTGAAGACATGCCAATAGCATTGTTAACGTCAAAAAAGTTGGCACCACTACCACTTTTCCTTAATACTCCGTCGATGGAAAGAACTGATTTCCACAGCTGAGGATGGTCTGCAGTGATCAACGAGAGTATTGTAGTTTTACCAGTGCCGTTGTTACCTAGTATACGCCAGCGAGACCCACGAGGAATACACCAATTGAAATTTTGAAGTACGGGTAATCCTTTATAGACAACCGAAGCGTTTTGAAACTGGATATGACATTTTTCATTTTGAAACTCGTTTTGGTCAATTTGGCGCCATTGGTGAGCATGATCCCGCTCATTTTGCTCGTGAATAACAGTTTGTGATTTGACAAATTTGTCTAAATTCTCTTCAACTTTGTCTCGAGAACCGGCAAGTGCCAAACCATCGTCATTGACAAATGCTATATGTTCAATCCAATCCGGTACGTCGTCTTGCACTCGTAAACCAAGTATGACACTAGTATGGAGCTCATTAGCAACTTTGGCGAGCGACGCACACACAAGCTCAGTGGCTTCTGGATCGAGTCCCAAGAAAGGATCATCTATGACCAACATGTCTGGCTTGTTGATGAGAGACCGGGCAATCCTTGCTCTTCTCATTTGGCCATTACTTAGTGAGTTGATCCATTTTTTCGCCAAATGGGTCAAGTTGAACATCTCTAATAGCATATTGGTGAGTTCATCTGATACACTGGCCGATGTTTTACTGTTATAGTTATTTGCCCCAGTAACGTAGTTTCGTACTGAATTGACATCATCGGTTAATTCATGGTCAGCTTTACTGCTAAACGACTCGTATCTAGCCGACAAATGGACCTTGTCTAGACCTGAAGATTCACGAAAATTCAAAAATTGAATTCGTTCATGTGGTAGAATCGAGTATTTTCGGCCCGTTGCTGGCTCAGGAACATATTTCCCAGCTACAATACTTAGAAAATCCGACTTTCTAGGACCTGTCACTGCCCAAAAGTGAGGACTTGTGGAACCCGATGTGGTGTTGTTTGGCTTATAAGCTTCAAAATGAGAGATTCGATTGGGAAACACATACTCTTTTCTACGTATGCCTGCCTGGTACACCGCCCGCTTCTCAAAAAGCGACTGTCTGATTGAGATTAATGGTTTAGCAGCTGAAAAGAGCCGCCGTGTTAAATGCATAAGTAATGGTTGCGTGAAAAATGCAGCATTTCGCGGAGTTGGCGGACAAGCGGATAATTTACTAAAAGCTATTTTTTGAACAGAATGGGGGGATTTGAAGTCAATGGCAACGGAACACGCTAGCGATGGTCAAACCTGGTTATATATTGAATGTCAATGTACCTTACCTGAGAGAAGGAGCCAAAAGATGGTGATTTAGCAGCCAATGTTTCAAGAATACCTTTCTGTTTTAAATCTTCACGGCCCTTCGTACCGTTAATACTCACCTCACAAGTTCAATCAACCATCTGCAAAATGTTTTCTTCCACTTAGGTTCATGCTTCTTCAGCTCTATCATTGCACCTGCACACAACCCGACACTATCTCGCTTTCCGCCTGACTTTAATCCCCATCATGGAATTTGTCGATCCAATTGTCACACTGGACGATGTTCCAGAGACCAAAAAAGGAGGTGATACAAAGACAGACCACGCCGTACAAGCTTTGGAATCTGAAATCGAGAAAGCATATGCAGCAGTTGAAACTCGTTTTGGTTCCTTATGGTCGAATGCTGCTAAAAATGCCAATGAATTGCAAGAAAAATATCAAGTTGAGGAGCATAGAAAGCAATTACTTGACCAGCTTAAGGTTGCCAAAGATAATATCAACAATAAAGCCAAGGTGACAGAAACTTTGGCGCAATTTGAAGAGCAGTTTAAGAAGGTACCCATTCCGGAAGTTGACTTGAAAAAGCTTCAACTGCAAGCCAATGATGCCCTTGATGTTCTTGACTCTAAGCTTGAAATTGTGGAGCAGCAAGCTGGAAAATATGTGTCACAAATGTCTTCATTTTTCACCAATTTTGTCAGTATAGCAGCACCACTGTCGGGTGCAAAACAGGTTGAAGATGAAACCAGTACTATATTCGTGGCTCCATCTCACCCTACTTCTGAGTATGGTACCTCAAGGTACGATAATGAGTTATTCAAGTTGCATACTACAGCTGAATATTACACAGAACCTATTTCGGACGACAAGGCTGATACTTTTAATGCCGATTCAAAGACGAAAGAAATTGCCAAGTTACTTGAAACTTATCCTAATACCTTGACGAAACTCATGAATGATATAGTTCCGGTCAAAGTACCTTATAACACATTTTGGTACCGCTATTTCCACCATGAAGCTGAGCTCAAACAGGCAGAGAAGAGACGTCGTGAATTACAGAAAGAGAAAGGCGACGAAGAAGAGGAAGATGATTTTACTTGGGACGACGACGAAGAGGAAGAACAAGCGAGTTTCGAAATAAAGGAAAAACCGGTGAAACAGGATGCAAAACTTGAATCTGACGACGAATGGGAGTAGGTAGCTAATTGAATACTAAGAGCTAAATCTAAGTTATTAATAGCATTCGAATTCACTTCTCGCTATTCCTTCTGTATTTCTTCCATATTTCTTCCATTCTTCTCGCGTATCCAATGAGCTCATATCACACTTCTTGTTCCGATGATTGCATCATACACCCTGTTGCAGCCGGTTATCGGCTTTGACTCATCTTGCACGTGACCATGAGCAGTGCCGCAAATGTGTCATGCGGCTTATCAGTCATACAATGAGTAATAATACCTTTAAAAGGAGCATGCGCGCGCCTACTAAAGTACCATAGTTTGCGATTAGTTGCGAACTCTGACTGAGGTGTTTTTGTTGTGGCGTCTTTTTTATAAACTTATCTTTTGAATTTTTCAAGTTCCATTTTTTTTATCCGTGATTGTTATCGTCTTTTTTGATTATCAGTCATCTATTTTCCAGGTGTTGGTGGGTAGTTTACGGTCCCGTTTACTTCTATTTGATTACTAGTGAAGCTAGGTAATCCGGTCGGCTCTTTGGTTGAGTCATTTAGGTTTATTACACCGTGGTTCAGTCCATTGGTGTTTAAAAGTTCATTTGGTTATTTTATCTTTTTTGTCATTTTACTATTTCCCCGGTGTTTATAAGGTGAAGATGATTCAATAAGCCTTTGACTAGTTCAAAGGTTTTACATGTGTACTTGAAGAGGTTAATTTGAGTACACCTTTTTGGGATAGATCTCAAAATCTATCATTTCATTGGTTTCCCCTTGTTATAACGAAATGTCTGTTTCACCCAAATCTCCTGTGTCGGACATCTTTGAACCCGTTCCCACCCCTTCATCGTCGGAGCTTAACCACAAGCAGACTCCACCCATTTCCCCATCAACGTGAAGTATTATAATGATTATCTCACGAAACCACAATTCAACTTCCTTTTGGTCAATTGCTCGGTCAACTTGCTTAGAATGTTGTATCCAGAGTTGGACTTTCAAAAGTCAAAGTTGAGATTTTTCATTGTTGAAATTCTCAGAAGATCGAAAACATCAGTTCAAAGTTTGCAATTGACTTGCTTCTATCTCCTGAAGATTTTGAAAAAATCAGAAAAGGTTCTTCCTCAATGTCCAAAGAAATTCTTCTTGGGCTTGCTTATCATTGCTTCCAAGTTTAATCAGGATTTGAACTACCTGTTCAAGTCGTGGCTCAAGATCTGTGGTTGCAATGGTCAATCTTCTACATCAGATTTCAACTTGAAAGTACTTAAACAAGTTGAAGTGCAATGTCTTCAACTCCTCGATTACAATTGTTACATCAACGGCTTACAGTATGAGAATTGGTGTAACATTCTCGCTATTTTTGGCTATGACTTTATCAGATGTCACAAGTGTCTTACCCAAGAGTTGATTTGGGAAGCGCAGCCTGAGATCGTAGAGTCCAGATTGCAAAAGTGGAAACTTTTTCTTTCCAAGTTGAATTTTGAAGCATTGCTTGCTGCCGAAGTTCATTTTTCCGACTATTACGTCGCTCAAATTGGTAAGAAGGTGGTTTTATCAGAGGAAGATGTGCCAACTTTGTTCTCGCAGACTGGATCTAAGAGACAATGTGGTGACGCATTTGAGTTTGAGTCTAAGAGATATAAAGTCAGTTACCATAGTGTTAACTAGCATATATTTATGTACAACTCACACTCCATTCTCAAACGTAGCTGAATCTATATTATGTACAAGCAACCATCAGATCCCCACTTACCTTTCACGTTAAGCGGCATGAATCCATCCGAATTACGTCCTGCTTTATCTGACTCTATACTGAAGGTAGTCTTACCAATAATGAAGCCTCTTACGTTGATGACTCCGTTCTTGGTTTCATCCATATCTGTTAGCTTGTACTCCAAGGACTGGGATAAACAACCAAACGCCTTTAAGGCAAAAGGAAAATTTCGATAGTCAAAAAGATCGCTTGCTAAGACTGGGCCTGCAATATTGTGGTATCCAAATTCTAGAATGAGTCTTGAGTTTAGGGCCCTATAATTGTTGAGCTCCTGCGTTCGAACTGAAATGTTGCTATTAAGTGATGATTGGACGTAGGTGAGTTTCATAGTTCTCTTGAACGGAAGATATATTCCGTGGGAAAGGAAATACGACCCGATTTTTGCAGCCATTTTTTCTGTAAAAGACAACTTTGGTTGCAAAGTCTTCCATTTTGGTAGAGATATGGCCAATATAGTTGGTCTGAAAGCAAGAAGTTTCGTCCAGGAGTCTGGATTAGCAACCACAACATTCGTGGGATATATAAACAGGGATAGGATCTTGACGATGTGAGCCAAAGTGTACTCCATGGAAGAGAAATCATCAACGACCAAAAGACGATCACTACTATCAAATGTGAAGTCAGCAGGAAGATGCTTAAGGGTGGATGCAATAGCACTTATGACATTGGCTTGCGTGAACTCTGTGGTTGCGGAAACATGGGGATTAAGCTTATAATGCCATTTAAGACAAATACCCTTGTCTTTACTTGGATGGTACGGATTAGCAAAACGAGTAGAACTTTCTAGTTCCAGTGGTTCAAACGGCAACGGTACAGTTTCAGCTCCTTTTTGGAATGCTCCTTTGGAAAAAACCATCCTTTCTTGCCATTCGTACCGGGACCGTATACGTTGACTGGTACTTGGCTCACAAGACAACTAATGAAAACCATAAAGTTTTTAAGAGAAAATAGTTCAAGATGCTCCATACTCACCTCCTCAATGCCTAGTTTAGTCAATAATCCACAAACCTTTTCCACTCCATCATTCAATTGACCTCGTGTGATCTCTACGCCATTCATCATTACCTTTGATTTCGGAGATGTCATGGCAATTTCCACACATCGTTCAAGTTTCCGTTTCGAATCTTGTAGTGGTCATACCGAATATTGAGTCCCAAGCGAAGACCACTCAGATAATCCAACTTATTCGACTTGTAAATTGGCGACTCTGAAGGGTTCCGCACCGTATCAACCACCAGCTGCTGAGTTAAATAAACATCGCTAGCATCTCTGAATGAATTGAGTATTCGCAACCATACATAGTGAGCCACCAATACGGCTAAAAGGCTATAAACCACCTGTTCTGCTGTTAGCATAAGGTTATCTCTTTTATTCTGGTGGTGCAGTGGGTGCAACGACTAGAGAATGCTCGGCGTCGAGCCTGAATTCCGATCTAAAATCAACTTGCCCGGCACGTGCACAGTTGTGTGCCATTTATAGCAGTTTTGTCTTGGTAGCGGTGGTATGAGACCACGGACTATGCTCAAATTTCGAAGTATTCACCACGTCATCGTCTTGATCCTCGTGGCGTGGGCCATAGTCTTTGCCTACCATGAACGTTATTCTCCATATAAGTCAGCAAGACGATGTCAGTGGCCGCAAATAAATGTCGAGTCCTCGGCCGAGCAGCAACAACCAGTGGTTATAGATGACCAGAATCCCGACTCGGTAGCCAGCAACGATGTTATCAACATCATGTTGGTCGCAGATCCTCAACTCATCGATAACCATACTTATCCTGGGCGAAACAAATTGTTGCTCAAGCTCTCTCAACACACGGTAGATGTGTATTTGAAGAAAAATTACAAGGCAATGTTGCGGGCACTTAATCCCTCCTATGTATTCTTCTTAGGGGACTATTTGGACAACGGCAGACTGTCCACGGACAAATATTTTCGAGGACAACTCGAACGATTCAATTCTATCTTCAAGCGAAAAAAGTACAAGAAGGGAAAAAAATGGATGATAAATTTACCAGGAAATCACGATATCGGCTGGGCCGATGGGGTCAAGATTCCATCCCGTAAGCGGTTCAAGAAGTACTTTGGAAATCCTAACTCTGTCAAGGTGATCAACAATGTTGAGTTCATCTCGTTGGATACCATTTCTCTTTCGGCAATGGAAGAATCCATCTACGGTCCAGCTCGCGAGTTTTTCGATACCAACTTTGGAACTTCGATAGTCAAGACGAAGCCTCGGGTTCTACTTACCCACGTACCTCTTCACAGAGATCCTAATGAACTTACATGTGGACCTCTTCGAGAGAGCCCGGTATTCCACACCTCCAAGGGCTATCAATACCAGCTGGTTCTCTCTCCAGAATTGTCCAGCGATATCCTTAATCGAATAAAACCCGATTTGATTTTCTCTGGCGACGATCACGATTACTGTGATGTTAACCATCCTTCACCTTCTGGAGAAAATGAAACTTTTCGTGAAATAACCGTCAAGTCGATTAGTATGGCAATGGGTATCAAGTACCCAGCTATTCAAATTCTTTCGTTTGCCAATAGTGGTAACGATAACGATTACAACATTCAAAATCAATTCAAATATGAGACAAACCTATGTTACTTGCCCACACCATACATTAATATTGCATGCTATGTCGTCACCGCAGTTGTGTCTGGACTCGTTCTTCTTTGGTACGACCTTTCGCGCAAACATCCTCGCCACGGATATGCGACACTCCCACTCGCGGGTCAACCGTCTACGGTTTCTACAACTCGAAGAATCTCCGATTTTTTAAAGGAACAAGATGAAGCAAAAGAGGTCGTTATGAGCTCGATTCCCAACTATACAAATACCAAAGTGCCTCAAAAATCCATGGCAGAAAAATTGAAGGAAGTAGGTGTAATGCTCAAGAGAACAGGATTAGTGCAATTCTTGAAACATGCTGCAATCACTGGCGTGCTTGTCATACTATTGTACACTTGGTTCGTTGTTACAGCTTAGGTCCTGCAGACAACAACAAAAATGTGGTGATAACGCTGCGGCTGCAAAATTGATATATTAGACAAGGGCCATATTTCCACCACTTGCTCAACATGGGTTGTGGGTATAGTTCTCCCATCGACGACAATGATCCATATTATCACGACAAACGTATCAATGATGCCATTGAGCAGGGTCTCAATTTTCGGCGAGCAAATGAAAAGGATAAAATGCGGCTATTGCTTTTGGGAGCAGGAGAAAGTGGAAAATCCACAGTATTAAAGCAGCTCAAATTGATGCATAAGGGTGGGTTTACACAGCAGGAAAGGCTACAGTACTCCCAGATCATTTGGGCCGATGTAATCCAGTCAATGAAGATTTTGATAGTGCAGGCTCGAAAGCTCAAGATTGCGTTGGAGTGCGATAAGGATGGTAGTCCTTTGCTAAAATGTAAACACATAGTATTGCAGGCCAATGCGTTGGGCCAAATCGACACTGGTGCCGCAGGGGAGTCAACTTTTGAGTGATTATGTTCTCAAGTATGGTGAACGTTATAACAGAAAACGCAAAATGCAAAGTACTGGCTTGGCACTTGGAATGGTTGGAATTGGTTTAAACACATTAGAAGACCAGGGGGAAGAGGTACTTGATGACGTGGATGTTCCTCTTCTTAACGCAAATCAGCAATACAGTAGGTTTGAAATAGCCGATGCAATTAGGCGGTTGTGGGAAGAAGATTCCGGTATCAAACGGTGTTACGATCGGTCAAATGAATTCCAATTGGAGACCAGTGTGGTTTATTACTTCAACAACATCTACAATTTTGCCGATCCCAACTACCAGTGTAATGATCAGGATATCTTAAATGGTAGGGTGAAAACTACTGGTATTACCGAAACAGATTTTGTGATAAATTCATTCAAATTTCAAATTCTCGACGCTGGTGGCCAGCGACTGGAAAGAAGAAAATGGATCAACTGTTTTGAAAACGTTACTGCAATTCTTTTTGTGGTGGCAGTTTCGGAGTATGATCAAGTACTTTTCGAAGATGAGAGGGTGAACCGTATGCGAGAATCAATTGTTCTCTTTGATACCTTGTGCAATTCGCAATGGTTTTCTAATACCCCATTTATTCTCTTTATGAACAAAATTGATATTTTTGAACGCAAAATTACCAAATCTCCAATCAGGAGACATTTTGCTGATTATAGTGGTCCACCAGACAGTTATGAAGATGGAATCAAGTACTTTGAGCAAACATTTCTCAATTTGAATCGAACAAAGCGTCCCATTTATGTGCATCGAACATGTGCCACCGATATCAATTCAATGAAATTTGTACTTTCAGCGGTAACTGATATGATTGTCCAACAAAATCTTAAAAAGAGTGGTCTCTTATAGGGTTATATTCGTAGACAATATATTATTTTCTGACTATTTATGTCTAATGATGCAGTGAGAAAGCTTACCATCTCATCATGGCCATTCCGTTTCTCCACCTGTTGTAGTCCATCAAACCTTCGATCTGTCCAGTACCGGAGATGACGATGTCCTTGTCCCACAAAGTGGCTTGGGCCCACGACTTGACATGCTTGGTCTCGATAGCATCGATCTTTTCCAAAGCTTCAGATAATGAGCTTCTGTAGCCAGCCAACAACACCTTGGAAGCAATGTCGGAAGCGATAGCCTTGCTCGAGTTCAATTCGCTCAACAAAGCGGTCTTGACGGCAGCCTTACCACGAGCAACCTCGGCGTCGGAGATTGAAGTGGACAATCTGTTCCATTCCTTCAAGGTGAAATGGACAAATTCATCAAGCGAAGTAACGTTGGAAACTTCGGCATTGAAACCCCACAAACCAGTGTCCGAGTAAGAGGTGGAAAAGTGGGTGTATTTGTCCACAATGTGATACTCTTGAACTCTCGAAGCCAATTTGGCAGAGGTGTACGAAGCCACAGGAGAGTGATGATCAAAGTCTCCGAAAATGGCAGCGGCAACCTTGGCAACGTAGTAAGCTGGGGAGGTAATACCCTCACCTTGAACACCGAGAGAAACGTAAGCCTTTGGCAAAGTATCGTCTCTCATCTTGACCTCAGAACCCAAGAAGGAGGCAGGCTTGACTTGTGGCTTCAATCCTTGCTTGATGTTGACGGATGATTCGAGAGCATCCACCAATTCGTCGTGGTTGATGTTACCAGAAGCAGCAATCACCACGTTCGAACCTACAAGATGTCTTTCCAAGAAACGCTCGGAATCCTGGGTTTCCAAGCCAGAGATCGACTCGGTGGTTCCCAAGGTTGGTAAAGCCAAAGAGTAACCTTGGAAAGCGGTAGCGTTCAAATGTTCCAATACCATCTTGGAAGGAGTAGCTTCAAGTTTAGCAGCTTCAGCAATCAAAGCAGCCTTCACGGCACCAGCATCGGCACTTCCGATCACACTGGAAGCAGAAGAGGCGATTTCACCAATAGCTTTAGCGGCCTCCTTGGCATTGTCATTGGTGGTTTGTGCAATAACTCCGTTGAATTCTTTACCATTTTCACTGCTGAAAAGAATGCCATTGGCACTCTTGGTGGCCAATAAGTTGGTGGTCAATGCAGAAACACCATTGCTGTATGGATGTTCCGATCTGGAACCTCCGGTGTACCATAAACCAAGAGTAGCACTTTCGGCATGAGGATTGGATTCGGTAGCCACCGTGACTCCATTCGATAAAGTTGCATATTTGGTCTGACTGTTTGCAGTAGACACGAAGCGGCGAGCAGCCAAGGACTTGACAGCACTACGAACACCTGATCCACGAATCATATTTAAACGTCTGTGTATGGTTGGAGGGTTTGAAAATTTGAGAAGTTGTGCGACTTGGGTTTTGACCAATCAGAGAGCGTGGAATGGGAAAGGCCACATATTGAGATTTGGGTGGGAGGTATTGGGGGGTATATAGCTGCAAATGACGCAAAACGGCTCGAATAAGCCATAAGTCGCTTGAAACAGTTGTAAAAGTGTATTTCTTGTGGTACTGCAGGTAAGCCACCATCTGTCAATGCCCAGCATGAATAAACTACAACTAGAAGCAGATTGAATAGATGTTGTTGACTAGTTTAAGGAAGTTCTAGTTATCAAGCTTGCTGGTTGTACCTCTACTTTGTTTCTGAGCTGTTTAGAATCTGGCCATAATTCAACCTAGCACCACTTATTCTCCTATTTCTGGCGCTCGGTATCGGACTCAACATCATTGTAAAGTGATAAAATTCCATAGTAGGCGCTCTTTCGAGACAGTACCGAGTTGAAAGGTTCATCCTGAAGTTTTTTGGAGTTTTTTTGTGGCAGGTCAGAATGGCTGCAAATTGCCTTTGCAGCAGTCAAGTCGGCCGCCAAGTTGATGTATGAGTCTCTCAGCTGAGGGACGTCAATTCCCACGGAGATTCTGGCAGCAGAAAGCGAAGCGTCATTAAGAATGCTTTTCCATGCCAACTTTTCATGTTCTTCGCTCACATTCACATCAACTGCCATTGGTTGTGATTCCAAGACACCGATCAATGCATCTGATTCCAACACTTCTTCCTTCTTTCCATCCTCCTTGACATGCTCTACGTTTTCCTTGGTCACAACTGGCATTAGAGCAGCAAATTTTCCAAGCATTGAGGTAATATTCCACTTATTTTCTGTTGCAATTACATTCGGAACCATCACCGAATGAGCATCCATATTACTCTGGGAGTCAAAGAAATCCACCTGTTCCTTGTTTTCGGTCTCTTCTGGCACTTTGAGAAACTCTCTGGCGAATGCAAGTATTTATCGTGTGGTTCAGTCCGAAGGGTAATAAGCGGTTGATTTTGAAGCTTGGTATGAATCACTCGAGAATTCTTGGAGTTACTGTAATACCGTTGCTTATAGTCAGCAATAGCAAAGCGAACATTGAACCGAACCTGGCGGTATTTTAGCTTCAACGCATCCAGCATGGTTTATGTATGTCTGTTATTAAATCTGTCTGTGTTTTATTTGTATGCCACAAACACTATGTACAAGGTGGCCCTCACAATCTGATGTAAGCTCTGTGTGCAATGGACGATTTATGCATCTGTGCCTTCCTGTCATATCCAGAAGACTTGCCCTCAAAGGCAGAAAGGATTTCTTCGGCCAATCTTACCGAATAGTCTGATGATTTTTTCTTGTCAGCACCTTCCAAGATCCAAGTAATAGCATACCGATTACGTTGTCTTTGATTTAAAGGATAGGGAACGGTTCTGTTCTTGGCAGCTCCAGTCTTCTCGACTTTGGTGCTCATAAGTGGACCAAGCTTGTCCAAAGTCTCTGCAAGAACTTGCATTGGATCTCTTCTCGTTTTCAAGTAAACGATATATAATGCTTGAGAAAGTATTTTATGAGCCTTTGACTTCTTTCCGTGTCTCATAATAAGGTTGGTGAAATTTTCAATCATAGGATCTTTGGGCAAAGGCACTTTTTTATTGGCAAACGCTTCGACTTCCGCCAACTGTTCGGCGGTTGGCTCGAACTTTTCTTGTAAAAAAGGTTCTGGTTGTGCTAGTTGGGATATGAAAACTTCCAGTTCACTGGAGGCTCCGCCTGTACCGTTCTTGCGCATTTGTTTGACAGCGTTCAACCACTCATCAACATCTGACTCGGTGATATTCTCTTTATGCAATGGAAAGACTTGGGCAGTTAAACTAATCTTGGATGTCTTCTCGGCTGTTTTGGACGAGTTGAACCTCAAGCTCGTAGCTATGGTTCCGGCCAAACCACGAGGCGTTGTTGGGTGCAACTGGACTTGCCGAAGCAAGCTTTTCATTATTATAGACATGACGTACAAATGGTGCTTGAGTTGAAAATTTCTGGTGTGTGCGAAAAATTACACGGCGCGTAAATCTGGGACGGGCCAATGTAGACACTATACGTATACAGTAAGATGACAAGAAGCAGCAGAAAGGTTAGAATGGAGAAATTTTCAGATAATGTCTCCGTTTGTCTTTTTCGATCTGTTTTGAAAAACGTGATTCGTTTGCAAATGAATTTTGTGAAATATAAATTGAACAGTGTAGTTTAACATTATAGTAGTAATGTATTTCTTCCTTCCTTCTCTACTTGACCTTATATACCTTTCCTATAATTGACCTTTTCTCTTCACAATTCTCGCTATTTGTTCTCGCAACTCTTAGCGCGCATTTGCAACCGTTACTTATTATCTCACACCTCACCTCACTATTATTCATGGTAGACCCTACTGTACCGAGGACAATTGACAAAAGTATCTTCCAGCGCCTCTGCAATCAAAAGACCTTTGAACCCATTTTTGACCTGTATTGGCAAGTCACTGTGTTACCAGAGCTCGTGTCATGGCTCCAGAGTTTTGAAAATAAACAAGGGAATCAACTAAATGAAACAATAGAGGAAACTATACAACAACTAAAAGACAAGTTCAGTACGCTGCCTCCTTCACCTTGTCACGAATTAGTGAAATTATCGTAAATCCAGAAAGAGAAGGGTACAAAGTAGATACCAACGAAAACATACTCAAGATGATTAACGCAATCGACAAGTTGGTGTCTGTGACGTCTACGCTCTTTGATTACCCTCAACCACATTGACTTTCTTGAATTGTATTTACATTTATTTGTATTTACAGGTACCACACGGATTTGACCAAGTCAAAGAGACCATTATTGGCGGTTTCAAGAACGTATATCCCGTAAAGTCCCACCGCCGTTCCAAGTGCCAACAACTTGGAAGCAAGTCCATGCCAAACGCCGTATACTCGTCTTGGGATGTAATCAATGATACATGACTTGAAACCACTATGGCAGTGAAATAAGAGTCCACAACAAAACATGGTATCTATAATCGGATACTCAACGCCAGCAACAAAGGAGTCAACGCCATAGGAACCATGGCAATGGCAACCGCCCGGTCGTATGTCCAGTGGTATCCTCCTTCGTAGTGGTTTGGAGTGGGATGAACGTATGCATCGTTGACTGTTCCCACCACGAAACCAGGTGGCTGGGGAATTTTTTTCAACTTGGAAAAGTTAGGTTTCAACGATAGACTTCGGGTAGAAGCCAAAGATCTGCCCAAACCAGGACTAGAGAGTCCAATACATCGCCAGCTGGATATCATCTGCTTGTGGTTCTAAAATAATTTTCGCGAATTGTACGGAGAAGGCCCACAAGATTCTAAGCACAAAAGAATTATGGTCTATTACTATACAATATATACATGATTACCACGAGGCTTTCGACACGCCTGGTATTAAGCCTGCACGGGCCCGTTCTCTAAATGCGGTCTGATGTTAGTAGGGGGAATATCAAAGCTTGAAGATTTTCAATACTTACTCTGTTCAACTTAAAGTCGGTCAAAACTGACTTGGCATGGCCAGAAGCAACACATCTGTTCTTCACCTGGGTGTACGAGGTGTATTTGGGCATAGATGTGAGTTGCAATTGGGCTTCGAGCCTAACTCTTGGAGGAAGCTCGGTGTTCTGGCAATATATTTCAAGGCATTTCTGGTGACTTCGTGCTCGGCAAACTGAAGGCGCTTGAACTGGTCCTTGATCACACGAGCATTCAAATAACAGTGCTTTGGAAGCTCAAACTCCACCGGGAACCGAAATGGCATGTTGAACAGCCGTGAGACTGAAAAATTGAGTATTAGTGGTCCGGTGTATGGATGTGATTTCAACCAGAGAGGAGGCACTTTCCGAGAGGAAACGAAAGTTAACGATACACGATGTGCATTAGCTGGAGCTCTCGGCATAACACTAAGCGACTCGGTTTCCAGCATTTCAGAAGTCTAAAATTTACTATTGGCTGGGCAGATCAGATTGTTGTATGCAGTCCCCTGTATGATACCGAAGCTTAAATCGAGAACGGTAAAGATAATGTTTACAGGGTTAGTGGAGCATATTGGTACCGTTTTACAAGTCACGGAGAAGGACACGACCGCCTCTGGTGGTGACGGGGTTTCAATGGTTATAGGTGATTGCCTGAAGATTTTGGAAGATGTACAATTGGGAGATTCCATTTGCACGAATGGTGTATGTTTAACAGTTACGGAATTTGATATGGCTCGGTCCCAATTTAAAGTGGGAATATCCCCGGAAACCCTTCGTCGGTCTGACTTGGGCGAGTTGAAACCGGGATCAAAGGTGAATCTTGAGCGAGCAGTAAAGGCTGATGTACGCATGGGAGGCCATGTAGTGCAAGGACATGTTGATACTATTGCGACAATTGTGAACCGTCGTGGTGATGGAAATGCCATTAACTTTACGTTCAAGCTCAGGGACAGCCAGTATGGAAAATACATAGTGGAGAAGGGGTTTATTGCCATTGATGGTACCTCGCTTACGGTAACAGATGTTGATCATGAACAGTCTGAGTTTTCCATTCTGATGGTGAGCTATACCCAGGAAAAAGTTATCATGCCATTGAAGAATAGTGGAGACTCTGTGAACATAGAAGTTGATTTAACTGGAAAGTTGATCGAGAAGCAAATCGAGCTTAGTCTACTTAGTTATATTAAGGATGAGACTAGTCCTTTGTCTACGCTTATTGGCAAGCTCGTGGAAAAAAAGGTGGACGACGTATTGAAGAGAAAATAGATTATGAACGAACTTGAGTAACAAAATGAATGTACCTTAATCATACTTGAAGTTTGTAAATCACCGACTATACCTAGTTGTGTCCGCACTGGAATTTTTTCACCAGCTACTTTATGAGTCTCGCACGATAGTGGCAAACTGCGTACAGCTGGTCGAGGTGGTTCAGTTTAAAGAGTAACGTCAATTGTACATTCAATCTTGAGTTACGAATATTCCATTGTGATTCTGCATTTTCGTCCATTAGCCTGCATTCTGAAGTGCCTGGCGAATCAAGACTGAACAAATATATTTTAATCTCATAGTTTACTTGGTTCGAACCTTCCAACTTAATTCGTCAATAAAAGAACCCATTCGTGATGGATATCGTATTGGGAATTAGAGTCGAGGACTGTACGTTGGTCGCTACTTCGAAAGCGGCAACCAGAGGTATTTCTGTTTTGAAAGACACCGATGATAAAACCCGCCAACTTAACAGTCATAATTTAATGGCGTACTCTGGAGAAGCAGGAGACACAGTTCAATTTGCCGAATACATTCAAGCAAATACTCAGTTGTACACCATGCGGGAAAATGACACGGAATTATCACCCAAGGCCACTGCCTCATTTGTGAGAAATCAACTTGCAACTTCTATAAGATCCAGAAAGCCTTATCAAGTGAATGTGTTACTAGCAGGCTACGATACTAATACTGGAAAACCCAGCTTGAACTGGATTGACTACTTGGGAACCCAGGTGGAATTGCCATATGCTGCTCATGGATATGCTGGTTTTACTGTACATCTTTGTTGGACAAACATTATAAAAAGGGAATGAACTTTGAAGACGGTCTTGAATTGTTGAAGAAGTGTATCAAAGAATTGGAGACAAGAATGCCTATTGACTTTAAGGGCTGCTACATCAAAGTGGTCGATAAGGAAGGTATCAAGCTTGTGGAGTAAGATGTCAGTCTATAGAATAATACTGTATGATCTGAACGTAGTCAATCAGAAGAAAAGCTAAATTATATCCTACGATGTATCTTTCTCGCATCACCGTCCCAATTTCCCCAGTTTATTCTCTTCCCATAATCGTCGCGCATCGCATCTCTTCTGCATGAATAAGGTGGACCCCATAATAGAGAAGATCGCCACCTGTATCAACCGACATTTGAGTCTACAGGATGAAGACTATACGCTTTCCAAGTTCATACTGAACTTATATCAAGAATCTGGAGCCTCTGATGTGTCTCTATTTTCAGAAACACTCAAGAACAATGGAGGCGAGTTTCCATCTCAGTTTGTCGATGACATTTACAACATTTTACTGAATCCTATAAAGGAAGAAACTGAGCCTAATCCTGTCAAGACGGAGCCCATTTATTCTGGCTTATCGCTTCCTAATGTAAAGATCGAACCCCAGGAATCTCATATCAGGAAAGAGCCCAAAATCAAGAAAGAGCCCCAAATCAAAGATGAGATTCCCAGTACTGAAGAACCAAAATTAGAAGTGGGGGAGATTGTGACTGGAGTTGTGAGTAATATAGTTCCATATGGAGCTTTTATTCGTTTGCATTCTGGTAAAAAGTCGGTGGTTGGGTTATGCCATGTTTCGCAGTTATCGTTCACTGGAACCAGAATCCTGTCACCATCACAAGTTGTCAAAGTCGATCAGCAGGTGTTTGTGAAAATTACCAAAATAGAGACACAAGGGCGTCGTGAGAGGTTTAGCTTGTCTATGAGAGGTATAGATCAAGATACAGGGTTAGACAAGTCACAGGAACTTGAAGATTTGGCAGAAGAAGAACAAGTAGAAAGAGAGAAGAGAAAGTTGCAGCGTCAAGGAACGGCACAAAAAAGACGACGACTCACTTCTCCGGAGAGATGGGAAATCAGACAACTTATAGCTTCTGGAGCAGTTGATGCTAGCGAATATCCTGAACTCAATGATATCAACACCTCAAATGATCTTGACCACTCAGGCGGCGAAGAAGATAATGCTAATATGGACCAAGAAGTGGAAATTGATATCGAGCTTAACGATACTGAACCTGGTTTTTTAAAGGGCCAGGTCAAAGATGCGATAGAGTTGGCACCCATAAAGATTATCAAGAACCCAGAAGGATCCATGGAACGGTCTGCCAAAAATGGATCGAGTTTAGCCAAGGAGTTCAAAGAAGCTAAAATCAACGAAGAGCAGGCGAAGCAAAAAGAAGGCTATTCACAAGATCCTCTTCGCAAAGTAAGAGACGAAGTTACGACCCTGGTGATATCAGAATGGAGAGAGAAAGAAAAGAAAACCAAAGTTTCATTTGGTAAACGTACAAACTTGCCTATAAAAGAACAAAGAGAAACCTTGCCAGTCTTCTCTATGCGTGATGATATCGTGAAAGCTGTTCGAGAAAATCAGTTTCTTGTCATTGTAGGTGAAACAGGTTCTGGTAAAACTACGCAGATAGTTCAATACCTTTATGAGGAAGGGTTTAACCAACAAGGTGACCAGACCAAATTGATTGGGTGCACTCAGCCTAGGAGAGTGGCAGCAGAGTCTGTTGCCAAGAGAGTTAGCGAAGAAGTTGGATGTAAGATTGGGGAAACTGTGGGTTATACGATCCGTTTCGATGACAAAACTGGATCTAATACCAAAATAAAGTATATGACCGATGGTATGCTTCAACGAGAAGCACTAAATGACAAGGAGATGAGCAAGTATTCCGTGATAATGTTAGACGAAGCTCACGAAAGAACTATTGCGACTGACGTTTTGTTTGCTTTGTTAAAGCAGGCAGCCCTGAAGAATCCCAACCTCAAAATCATAGTAACTTCTGCTACCCTTGATTCGGAAAAGTTCTCAAAATACTTTTTCAGTTGCCCTATTATGAAGATTCCAGGCAGAACATTTCCGGTGGAAATAATGTACACTAAAGAACCTGAGGTTGATTACTTGGCTTCTGCGTTGGATTCGGTGGTTCAAATTCATGTTTCAGAAGGTCCAGGTGACATTTTGGTTTTCTTGACCGGTCAAGAAGAGATCGACATGAGTTGCGAAATTCTCTACCAGCGAATGAAGGTGTTGAGAGAAGCTGCTGGTGAACTAATTATTTTACCTGTTTATTCAGCACTTCCTTCAGAAATGCAAAGTCGTATATTCGAGCCAACACCAGCGGGAGCTCGTAAGGTGATCTTGGCTACTAATATCGCAGAGACATCGGTTACCATCGATGGGATATACTATGTGGTTGATCCTGGGTATGTCAAGATCAATGCATTTGACTCAAAGTTGGGCATGGATACATTAAAAGTTTCTCCCATTAGTCAAGCACAAGCGAATCAAAGAAGTGGACGTGCTGGACGTACTGGACCTGGAAAGTGCTACAGGCTTTATACTGAAGCAGCATATCGCAATGAGATGCTTCCCAACACGGTTCCTGAAATTCAAAGACAAAACCTTGCCTATACCATCCTAATGTTGAAGGCCATGGGCATAAACGACCTCGTCAACTTTGAGTTCATGGATCCCCCTCCAGCCAGTACTATGGTTACAGCACTCCAGGATTTGTATACACTTTCTGCCCTTGGCGACGACGGGTATTTGACGAGTTTGGGTCGAAAAATGGCAGATTTTCCCATGGATCCTGGTCTTGCAAAGACGCTTATTGCCTCTGTTGAGTTTGGATGTTCGGAAGATATCTTGTCGATTGTGGCCATGCTTTCTGTGCAATCGGTATTCTATAGGCCCAAAGACAAGGCGGTTGCAGCAGATCAGCGGAAGGCTCGATTCCACAGTCCATTTGGTGACCACTTGACGTTGCTTAACGTATACCGAGCATGGTCTATGAACGGGTCCAGCAAACAATGGTGTTCCAATAATTTCATTCACGAGAGAAGTATGAGACGAGCCCAGGAAGTGAGAAGACAACTTGTTACTATTATGCGACGGTTTGGGCATGAAATCGTTTCATGTGGAACCAAAGTTGACCGTATTAGGCGTGCCTTGTGCAGTGGATTTTTCAAGAATTGCGCCAAAAGGGACCCTCAGGAAGGTTTCAAAACTTTGGTGGAAGGAACTCCAGTGTCTTTGCATCCGTCTTCACTGTTGTTCAACAAAAATCCAGAATATGTCATTTACCATACTTTGCTTTTAACCACCAAAGAGTATATGCATTGTGTTACTGTGATAGACCCTCGTTGGCTTCCAGAGTTGGCGCCTGCGTTCTTCCGTGCCTCCAATCCAGCACAGCTCAGTGACAAGAAGAAGAGACAAAAATTGTGCCGCTTTACGATCGGTTTTCCAAAGACCAAAATCTGTGGAGACTCAGTGCCCATGCCGAGACCAAGCGCAAGGCGCTTGAATTGTTGAATGATAATGCGTAAAGTGCAACCAATTAGAAACCGTACATCGTAATATATCGCAAGCCTCTTTCCTTTTAAGCTACTTATTGTTCCTTCACTATTTGCAGCCGCTCGCTTAAGCTGTGCAGGACCGTCTGGCATGCTGCATGTGACTCGCGAAAAATAAGTGGGGTCCTTTGCTTGACAAACGATTCGATTCTATTGACATATATTTATGAAAGGTGCTCGATATGCCAGGGAGGCCATTCAGGATCGAGTCAACTTGTACAACAGCACCTCTTCTGTTTCGTCGGTGGGTTTGCGACCTTTAAGGCGGCAGTTTGAAGGTCAAGAGTCCATTCCACCAACTGAAGATGTCACATCCGATTCGATATTGGAATGCCAGCCACTCGAAACTGATGGTGAAGGAGGGTTTGTAGACCCTCAGGGACGCCGTCGGACGCTTCGTGGCATTAATTTGGACGGAGCCATGAAATTGCCCAACAAACCGGAAGTCCATAGCTATGATGGAGATTGCCGAGATCCCAACAACATCTTCTTTGATGGCGATAATGTGTCGTTTGTCGGTAGACCGTTCCCCCTAGATGAAGCGGAAGACCACTTTCGTCGTATCAAGTCTTGGGGTTACAATACCATAAGGTATCTCATCACCTGGGAGGCCATTGAACATTCTGGTCCTGGGAAATATGATGATGATTTCATCGAGTATACTATAAAAATTCTTCGAATTATGGATTCTGTCGGTGGACTCTACGTCTTTTTTGAAACCCATCAGGACGTGTGGTCCAGATTTAGTGGTGGAAGTGGTGCCCCCATGTGGACTCTATATGCTGCCGGATTGCAACCCACTCGATTCTATGCAACTGAAGCAGCCCTTTTGCATAATAACCCTCGTTTTCACCACCCAGAAGAGCCAGACGACTACCCCAAGATGATTTGGACATCCAATTATAAGAGATTGGCTTCTTTGGTCATGTTCACCTTGTTCTTTTCAGGGAGAAATTACTTTCCTCAACTTTGCATAAATGGCATGAATATCCAAGACTATTTGCAAAAACACTACTTCGATACCATTTCCTACTTTTGGAGCAAACTTTATGATACCCTTCCTGACATGTTTCGAAAGGGAACTATACTTGGCTTTGAGCTGATTAACGAACCTAATTGCGGATTGATGGGTCATGACCATCTTAAACATATTCCTGGAAAACAACAGCTTCGTGTAGGAACAACTCCTACCATTTACCAATCGTTCAAGTTGGGTATGGGCTTTGCATGCGAAGTCGATGTGTACAAGATCACCATCACTGGTCCACAGAAAGATGGGACAAAAGTGGTTGACCCAGAAGGTACAATTGCATGGCTCACAAAAGAGGAAGCAACAGAAATCGATAAAAAATACGGTTGGAAAAGGGACCCTCGTTGGAAACTTGGTGAATGCATATTTGCACTGGCAAAAATCTGGAAGTGGGACAAGAGTGTCAATATCGATGAATTGAAGGATATGACTCCACAGGAACGTCTTGATTTGTCACTTTACAACTGTGAGTTGCTATTGCCCAATTTCTTCAACCAGTATTCTGAAAGACATAAGTTCTGTGTGAAAGAGGGATTCACACAGAAGGGAGTGGACATGGAATTCTTCACCAACCACAACTTTATGGAGTTTTACATTCGGTTCAAAAAGGTTGTTCGTGATGTTGACCCAAACTGTTTTGTGTTTATTCAGCCGCCTGTTTTGGAAAAACCTCCGACCATCAAGGACGATGAAAGAAACATCATCGATTCTAAAACCGTCTACTGTCCTCATTATTACGATGGTATGTCGCTTATGTTCAAGACTTGGAACACCAAGTTCAATGTTGATACATTAGGGATTATGCGTGGCCGGTACTTCAACCCGGTTTTAGGAATTGTGTTCGGAGAACGAGCAATTCGAAACTGTATTAAAAAGCAGTTTTTGGAGATCAAGCAGGAGTGCAAGGAATGTTTGGGTGATATTCCTGTCTTGATGTCGGAAACCGGTATGCCATTCGATATGGATGGAAAAAGGGCATACGAAGATGGCAGGTATTCTTCTCAAACTGGAGCACTCGACGCATTGAGCTACGCCTTGGAAGGAACTGGAATCCACCACACATGGTGGTGTTATACCAGTATCAATTGCCATAAATGGGGTGATAGATGGAACAATGAAGACTTCTCATTCTGGTCCCCGGAGGACAGAAATTTGGACTTTTCGTTGAATGAAGATACTATATCAAGATCTGTTCTGGGGAGATCATCTGTCGGAAGGGTTACTACGCCAAAGAGAACACCAAGCGCTCGTGTCGCAGTTCCTACTTTGAGACTGACGGTGCAAGATTATACTTCGTTGTTGAGAGCCAAATGTCAGCGATTGAATTTGGGAACATTTGACAAGATATATCCATCGCCTGCAAGTGAAACCGAAACTGTTGACAAGACAGAATCAGATGATGCTGAGACCACTCAGGACTTTGATTTCACTGATGCTCAATCGGTAACTTCATCCAGTCTTATTTCACATAACTCTGAGAATGTTCACAAGAAACATATTAGAAGATGTTATCCCTCTCCAGATGGTGTCCGTGCTGTTAGTGCTGTAATTAGGCCGTTCGTTGTGGCACTGTCTGGTGTATTGAAAGTTGCAGAGTTTGACTTGAAGTCTTCTGCATTTGCCTTCACAGTGATTGTGGATCAAAAATTGGTTGAAAAGAACATTCCTACAATTGTCTTTGTGCCAAAATGGCATTATCCGTTCTTGAATGTGGGTGATATATTTATGACAGCTGGGTATGTCAGATATAATGATACACTAGAGTATCTTGAGTGGTACCACAATGACGACAACAAGTCCAAAAGTCCACTGCCACCTGAACCCTCAACAGGAAATGGTGTGCGCCAACATTCAATGGTCATTAAAAATAGCAGCGGAACACTTGAAGATATGACAGGCAGAGATCGAGGTTATTTCACCCAACCTCAATGCCCGGTGACGTAGATTAGCCAGTATATATCTTTAAAACTCCAAGGTGTCATCATCGCGACCTCTTTTACCGGAATCTTTCAATTCATCTTTGAGAAGATTGTTGACGAATTTCTGGAAATACTCGACGTAGGGTTTCAAGCTAGTTTTCTCATATTCCGATATTCTTTTGTCAGCTTCCGATTCACCGTCTTCCAATGGTTGGCTAGAGTCCCGATTCACTCTCCTTACGTCCCAGACTTCGATCTCGTTTTGAAGCTGCCTAAGATTTGGCGCATTTGTAGGGTTGAAACCATAGTCGTCATCTTCTTCGTTATTAGACAAGTTATGATGAGGATCGAAGGGTACACAAATATTTCCAGTGCTAGGGTGGACACAGAAGGGCGATTTAAGAAGATGGATTAGTTGCTTGGACACTTCGATATCCAAACGTGGGTACATGTAGAAGAGAATGATATCCTTCTTTGCTTCATTGAGAGCGTTGACTTGGTTTTGGTGCTTGAGTATCTTCTTTGCAATCACGGTTATGTCCTCCCATTTTGACATGGAGGTGGATGATGTCTGCAGTTTCCATTTGCGACGAAGTTCCTCCTGGAGAGGCTTCTCTGGCACGTAAGAAAGGAGAGTTTCGACTTGTTCCCAACTTTTGTCGGAGGGCTCGCTTGATGATGTGTTCCAAGGATCTTGTTCCTTGAGTATGATATCGACAAACTCGTTTTTGAGAAGGTCGAATGAGCGCTCAACATGCGGATGGAATGGTCTCTTCAAGCTGAGCAGATTCTTGCCTTGGCGATTCAGTCGAGATCCCAACACATCTAGGTATTCCACAATGGATTTCCGAGTTGTTTCGTCTAGGCAACGTGCACGAGCATCACTGACCCAGCAATGGGCACCACGTCTTCCGGAAAACACCCATATCAAGTGATTAAACCCAAAATCTTCTCGTAACGCGGCATCGAGAATCTTGATTGCAACCTGGATAAAACGCCAGCATTTCTTACAGATATCGGTTCCCGAACAGCAGGTTCTAATTTCGTCGTAATCTGTCAAATCGATATCGAATACCAACTCTTTTGCAAGTGGCTTGAGAGCCTGTTTGGGAAGCCGTTTCCTCTCTTTGGGGTTAACAGAATAAACCGCACCGACTTCAAATCTTGTAGGATTTGCTTGAACCACTGATTTTTTGAACTCTTCGAGGTTGGAGAATGAATTGTAACGCTGATAGGCGCCAGTTCTATACTCGTATGCAAACTCACGCATGGTGAAGTCTTTTGAAGGTTTTGGTGAATGATTCAACCATTGAAAAATTTGACGAAAGGGAAGTAATCTTTGGTAGAAGAAGAGCATATCAGACGAAGACACGCCTGAATTAGCAGGGGGAGCCACTTGTGATGGTACGGGATCTGCCATGGCTTCTACTGTCATTCTCTGAAGACGCGTTTTTCGCGAAGAAATGTTTCGCAGTATTTAGGACTGTATTTAGTCGGTCGGACTGACTATAGTACGACCATTGGACTCTATGCTACATCTATTATTTTTCCGTTAAGCGGTAGGCACAAACACCAACGATACCCCTTCGTCACCGGCAGTTACAAATTTGGAACCATTTTCCAAAATTGCAAAATCCAATACTCCCATATTATGGCCCATTCCCACGAAAACCTCAGCACCAGTACGGGCATCCCATTTGTAGATTCTTCCATTCATACTCGAGCCCACAAGGAAGGGAGTTTGCTCAATGAACTGTAATTTCGTAATTGCATCGTCCACTTTGAAAGAACTTCTAACTCTCCACTGTAATGTGTCGAACAATATAACATCTCCAGAAACCAACCCCACGGCTAAAAGGTTGACCAGCGGAGCTTGGCACCACGATAATGCTTCCAAAGAAAGCTCATATTGATCTTCAACATCCTCGAGAACCTTGACCGAGTGAACAACCTTTCCTGAATCGTTATTTATGATAACTAGTTGTCCATCACGACCGCCAACAGCAATAATATTCTTGTGTGCTTTAATAGATACGAACGGACTCTCCACGTTTTTGAAATCAGAGTCTGGCAGAAGCTTGTAGTTCACAGCTCCAGTAAATGCATTCCAGTTGATAACGGTACCGTCCTCAGCTACGGTGACGAGTTGAACATCGTTTTGTGCATCTGCAGTTTCAATGAATTGTCCATTGTTGCATTCAAGCGTATGCAGAAATCCAGAGAAAAGCTGCTCTAATTGTCCATTTTGGTCGATCTGGTAACACCATACTGACCCATCGTTGGCTCCAAATGCAAATATGGGAAGAACGGGGTGTGTTTGAATCCACAATACCTCTTCCACCTCCTCCAACTCAGAGCATTTGGTCCACTTCTGACCACCTTTTTGCGACTTGTGTACTTGGATAAACCCTGTCATGTCTCCAGAAACGACAAATTTACCATCAGCAGTGAAACTACCAGCTACAACTGATTCTTTATGGCCAGTAAGCTCACCGACAAACCGAGGTGGCTGCGAATGGGTTGTCCATAAAAACGCCGTATTGTCTCCACCGCCCGTAGCAACCAAGGGCAACGTCGGGTGCTTGAATACGCAAAATATCGAGTCTTTATGCTGGTCAAAATAACTCCATGAATTGTTTGACATATCAATTTCAATGGCTTCATCATCACCCATTTGATCATCTTCGTCCATATCGTCATCTATATCTTCCGGACGCCCGTCGTCGGCAACCTCCTCGTCAACTTCGTTGGCGTCGACATACTCGACTTCTTCGGGATACTCCTGGTTCTCCGTATCAGACATGATAGAAGCAAAGACAAAATGATTTATTTCTAAGCGATGCGATATCCTGCAGGTAGTCGCCCATATGATAGGAAGATCATATAAGGGTGCTACAGATCGACTATTTTCTTTCATTATGTTTTATTTGATTATCTTTATTTCGTTATCGTCCTCTTTTTATTCCTCGACTTTTCTTTGGTTTTCTTTTTCTTCCTTATAGTTCTTTATCGTTTTTATCCTTTCCTTCTCTCCTCCCATCCACTCATCACCCCACCTGCAGTCCAGTGCGCCTTTTCACAAGGACAAGTTTCCACATTCACGCTGGTTCCACCCACCACACCGCCATGTTTGAACAGCTCTCGACGTTCCCGGGGTACGACCAGGTGCTTACCGGAGCCAAGAAACTCTTTGGGCGTATAATACAGACGGGACCGGTTCCCAAACACGTGGCAATTATCATGGATGGAAATCGAAGGTATGCCAGAAGCCACAAGATGGAGATAAGAGAGGGTCATAATATTGGATTCGAGACCATGGCTAGTGTGCTCGAGCTTTTGTTTGAAGCTGGGGTGGAATGTGCGACGGTATATGCATTTTCGATCGAGAATTTCAAGCGACTGGCTTACGAAGTGGAAGCCCTTATGGATATGGCGAGACTGAGACTTTGCCAAATACGGCAGCACGGCGAGCTTTGTGAAAAATACGGAGTTCGACTCCGGGTTGTGGGCAACCGCAAACTACTTCCGGTGGATGTACAGCAAATTGTTCAGGAAACCGAAGATATGACCAAAAATAATACGCGAGCGGTTCTCTACATGTGCTTCCCATATACCGCCAGAGACGACATGACACAGCTGATTCGAAACGTGGTGGCCGAGTCACTTATCAACCCGGAGTTTGAAATCTCAGAATCAGCGTTTAATCACTTTTTATACACCCCTCCATTGGACCTCTTGATTCGTACCTCAGGCACCTACCGACTCTCGGACTTCTTATTATGGCAGTCGGTTCTGCCCAAATGCTCGGTGGTGTTCAGCGACCGGCTCTGGCCGGAGTTCAGTCCGTTCCACATGGCCAAAATCTTGCTCAATTGGAGTTTTAACACCTATTGGTACGGCCATGGTAACGGGTTTGTAGTACTGGCACCCGGTGACAGCGCTCGCGCACAAAAATCTCCGGTACCGGTGGCAGATTCTGCCGAGGACGATTATAGTGACTCCAGCAGCGATGCCGCCGTCGATGCCGCCGTAGAGGAGGAAGACACTTTCACTTCAGACGAAGACCCTATAAGTAAATAGTTGGCATATTTATTACATTACATCATCTGAACCTTTTGCAATGAGCCCACGTGATCGCGGGCCCTGTCTTGACTCATTGCGACGTTGGTTGATATCTAAAATTTGCAACTATGGATTTAGTAAATCATCTTCCTGATAGGTTGTTATTCGCTGTGCCGAAAAGTAAGTTGTTCTACATTGTTTTGTCAATTATTCAATACTAATTTTCAGAGGGAAGACTTTATGAAAAATGTTGTGAACTCATGAAAGGTGCCGATATCAAGTTTAGAAGAAGTAACCGACTCGACATTGCTCTTTCTACAAATCTTCCAGTGGCTATCATTTTCCTTCCTGCCGCAGACATTCCAATTTTCGTCGGCGAGGGTAATTGTGACTTAGGTATTACTGGTCTTGACCAGATTCAAGAAGCAGACATGTTCGATTCGGTTGAAGATTTGTTGGATTTGGAGTTTGGAAACTGTAAATTGCAAGTCCAGGTTCCTGCCGAAGGCGAATACACTAGCGTTGACCAATTGGTGGGCAAAAAAATTGTCAGTTCGTTCACTAAACTCACCACCGACTACTTTAAAGGTATAGAAAAAGTCAAATCAGCTTCTGATGTTACTACAAAAGTCAAGTATGTTGGCGGTTCGGTAGAAGCTTCTTGTGCTTTGGGTGTGGCTGATGCCATTGTGGACTTGGTGGAAAGTGGTGAAACCATGAAAGCTGCTGGTTTGAAAGCCATTGAAACTATCTTGGAAACTTCAGCACACTTGATTTCTTCCAAGACTCCAAAGCATCCAGAACTCGTCAAAAAGATTCACCAACGTTTCGAGGGTATCATGGCCGCTAAAGCTTATGTTGTCTGTACTTATAACGCACCTAGAAGCATTTTGAAAAGTGTGTTGCCTGTTACGCCTGGAAGAAGATCTGCCACCATTTCTGTGTTGGAGAAAAAATCTGAAGAAGAAGAAGAATGGGTTGCTGTTTCTGCAATGGTGTCTAGAAAACGCATTGGAGATGTCATGGACGAGTTGAAGAAATTGGGAGCATCTGACATCCTTGTGTTTGAGCTTTCGAATTGTAGAGTTTAGTACACTAAATAAATTATAGACTTAAGGTTTCTATGAGCTGGAACAATGCACCACTATGTTTCTGACTAGAAAGCTCTTTATACTTGTCTGAGCTGAAAAGCTTGGACATTTCGGCTTCTATTCTGGAACATACCTCAACATAGTCATCAACGGTATTGAACACTTGACACGAAAACCTGGCATACACCTTGTCGTAATAGATCAGAAATGGAACAAAAGTCGATTGGTTGAAGCATATTTGCTCTTCAAGGTATAACAAACAGTCTGCAAGCTCTGATCTCTTGAAATCTGTAGGCAAGTACTTCTCAATTGGTACCTGGACATTGAATATTGCCGTAGCTGGAGCACCATCAATTTTCAACACTTTCATTCCTGGCCACACTTTTGTGGTGATTTCTTCAGCTGCGTCCTCGGAAAGTTTATTGCAATAGTCCTGAATGTTCCTTTCACCTCCACAAACCTCTTCTCTAAAATCTATTGCTTGTAGAATTGTGGCTATCGACGCTTTGTTTTCGGTGCCAACAAACTGAAATCTATCGATTAGCCTGTATTCTTCAAGATGGTCAGGCAACACTTGATCATCAGGAAGATAAGAGTGTGAAATCGGCATGGTGTGGACTTTGCTAAAGTGTTTTGGATCAACGTAGAGGAATGCACAGCCACGAGGAACATACAACCATTTGTGGATGTTGCTCACAAAGAAGTCAGGCTTCAAAGTGTCAATTGAAATATCAATGAGACCGATTCCATGAGCTCCATCAACCAACGAGAGAACATTTTCTTCGCGGCACAAATGTGTCAAGCGTTCAAATGGAAACCTTAGCGCCGGCTTGGACGAAACAGTATCGAAGAAACACATCGTGGGCAGGTGCTCTTTAATAGCTGCTGCAAATAGATTGACAATATCGTCTTCTGAAGCAGGTAACTTTATTTCCACTGCAATTGCTTCAATGAGTCCCTTATCTTCCAAAAACTTTATTGTCTTGGAGCATCCACCGTACGTTGTGGAAGCATAAACAATCTTATCGCCCTTTTGAAAGGGAAACGACCGCAACACGGTGTTGACTGCTGTGGTAGCATTGCCCACAAGTGCCAAAGATTTGAAGTCACAATTCACCATTTTTGCAATCGCCTTCAAAGCATCAATGTACTCCTTACGCTGGTCGTACCTCAAGTACTTTTCAATAAACTTGTTTTGCTCCATGGTATGGTTGCAATACAGTTGCAAAATCACATCAGGAACGTTACCAAATGATCCATTATTCACATCAATTACGTTCTCTGATCTTGTATTGAAATGTTTTCGTCCAAACTTTTTTCCAAATTCTACTTTTCCCATTTTGTCACAATCAAAAAAATGGAAATTGGGCCGTTTTATAGGGTCCATGAGTCACTGTAATAGTCATAAAAATACGAATTTCAGTTGAAATTTCGTATTTTTAAGCTACGCAAAAGTAACCTTTACCGCCAAACAAAGCTCTAAATGTAGAAAGTAGTCATCCTAGTACAAGATTATTCGAATACTCGAATACTCGACTACTGTATTTATGGCTAATACTCGCACTCAATATTGTCTTAAATTCACTCGGTGCGACATTTTCGTAATCATTCGCGCCACCGGACAAGCTATATTCTCCATACAACATGTCAAGAGAAGATCCCTTGAAAGCTGAGAAAGACTACTCGGCAACCTTGGACGAGCAGTTTCCGTTGATTGAGAAATTGTCAGACTACAAGGCAGCCGTAGAAAAATACTTGGTATTGGAAAAGCAAACCAGACAGTCGTCAGATGTGGCTTCTTCCAAGCGGGTTTTGGTGAAGATTGTCGACACTTTGGCACAGAATCGTGATTGGGAGTATTTGAATGAGTTGATCACTTTGTTGTCCAAAAAACATGGTCAGCTCAAGTCGTCAATCCAGCAGTTTCTTCAGTCCACCATAGACAAGTTGGAGTTACTTTCCGACGATGATAAGTCTGAGTTGGAAACAAAGGTGAAACTCATCGAAACCATTCGTACTGTGTCTGACAAAAAGATCTTTGTGGAGTTGGAGCGTGCCATTGTGTCTCGTAAATTGTCAGAAATATACTTGGAAAAGTATGATAATTTGGACAAGGCAACAGAAATCTTGTGTGATTTACAAGTGGAAACCTACTCGTTGATGCCATTTTCAACAAAGATAGATTATATCTTGGAGCAGATCAGATTGACGTTGAAAAAAGGGTGATTATGGCCAGGCCCGTATCTTGAGTCGTAAGATTCTTCTCAAATCGTTGAAGAATTTTGAAAAAGCCGATTTATACAAAGCCACCTACTTGAAAGATTTGAACAAAATTGGGTACCATGAGAACGATTTCATTGATATTGTCAAAAACTCGCTCTTGTTGATTGAAATTCCATTGATAAAGGAGGATAAACCTCAGTTGGACGATTTGTTGGTTACAATCATTTACTGCATTGTTTTGGCACCTTACGATAACTATCAGCTGGACTTGATCAACAAAATCAAAGCAAACTCTGTGTTCCGCAAGAATGTCGACGCCAAAATCTATGACTTGTTGGAGGTGTTCACCACTAATGAATTGATTCATTGGCCCAAAATTGAGGCCACCTACAAAGAAGAATACTTCAGCAAGAACTTTATGTTTCACAAAGAATCCAACTATAAAAATTTGCAGAACAGAATTGTCGAGCATAACTTGCGAGTCATTAACAAATACTACCTGATTATTAGAAACGACCGATTAGCCTACTTGCTTCAATTATCGAATACAGAACTGGAGTCTTACATTTCAGAGTTGGTGAGCAAAGGAATGATCTCAGCCAAGATAAATCGCCCCGAAGGCATCGTCAAGTTTGATAAGGTTGGCAAATCGGAGAGTCCTGATAATATCAACAGCTTGTTAAACGACTGGTGTTACGACGTGGACAAGTTGTTGGAAGAGATTGATAGCATTGGGCATTTGATCAACAAGGAAGAGTTGATGCACGGAATTAAGCAGAAGGTATAGAAAGTACACGTATTATTTCTCTAAGTTTTGCTACTAAATGATGAATGCACCCACAGCCAAGGCGAGGGAGATCAAAGCACCAGAAGCAGAAGCGACCACGGCATCACCCTTTTTGGATGATGACGAGCTGCCGGAAGATCCACCAGAGCTTTGAGAACCGGAAGCTTTGGTTGCAGAAGAACCTGCTCCAGTTCTAGTGGTCTTATCTCCACTGTCATCTTCGTCATTACCCTTTGCAACACAAGCCCATTGGGTGCTAGCATCAAAACCGTTACCCTCAGGGTCTTCAACACCCTTGATGTACTTCAAAGCACCTTTTGGAGTGTCTGGGATCTTGTTGGAAGCCTCCCACTTATCAGATTGGGGTGGACAGTTGTTGTGGGGTAAGTCTTCTTGGAAAGAACCATCACCACTTGGGTTCAGGGTCTTTGCAAACTCAGACTTCAAGTTGTCGAAATCGTCATTTGGAGTCACGGTTTTGTTGTCACTTGAGATCTTGACTAAACCGTACTTGTTAGCTTCTTCGGAGTACTCGTAAACCAATCCTCCAGAAAAGACTCCGGTCATATCAGTGGAGTAAAGAGATTGAACTTCGGTGAATGGTCTTGGAGTAACCTTGTTACAGCCGTATTCAGAGAAGAAGAGTGGCACAGAGTAATTGGAGTAATCTTTCACCTTTTCATCATAACCGGAGGTTTTGAACGAGGACTTTCCACACCACGAGTAATCGTTGAAACCAAACATATCCACACGAGCCATCTCGTCGTCACCACAGTTGAAGTACATGGCGGTTTCCAATCTGTTTTCAGCAACATCGGCAGCAGAGTAACCCACTGGAATAGCTCTAATCTTTCTGTTCTTGATGAATGTCTTCATGTCTCTGACCACCGCCTTGACATAGCTGGCAGCCTTGGTGCTGTCCTCGTCATTGATGACTTCGTTGGCAGCAAAGTAACCCAAAGTGTTGTCGTATTTGGCCATTTTAAGCACGGTAGCAAGAACTTCGTTCAAGTACATGGTGTTGTACGAGCACTTGGCATCATCTCTGGCAATGGAAGCATTAGGAATGTTGACATCGAAAATAACGTAAATACCAGCATCCGCCAACTTTTCCATACATTCATCGTGGTCAGCAGTGTTGTCGATGGAGTAAATTCTAATGGTGTTGATTCCCAATTCTTTGAAATACTTGATATCACGCTCACAAGTATCGGGGTTGGCCAAAGGATCGATCAAGGTGGAAGATCCACCGGGCTGGTAATCAAGACCCCTAATATAAAATCTCGAATCTTTGACAAAGAAAGCATTACCTTTAACTTCCACTGGATCCAAGGCCAAACAGGACACAGCAGACAAGGCAAGACCGACAAGGTTTGAAAGTTTCATTTTTGGTGCAAATTAAACAACGAGTGGATTGTAGTGGTGTTTATAAAAAAAGATGTGCGGGCCAAAAACCAACTTAAGCGATAGACTGCAGCAGAAAAACAAGTGAATGCGAAAACCCCGGTAAATGGTTTGCTTTTTATATCGGCGCTATTATCCTGTACCCAGAGCTTATAACCACCGCGAATCAAGTTCGTGTCGTAGACCCCAGCGACGCTATATAAAGTTTAGACCATTGACACCTTGCCGCCTCAAATAGCACGCGTCGCAAGCACTGCCACTACCAAGAATTTTGCCGGGTCTGGAGTGATTTGGCGACAAATACTTGGCATTATTCTTAGAATGGAGCCGCACAAAAGCCGTCTTTGCAGCAATTCTTTTTTTGGGCGCAAAACAAACTTTGAAACGAAGACTTGGCGCACGTGTGAAACGGGATTGTTTCAAATAATTGAGTTTTGGAAATGGTACAATATTCACGATATTATTGATGATCTTCAGCACCAAAGTGGCTACCCCACTTATTTGTGCGGCGTTAAGTAAGCCACCATTCGCGACGGTATTTTTATGTTTATGAATCAGTTGGGTGCTATTTTTGTCGCTTGT